>KN173725.1:253659-268748 GCA_000758425.1 Nilaparvata lugens yeast-like symbiont | reverse complement strand
GGGCGGGCGCGGGCTCTAGATAGATCATGGGTAGACACTGGGGTGTCCCTTTCATCTTTTCTCTTTTCATCTTGGGATAGTTTTTTTTTAGCTAAGAACAGAAATTGGTGAATAACCTACTCTGCACTTCCTTATCAGGTTGCTTCCTTAGGTATCAGTGAAGGGCCAGGAGAGCCTCACCCTAGTAATAGCCCGGCAGTCTTGACAGCTTCAGCTTCTATCCAGTAGAATGATTCCTCTGGGCTATTTTTGATCATATTTTGTAGTTCGGTAACAGTTTATGCAAGTGCTAGGAGGTTGGGGTATTATTTATTGGGAGGTCTTGGAAATCTTTGGGCGGATCCATGGTATCGGGTAATACTTAAGATTACTCACTGGCCAGAATAGAAATTTCTAGGTCTTAAAAGTTGTATGATCTGCACGTACTGTCAAGACTCGACTGGAATAACTAGGGACTTGGCTTGAAAACTTGGGAACTAGATTGAACTAAATAGAATTGATAACTAGACGTGTAGCTGAAGGAAAGAGAAGGAAGTCAGGAATCCGCTACGGAACTGCAATATTATATACTATTGTCCTCCTCAAAAATTCCAGGCAATCCTTGAATGGCAACCCCCGAAGACGGTTAGGGCTGTTTGCTCTTTCTTGGATTTTGCCAACTATTACCTACCGCATGTTTATCGGTAATTATACATACCAACCTCGTCATTCCGCTTCTAAACCTCACCAAAAAAAGACTCCAAATTCTCCTGGTCACAAGATTGTCAAAACTCTTTCGATGCCCTCAAAGCTGCCTTTGCTACTCAACCGCTCCTTTCCACTTATGATCCTGACAAGTGTCGACTCGAGTCGAACCTGACTACTCTGGATGGGCTTCTGGTGGAGTCCTGACTCAATACTGTCCTGAAATACTTATGTGGAAGCCTGTTGCCTTCTTTTCGGCCAAAAATAGCCCGTCTGAATGTAATTACGACATTCATAACAAGGAACTTCTCGCTATTATTAAGTGTTTCAAAGAATGGAGTGCAGAGTTACGGGGTCTTGCTCAGCCCTTCACGGTTCTCTCTGACCACAAGAACCTGGAGCCTTTTATGAAAAAGAGAGACCTCAATGAAAGGCAGGTGCGCTGGTCCGAATTTCTCTCTGGTTATCAGTTCTCCATTCAACATAGACCAGGGAGGGAGGCCACTGTCCCAGATACACTATCACGACGAGAACAAGACCAGCCCCGGAATGACGGAGAGAAAGTTTAAGAGCGTTAAACGGGTAATCCTTAAAGTGGCTACCAATAGTATAGAGTCTACCCTTGCCCCTTTCCGGGTGACACTGAACTTCAAACTTTTATGGTATGCAGCACAGGAAGGTGAAGCCGGCCTAGCTTATCATCAGACACGCTTGCTGTGAGTCAAGACAGCCGTTCTTTTCCTAAGGAGCTGGGCCTGCAAGTCACTATTAGAGAATGCGATATCTGGAATAATCAGTTGCGCTTCCGCGAAAGAATATGGTTACCGAGTTATGAACCCCTCACTACGCGAGTGATCTAGAAAATTCACGATTCGGTCCTTGGAGGGCATCCCGGTCGAGATACGAAAATTGCTTTGATTGCTAGGCTCTTTTTCTGGCCAGGGATGAACCAGGAAGTGCGACGCTTTGTCCGCAACTGTGACGTCTGTGGCCGGAACACTATCTGGCGTGACAAAAAGAAAGGATTGTTGAAACTCTTACCAATAACCGATTATATCTGGACTGAAATCTCTATGGATTTCATTACCGGCCTACCGCCATCACTTTTCTCCGGCTCCAGTATCCTGCTAGTTATTGTCGACTGACTCAATAAAAGCACTATGCTTTTCCCAATCTCCAATGAAAATTTCACCGCGGAAGGCGCTGCCTCACTCTTTATTAGGGCATACCTACCCCATCACTGGTTACCGAAGGCTATTACATCCGACCGCGGTGTTCAATGGGTCAATGGTCAATGCCTTCTGGAAACGGTGCTGCGAGCGTTTGAAGATTGAGTGACGCCTCTCCTCTGTATATCACCCCGAAACGGATAGGTCTACTGGACGACATAACCAGGAAATCGAAACTTACCTCCGCTCCTTCGTGACTTTCAACCAGGCTAACTAGGATTAATGGTTACCCTTAGCACAAATTTCTCTCAATAACCGCCCCGCTTTATCAATAGGTCTCACACCATTCTTTCTATAATATGGATAGTACGCGTAATCTATACAAATACATGACGAGCTTCCTCTGCATGATTCCCTTGACGCGTGCCAGAAAAATCCATGTCGCAGAGAAGAACAAATTATCCCCAAAATCCACCAAGCTCAAGAATTTACATAAGTATCTATGGTCGTTTATACAACAAACACAAGAACAATACGCAAACCAGTGATGAGATATACCCTTAACCTTCAAGGTTAGTGAAGAGGTATGGCTTTAACTTTGCAATTTTGCCACATCGAGACCGTTAAAGAAACTGGACTGGGTTTATGCCAAAGTATATACCGTCACCCGAGTATTTCCTTAGAATCCACTTTTCTACGAGCTTAACGTTTCCAAGAGTATCCATAACAAGTTCCACGTGGCCCTACTTCGCTCTGCCACTGACGATGCGTTACCTTCCCAGATTCGCGTTGATGCACAACTGCCTGCCGTGATAAATCCATCAGGAGATGAAGAATGGGGGAGTCGAGGAAAATTTTTTGCTGTCGTTCTCGCCGTGTTGAGACAGGTACTGTAATGGTCAAGTAATGTTATTCCACAGATGCTAGCGCCTCTATTGAACAAAATCGTAAACGTGAAGCAAAAGAGATAAAGAAAAGACAGAGAAATATCCTAGATATCAATGCTATTTAACTCCGTGTCAATCCTCCGCAAGACCGGCCCGTGCCGTTGTTCATTGCGGTAGTGATTTATTTCTCTTATCCGTACCATAGTTTCCAGGAAAAGGCTCAAATTGCAGTTGACAGGGGTAGTGAACATGACGTGATCATTGTACCGGATATACGAATAATAGCATTAGTTCCTAAATTATGAACGTTAGTAGTGAAGGGACAAAGTATATGCGAGTGAGATGGTATAGCCCATGACATGAACCGTAAAACCCAGTTTTTATCGGTTCTTAAAAGTGGACTAGAGAGCAGTGAATAGAAAATAACTACTCAGAAAAAGAAATCACAGTCTCAGGAGAACCAAAGCAGTAGTACCAGCGAGTATAGCAACAAAACCAACAGCAGGAATAGGAAAATAATCATAGACCAAGCAAAAAACTTGATGTAAAAGAGGAATTTCAACTAATTCTTCAATTGAAAAAAGAAACCGAGATATCATTAAGGGTTAATATTATTATTACAAAAGCTCCATATATATACAGCAAAGTAGCTACTGGAGAAGAAGCTAAAATAATTTCATCTCTTTGACAATTATATGTAAATACAAAAGTTTTCCCAGCTGATTGGATAAAGCTAATAGCCCATGAGTTCCAGTTCTCTCTTCTCTGATATAACAATATTATTTAAAGAGAAATTAAGAGTCTTTAATAGCATTGAAATCCTAGAAGAACCAAAGTAGTTAAAGCAGCTAACTGACATACAGCTTACGGCATCAGTGCTTTTTGTAGTCTTATCTAAAGAAATAGCTAAACAATACATACAAGAGAGGGCTTTATATAGCAGGTAATAAAGCTATTATTACTAATTATAGTTTACTGTAACAATATAATTTTATAGATGCTTAGCATATGGATATAATCCCCGAACTTACAAACAGCCTCCAAGATAATACAATCTGCCCTCAAATATAATACCTTACTAGAGATTACGGCTATCAGATATGCAAAGCCAGTAGTCTATATCAGTATTACAAGCCAGTATACTACTAGAGATTATAAGTAAGCTTGGAGGAACATTATTCCGGGATAACTTAATAACAATCTCAGTAATCGATCTAGCATTTGCTACTAGGATTCAAATAACTTGATTTGGGAAGCTGAACCTATACAAGTCTTACAGGCTCAGATTATAAAGCCATACTATTTAGTGCTCAGCCAAAATAGTCAAGTTATTTCTAGCTACTACAAGTAAGACCAATACAATATAACTATAAGAAAGCCAACTGGGATATTTAAAAAAAAATTATTACGAGAAGAAGAAACTCTACAAAATCTTCATCAAAACTAAATATTTTAAAAAAAAATTGCAGAATTATTAAAAAAAACACCCCATAAAAATCTGCTAGAAAAGCTATTCTTCCTATAAAAACTCTTTCCGAGCGCTCCAAACCCTTATAGACAGATGAATTCACCACTCTGAAAAAATAAGCTGCCCGAAAAGAGATACTAAGAAAAACCGCGATAATAATTCAAAAGATGAATATAAAATAGCCAGAAATAGCTACTACCACATAATAAGAAATAGGAAAAAGGCTTTCTGGAATTCATTTCTAGAAGAAGCTACGAATAAAGATATCTTTATATCTTACAAATATACAAAAAACAAATCCAATTCTACTAGCTATCTATATCAACTATATCAAAGATAACCAAAGTAAAGAAAGCGATAAAATTCACAGAAAATGTAATTTATTCTTAACTACTTTATTCCCTACCCCTTCTACATATAATATCCTAGAGTCACTAGAAACTCAGTAATAGAACAAACAGAACTTATCTACTTCAGTAGACAGCGCAAGTCTATAATTGAAGAGATAAAAATTGGAAATCTGAAGCATTAAGCCAAAGTAGCTAGTAAAATAGTTTAGAGTTTAGTTTAATACTAAATTATATTTTAACCCGTATATCATTAAGAAACCCACTGTAACTCCAGAAGTATATCATGGTCTGCTACGGCTAGTTTCAAACCAGAAAGAACTCTTATTTCAAGCTACTAGGTAACTGTTCATTGCATGTATTGCAAGTATTGCAGAATATAGTACCCAACTCTGGTTCAGACCAGAACCAAGGCCAAAATAGTCTCCTGAATCTCTTCCAGAGATTTCAGAACAAAGCTATTACAAGAGCTCTGGGAACATTTAAAGGATCCTATATACAAAGCATCAGAGAACTAGAAGTCACAGTACAGTACTACCGCCTGAAATTCACTTTGAAAGAATCTACTTTAACTATAGCCTACGAACTCTTTTCTCTTTCCTCCCGAACTATCCTATCCGACAAGCATATATACCTATTTGAGATGAAGTAGTGGCTCAGAGTTCAGACCTGGGAGCTCTGGCTTTTCTCAAACCATCAACACTGTGGAGAGTCACAATCATGTAGAACTGAGTGTAAACCTTTAGTTGATTTAACTATCTAGGCATTAAGAAAGAAATAAAAATATAAAAGTAAGGGTGAGAAGCTTCCTTATTATACCCAGGGGAAGAGACTGATCAATACCAAGGGAAGATCTTAGAAGATACTAGAAGCAAGAAGTGAACAGAAGTCTAAAGTCAATAGAAACCGATAGAAGCTGACAGAAGCTGATGGAAAACAGAGAGAATCCGACAGAACTAGTGAAGAAATAGACTAAGTAATGTAACTATATACTTAGTGGATTGCAAGGCCAATCTCGTTACACTTTACCAGCATATACCACAAATCCCAGGTACTTTACCTGCTTGACTGCAAATTCACACTTCTTGGGATCCAGATTCAGGCCGGCTTCCGATAGAGTCCTGAGAACCTGTCTAACCTTTGTTATGTGGTCGGATCTTGATCTACTCGTATGTATATACTAGCACATCATTCACGTATGCTGTTACAAAGTCATGTAGGTATCTTTAGAGTACCGAGTTGATATATCGTTGAAATGTAGCTGGACTGCCGGTTAGGCTAAATGGGCAGACCAGCCACTCGTAGAGGCTAAATCTTGTCCGGAAAGCCGTTTTTATTCATTACACGCATAGAGCCTAAAAACTATAGCATAGTAGCTAAGCTAAAGATTCTGGTTACATATTTGCCTCTTTACTACCATGTAGAGTAAATTAGTATTTGAGGAAAGTAGATATTTGACAAGAAAATATTGTTTGTTTGGGGTTTTCCAAGTATATTTTCTTCGGGTGTTTTTTATTCTGTTTGAAACTATCTGACTATTCTAATCTTGGTATTCTTTAAAAATTCAATCAATACCTTTTGGCCTATTTTTGTATTGAATAGTATTGGTAATAACAGTGGCTAATTATGGATAGCTTTGAGTAAGTTCTGTCTTTATTTTTGTATCGCGGACACTCTAAGCACTGTTCGATCTTTCCAAGACTTTAGAACTATTTCTCGTATTTTTCATCGCAGATAGCTTATAGAAATAACTTTTAGTTTTCCAGGAGATATTAGAAGTCCTTTCTTTACAAGTTTATCTGTAAATTCGTTTCCAAGAATTCTTTAATGGCTTGGTATCTATTGTATTTTAATGGTGAAGAAATTTTCCAGTTGAACTAGTTGTTTATATATATAGCTATATCGAAAAATCTTCTAGCCTTGACAAGCCCTCAAAGGCTACTTGAGCATCAGATATCTTCTTTATCACGTTTTTTTGAATGTGAGTTAAAAGTCGAACTATATTCCTATCTATCTTACTGGTTTTTTTGGGGATTAATAGTGAGGCTTCCCAGCTATAGTTCATCCAGTATTGGTTTTCGTTTTTTTTTCTAAAATGAGTTCTATCTTCTCTGGGGAAAAGTAGCTCCCTGACTTTTAGCTTTCTCAAATAAATTCTGTTGCAATCACTCGTAGAGTTCTGATATTTTTCTGTGGTGAGATTGGATGTTACTGAAATACTAGAGTCATCAATATATATGATATCTAGTATCTATTTGATGCAACTATATCCCTGACATAAAGTAGAAATAGAATAGGGCTAATAGGTAACCCTTGTGGAACCCCTATTGAAATTGCTATTTATAGCTGTAACTGTCCTTCAAATACTAGCTGGATTGATCTACTGGTTAGGAAGCAGTCTACCCCAGCTGATAAGATTTTGGGAAAGATACAAGTTTTCTAAAACTCTCAGTAATTGGGAATTTGAGACATTATCAAAAGCTCATTTAATGTCTAGGAAAAGAGTACTGGTATAGCTCATCTTTTCAACTGTTCTTGTTAAAATATAATGTGTAAGTAACATGGCCATGTAAATAGCTGATCTCTGCTTTCTACCTCCTAGTTAACTAGAGTGTAGTAAGTCTAACTTTAGCTAGATAGCTCAGGCGGGTTGCAAATAATTTTTCTAAGATTTTCTCCAAGCAGTTCAGTAAAGCAATATATAAGCTTTTTGTATTAGTAGAAAGCTTAAAGTATCAGGCCCTGGGGATTTTTCCTTGAAGATTTATTTAATAGCTCTTACTACTATTTCGGAGTCAGCTAAAGTCTTGGCTAGTTCTAGGAATAACTAGATTATCTTCTTTTACTAGGTTCTAAAGTCTGAATCTTAGTGAATTATTAGTTTTTAGAGTAGGAAAAGGAGTAGTAAGGAAAGCTTCGCATTTTTCTGAAAATGTAATATGCTTTTTCTTCTGAAATATTCTTGAAGTATAATATTATAGGTAAACCAGGTTTTGGTTTTCTTTTTTGTATAATTTTATACTGAATATATTATCTTGGGAAGCTTTTTCAAGGAATAAAGTCCAGAAAGCCTTTTTTTAGTATCGGATAGCATATGAATAACTATTTCTAGCTTCCTTGAAAGCGACTTGGATTGCTTCACAAGGTAATTTTCTGTATTTTCTTTCTTTTTTGCGACATCTTTCCGAAAACTAGTGAGCTCACTTATCCACCAGAGTTTTGATTGCTCACATGATTTTTCCGGAGTATTGCTACTTTAGCTGCTTTTATTAAAGTACTTGTTAGTAAGCCAGTAATCCCTTCCGGATTTCTCCGGGTAATGAGATTATCTAAACTATTTGAGAGTTTTGCCTCTTTGATTCTAAGAGCTCTTTAAAAGACTTCCCAGTTTACTAATTGGTAGTATAATAAGAGTTTAGTGAGTAATTGCTGAAAGATTGCATTTTCTTTGGACTTTCAGTAAAACTTATAGCTCAGTAGTCTGAGCTAGTATGGCTGATATAGTCCCAGTATTACATATTACAATTTCTTGAGTTATCGAGTTATCTGATTATTGAGTTACTGAATAATTTGTATATTAATTATCGGGGCATCGAGTTAAAGGGGGAACAATCGTATATAAGATTGCAGTTCCGTAGTGGATTCCTGTCTTTCTTCTCTTTTCTTATTCATCTCTGTGTGTCTAGTTATCAATTCTATTTAGTTCAATCTAGTTCCCAAGTTTTCAACCTAATTTCTATTATGCCTAGTCTAGCTAAGTCCCTAGTTACTCCAGTCAAGCCTTAATACTAGACTTCTTAGCAAATAGAACAGGGGCTGCAGTAAGAGAATAACTAGCTCTGATAAATCCTTTTGATAAGTTTTCCTCGATATATTTCTTTAATACTATAAGGAAGTATCGAGTAAGTTATTCACCAATTTCTATTCTTAGCTAAAAGCTATCCAAGATAGAGAGAAAAGAAGAAAGTGATACCCAGGGTCTACCCATGATCTATCTAGAGCCCGCGCCCGCCCGGCCCCATTCCGGCTCGGCATAATATTGGTTCTTGTAATGGTCTGTTATTCATGGTAAAGCCATGGAAGTACATAATGAGCTTAGCCCGTGACATTACCTCTCCCCTCCGAGGGCTTTTTTTTTGATAAATAGAGAAGTTTACCCCGTGTTATCTTCTCGCTTTTCATTGTCGTATGTCTTTCTCGGTCGACCATGTCCAGTAATCTAACGGAGTTACCAATTAGTCTGCCACTCGAAAGAATAATCAGTCTGCTGTTGTAGGTGACCAGGTGCTACCCGCGTTTTGCCCGCGTTCTTGGCTTCGCTAATTCTGTCAAACTCTGTTCACGTAGTCTATCATTTTCTATCACATTGCCAAACTTGCCTTCGAACCGGTCCAGCGCCTCGGCGTCTTGCAATAATTCAACTGGCTCCCACGTAGGTTCCACAAAGCCCTGCCAGCGAACCAGTACTTGTTGGCGACATCGCCCACGTCCCTATTGCTTCCATCGCGCACATAAGACCTCTTCTACCGTCCATCCTTCCTCACCTTCGCCATTCCGGACTGGTAGAGTTTACCAATCATCCTTCGCTATAGCCTGGGGTCAGATTTGTCTGCGGCCCTTCGCAGAAAGTCTACGTGAAATTTGGTATGGATATGGCGTGGCACGTTCAGCTCCACCACATGCTTGTATTTCCTGATTTGCACGCTCTGTACCTCCATCAGTTTGTGGATGGTATGCCGTGCTCAATCGTTGATCTACTCTCGCAAGGCAACAGAATGCCGTCCAGAAACATCCTGTTCAATTAGATCCGCGGTCGCTCACAATCTGCGTTGGCATTCCGTGAAATCGGAAGTGGCACTGAAGAAAACGTTTGGCACATGCCTCTGCATCCATTTGTTGACATCGCCTCAAGCGTTACATTCTTTGTCAGCCGGTCCATGATCACCCAGAGCCTTTCTCGAAATTGCAGTCTACCCAAGGCATCTAGGTCGCATTCGGCAATTTGAACCTTCAGGCCTATTAATTCAGGGGGGAAGGTTTGTTCCTTTTCCCTGACACACCCAACCGCTTTCTGGTATATGCCATCGCTTTCTGCCGCAAGTGTCACAGTTTGCCTGCCATTCAGGGTTCTCAAAAACTTGGGTGACCCCATTCTCAGAAATTGTACTGATCCGTGCCATTGGTAAGACTCCATTTCTTGCCGCTAGAGGAATCCCTTCCGGAGTGATGATCTGGACCTCTGCTGGTATCAGCCGGACAACTCGCCCTTGTTCTCGCTCATCCAACTGGTCCTTTGGGTTGTCCTTCTCCCTTCGAGACAAGGCGTCTCGGCACTGCCACCTCCCGTCCTGGGCGATAAGACAACGCAAATTGATACAAGCTGAGATCCATAGCCCAGCGAGTACCTGACGTTCATTTAATTTCTTCTTTGTCATAAAGTACTTAAAGGCTCTCATGATCTGTGAGTATCACAAACGGAGGTCTATTCCGGAGCTCTGGGCCCCATTCATAGAGGCATTGCATGATAGCCAGCATCTCCTTGTCATGAATCACATAATAATTGTACTCCGCTGGATTAAGACGCTTAGAGAAAAAGGCTACCGCGTGCCGTCTTCCGTCCTTACCTAGTCGGGTCAGAACACCTCCCGCCGCGTATCCAGAACAGTCCGTCTCGATGTAGGTCTGCCTGCGAGGGTCCCAGTGAGCTAGTATCGGAGCCTCTTGAAATCTGCTCTTCAGGGTTTCGAATGCTTTTTCTTGTTCCTTTTCCCATTTGAAAAGAACTCCTTTCTTCACTAAAGCGTTCAACGGTCCAGTGAGGTCCGCGAATCCTTTAATAAAGGTCCGATAGTAGTTAGAAAACCCAAGGAAGCTCCGGATGCCACGGACATTCGTTAGGGCCTCCCATTCTGCTATCGCGCGCAACTTTTCAGGGTCGCATCCCAGTTCTTTGCCAGCATACACCACAAATCCCAGGTACTTTACCTGCTTGACTGCAAATTCACACTTCTTGGGATCCAGATTCAGGCCGGCTTCCGATAGAGTCTTGAGAACCTGTCTAACCTTTGTTATGTGGTCGGATCTTGATCTACTCGTATGTATATACTAGCACATCATTCACGTATGCTGTTACAAAGTCATGTAGGTATCCTGACTAACCCTAACTAACCCACCCTAAACCTGACTAACTCTAACAGAACTAGTGAAGAAGTAGAGACTAAGTAATGTAACTATACACTTAGTAGATTACAAGAATAATTCTATAATAGTTTTCTACTATGTTAATTCTATTTTCTGTAGTATTATTAGTAGAAGTGTTTTTATTTTTATTAAATTTTGTTTTTTTTTAAAAGAAAAAGTCTTTTTAAGTGAATTATTCATTGTTAGTGGGTCTGGTTTTATGGGTCTTCGCGTGATAACGAACCCGCATATGCTTATCGGTACCTTGGTGCCTCTGATAGATGACTCATCTTGGCATCTCTCCCCCTCGCCTGGGAGAGAAATTTTTTCCTTCCCAGGCTCTCCCATTCTTCACACTGTTGTTGCGCAGCCGCAATAAGTTTCAGCTTGCTGCAAATTTGTACACTGACTATGTAAAGTGCGGTGAACAAAATTCAGTGCTGAAAAATAATTTTGGGTGAGATTTGACGGAGTTGCAAGAAGGTAGGGAGTTGAGATGAAAGAGAAGTTTGCAGCCGACGGATCCCAGTAACGGTGAATGATATACCTGCGAGTCAAGACATGTTTTTTTATTCCAGGTAAATAAAGGGCTGTGTCATACGCTCACGTCTGAATGCTCAGACATGATCCATGTTAACTCTTCCGATTCCGTCATCTCCATTGAAAATGGCTAACGAATTGGATCAATTTCCGGGATTGAAGAGAACCTGCTGTTTGCTGCCAAAGTTCCTGCTAACACCAAAGACCTCCCTGAACCTGACCCTGAGCCGCCGTCTGAGAACCCAGACCAAGCAGCTGCCCAGTATAAGTTGAACATTGAACGAAGAGAAGGCCTTCCAGAGATTGAAACTGCAGGCGTCAAGATTTTTTCGGGAGATAAACAGTATACCAAAGCGATTCATCGACTGGTGAAACGATACCCTACCCATCGCTCTGGAAGGACGGAGTGATCCGGACCACCCCGGAAGAAGCAATGCGTGTGCCACTCGTGGAGGGCTGGAAAAACCAAAAGGTTGCGTCCTGACCCTTTCCGCTTGCCACTAGAGACAAGGAATTCGTGGCGGAAACATGCGACAGGCTCCACAAACAAGACAGAATGAGCTTTGCTAAGGACCGACTCCCTTTGCAGCTCCAGTATTGGTTTTATGGCGCATTGCAGATGGAAAACAGAAGCCACGGATGGTGGTTGTAGACTTGCGCGCCCTCAACGCGGTCACAATCCCCGACGCGTACCCTAAATGCCGCGCCAGGAAGCAATGATTCAGAAGCTTCGGGGAAAACGCTTCATCAGTGCCATTGATGCCAGGGCTTTCTTCCACCAGTTTCTTGTGCACCCGGACTACCAAGAACGTTTTACAATTGTGACGCATCGCGGTCTCGAAAAGTCTCACGTGGCGCTCATGGGCTTCAGGAACTTACCAGCCCATGTCCAGAGGTTCGTGGATAACGTCTTGCGAGATCACGAGGGCTACGCGGCTAGATATATTGACGAAATCGTGATCTTCTCGGACACCTCTGAAGGACATTTGCAACATCTGGAGGTGGTTTTCCGGGCGTTTGCCTCAAGAAACGTTACCCTTGCTGGGCCAAAATCCTTCCTTGCCTTTCTATCAGTACAACTGCTTGGATTTCGAGTGAATGCTCTAGGGCTCAAGAATACAAGCCCAGCGTATACAGGGACTACGGGACGTTTAAATTCCCAGTCCCTCAACAAGCTAGAAAAATGGATTGGAATGGTTGGGTGGCTGCGTCACCTTATCCCAAGGTTTGCGCATCGGATAGAGCCGTTGCAGCAACGGAAGACCGCACTTATGAGGAATGGGCAAACCCGTGGTATCAAGATGTCAAGACAATCGCGCGTCCAGTTCTCTGCCAAAACAAACTTCGAGCCAACACCACCGGCAGAGCGGTCAGCATTTCAGGACATCATAGAATCATTGTGCGCCCCAACTAAACTCATACACTTTGACCCAGCTCGACGCTTGTTCATTCAAGTAGACGCTAGCCGAGAGCACGGCATGGTGGCTATGGTATTCCACCTAGTCAAGGAGCGGATGTGGGACGAGAAAACGCTGCCCAAAAGAACTGACGTAGAGCCAATCCTCTTTTTCAGCCGTGCGCTCAAAAACCCGGAAAAACGCTACTAAGCCCACTGAGTTGGAAGTGGCTTGCTTAGTATGGACCGCACGGAAACTCCGATCCATGATCTTTTCATCGGAACAAGAGGTAGTAGTCCTCACTGATCACGCAGCAACTTGCGGCATAAGTACGCCAAACTTCAGTATTCACCACGAGCTTGCGATCTAACGAACGGCTTATTCTCGCTGCCCAGTATCTATACCAATTTCCGTTGCGAGTATACCATATCCCGGGGGTGGAAAACGTAGTCCCGGACGCATTGTCTAGACTACCAGCAGAAAGCCAGCCGGATACTACTGGGGACGTAGGAGGAGAGCTGGACCGCATTTGGCAAGATGAAGAACGAGCAAATCATGCCTTCCACACAGCGGAGTTCTTTATTTACTTTGAGCTTCGTGACCGGATCCTCGAAGAATATCCTGGAGATAGCCAATGGAGTACAATATTAGACCAGCTTGGATCGGAAAATGTAACCCCTGGCCTGCCATTCATCAAAGCCGACGGATTACTATATCTAGTGGAAACTGACGGTAGGTGACGATTGTATGTTCCAGAGGCATTAGTAACAGAAATTATTGAGGACGCACATCGACGGCACTTCTATGCTGGCCGCACGCGGTTGTGGTAAGATCTAGCCTCTTCGCTGGTAATCCCCCGGCTAAGCCGTTACGTCGCCGAGATTGTAACGAAGTGCAATGCCTGCCAGCGAAACCAGACCAGTCGAGACCCTGCAACTGGGCAGTTGATTCCAATTCAATAATTACCAATTCCGTTCCATACTATTGCCATGGACTTCATTGTTAGCCTTCCTGTAGTCTCGGCTGATAACACGCCATGGATATCGCCTCCAGGAAATTTATTCAACACACTCCTGACAGTTACTAACAAGTTCTCCAAAATGTACATTTTAGTACCAGGTAACGACAGTTCACAGCAGAATATTGGGCAGCCGCGCTATACCGCGACCTGTTGCGTTGTAACTGGGACATCCCGAGGCAAATCATCTCAGATAGGGACTCCACACTTACCTCCAGATTCTGGAGAGCACTATGGCAGGCTTACGGAACTAAGCTGCTCATGTCAACAGCCTGGCATCCCCAGACGGACGGACTATCCGAGTGGCGGAACCAGACCGTAGAAATCGCACTCCGATTTTTCACGAGTGAGTTCCCTCACAAACGTTGGATGGACGCCATTCTGCCTTTGCAGTTCAGCCTCAACAATACGTTT
Source organism: Nilaparvata lugens yeast-like symbiont (assembly GCA_000758425.1). Classification (NCBI taxonomy): domain Eukaryota; kingdom Fungi; phylum Ascomycota; species Nilaparvata lugens yeast-like symbiont. The sequence continues at coordinate 254,644 of KN173725.1, read as the reverse complement.
GCAACGGCATTTAACACGTCGCCCAGCGAGCTGCTCACCGGCTTGCGGATAGATGATGGAGTGCGCTTGTTCGCGGAAGGCTCTGGTGTAGTGGACAAATAACTACTCCGTGAGGAAGCTAGACTATCCATTGCCTTGGCACAAGCGGCGATGAAGAGAAAATATGACTCACGACGAAGACCGCTTTCCTTCAAAGAGGGCGACTAGGTTTGGCTCCAGCTAGGCAAAGGGTACGACGTAGCAGATGCCCGCCCTGCAAAGCTCAAGGAGCGACGAACCGGCCCATTCAAGATTCTGGAACGAGTCGGAGAGCAAGCTTATTGGCTTGATATGGATAATTCCTTGAACGTTCATCCAGTCATATCCGTCGCGTAGCTCCAGCCAACAGAACAGCTAGCAGCGCGACCAGGACCGGTAGAAGACGATGAAACACCACGTCCTGACGAGTATGAGGTAGAAAGAGTACTCGATTCTCGAGAATGACGTCGCGGACGCGGCGCGGCCATAAAGGAATACCTCATCCAATGGAAGGACTGGCCAAGCAACTACAACTGCTGGGTTAAGCACAGCGAAGTTTACGCACTGCGCCTAATCAAGGAGTTTGAAGACGCCCGCACCGAGCTTAACGCTCGAGTGGCCAGAACTCGTCGACAAAGGCGACAGCTGCTCGAAAAATACCGCGCCCCAGAACCAGGAGAATCGCTGGCACAACCAGAAGTAACCATATCACTAACTCTAGCAACTGTACCGCGACGACGTGGCAGACCACCCAGCAAAAGACAAAAGGCGCTTGGTGAAACACACTGCAGAATCTAGAAAGGAAAGTGAACCGGCACCTCAACCACCGCGGCAGCGCGGCCGACCGCCAAAGTCAAGTTCAACTCGCCAAACCCTGGTGAACGTGTCAACTCGCCACAGTTAAGCTAACCATCCTGGTTGGCCTCATGATAGGAACATCCGTGCAAGCCCTTGGGTAGTGATTACA
>KN173725.1:232852-247419 GCA_000758425.1 Nilaparvata lugens yeast-like symbiont | reverse complement strand
GTCGGGGCTGCCGCCGGAGCGGGAGCTGTGGTCGGGGTGGGGGCTGACGCCGTGGTGGTGACCTTCGAGGCCCTGGGCCAGAGCGTTCAGAGGCCCCCTCGAGGGGGGTACCGGCCATTTCGACGCATGTTGCCTCGAAGAAATCTATCAGCACCCCCGCGCTGCCGCTGCGCGGTTGGTCATCTCAGCGAGTCAGTCGTTGACATGGCTTCGGAGGGCCCGGGAGGGCAGCGAGGAAGGGGGGGCGGACGCGCGGACGCCCATCGGGGCCATGGCGCGCGTCCTAACCTGTCTCACGAGTGACAGATAAAATATTTCCTATGGAGGCTGGGGTCGAAATAGGAGTAACAACTGATGGTGATGGTGCTTATTCGTGTGTTTGTCGGAGTGGTTGTTGGTTTGCTCTTGTGGCCGAATTGGTTGACCTGCGCGCGGTTTGGAGGGGGGATGGTAAACATAAAGCCGGGGAAAAAGAAAACCCGTGCCGATTCGAATTGAGCCTCGTTCAAGGCCCTGGAACGACCCGCCGGCTGGGCTGGCTTGGACTTGCTTTCCTGCGGCCCTTCTTCCTTCTCTCCTCCTTTTCTCTCACTGTTTCTCACTCTCCTTCTCACAACCCCACCCCTCCCGTTTCTCTCTCTTTTCTTCCCCCTTCTCACTCGTTCTATTGATATCCTGCCCCCTTAATTATTCCTTGCGATAGAAAAAGAGGCGTGGTACGCCCATCCCACCCAACTCAAGCAAAATACGACTCCCCTTCGCCCCCCGTCACTCACTTGTGTTTCCGCTTGATCCTATTCCACGCACAGATTTTGCTTGAATATACAAAATATAGATAGAGAGAGATAGAAAGAGGAGAGAGAAAGCGAAAAGACTTCATGTTCCTCCCGCTCAATGCCTGGCATGCTATTCCATGGTGAGAGGGCCATTTGGCCTTCTCGTTTCTTCTCGCCCCAATTCATCAATCCACAGGCCTGGAGAAAGTAACTATATGGATAAGCCACGGTACCACTAGCTCGACCCACCAATTCAGCTAACTTGGTCCATGCCCGCTAATTGTCGTCGTTGTAGCATCCACCACGCCGTCTTCCTTTCTATCAAGTGTTCTTGGCCCAACAAGATCCAAACACCCGCAAGCATCACCAGGGGAGCAGCCTGTTCCCTGGAGACGCATCCTCCTTCTCTCTCCGCCGTCCCCGTCCGTCATCTCGGCTGCTCTCCCGAACGCTCCACCAATCCATCACTTTAACCTAGCACGCCTTGCCTAACACACCCACGCAACTCTATGGGCTAGTTCTCTTCACCTTTATCCTGACCTGCATCATCTTCAGCAACGGCTCCTTCGTCATCGACGCAATCCGAACATGCACCTACTTGTGGCTCGACAAATGTAGCTCTGACGCTTACTCCTGCTCTTCATCTCCTGTTCTGCTCGTCTCTGCCCTTCCGCCCACAGCTTCTGACGAGTGGCACTGCGTTCCTCCCCCCTTTGCGACCCTCAGCTAAGCTGGCTGTCCCGGCGAAGAGTCTCGGGAGAAACCCTACGACAGCCCTCACTTGAGTCCAAAGTCCGCCATCCACCGATCCAGGCCCATTTCTTTTCCATTTTTCTGCCCCCTTCCCCCTCCCCTCCCCACTCCCCGAACGCGCTTGCACAGACCGAACTTGTCGACAGTCACCGCCTCGCAAAATGTCTCCGATCTTCTTTCACGCGCGATTCATGCCCCTGCTGCCTACCAGACTTCATCCATCACCCTTCGTCCAGGCTATTCTTCCTGGTACGAAATCTTGCGCATCTCCCCCAGTCGCTGTCGTGCCGCTGCCAGCGAGTTTTCCAACTGCAAAATCTCGACCTATAAGGCCCCAGCCAGAACCTTCGTTAGCCACGACTCTCTAGGTGCGCTGGGACTTGGTTTCCCCGGCCAGTTGGCCCTGGCGCTGGTGAGCCAAGACCCTCGGCGATGAGCAAAACCCGTGCCCACATCGTGTGAGGCTATCATAGAGATTTGTCACTCTCCCTCTCCTTCACCCCTCTCCTCCGGCCAGAAGTTCGCCACTGGGCGCACAGACGTTGTAACTTGTGCCGGGACCGGAGAGGACCCATATCGGGCACCGGACAGTGCTTACGTTTCGCCTCACAGCCCAGCTTGCCCCGGCTAGTCCGATCCGAGCAAGACGACACGCGGCCTGCCATGCGAACCAATACTCTGCCTCTCCTTCGTGCTGCCGTCCGTATCCGGGACGCGCAGGGGAGACGACGTGTGCCGGATATGGGAACAATGGAATGGCTGTCCCGCCACGCCAGCCAGACAAAGGGCCACCGGGCGCAGTCGGCCACAAACAGGGACAAAGAAAGTCATCCGCAACTCACCTGCTGTTCCATCTCCTGCACCTTGAACTCGTGGGCCCCTAGCCTGGCGTAGTCCACCTGCTCGTCCTGGTTGCGCTCCTTGATCATGGCTTGCACCTGGCGCACCAGTGCCCTGCAAGCCACCCCCACCGCCTTGCTTGCCTGCTCCAGCCGCTCCTGGCTCTTGGACATGAAGCCTGCCTTGACTCGGCTAGCCGCCACCAGTTGTGCCGTCGACGCCGCCACATCGTTCGATGCCACAATGAGCTGCTCCGGGCTGTTGTGCTTCGAGAGCACGCCGTTCGCTGTCTCTATGAGCGTGTTGGTCGATGATGCCACCGCCTTGGCCGCCGAGATCAAGCCCTCGGTCCACCGGTTGTTCTTCTTGTAAAATGCCGTCCGTGATGAGGACCCGCGCCCTGCCTGCACAATCTCCTGCTGCGTCACCGTCGCCGCCTTGATCAACTCCGCAATGGCGTTGGTAATGGCCGTCGCCGCGTCCAGGATTAAGTCGTGCACCTTGACCTCGTACGTCGAGAAGCCTTCCCTCGGCTTGTTCCTCAATTTGGCCAGCCGCGCCGCCGCCGCGGCGATGGCGTCCGCCGCCTTGCTCAGTTCCGAGTCCACCAAGTCGCCTAAATCCTCTTTACTCTTCGTCAGCTTCCCAAAACCTGGTGTGAAGCTCTCCACCAGCTTATTGAGCTTCTGCAAGTTCATCTGCACATCGTTATTGCTGTTGATCACCACATCCGTCTTCTGCAGGGCCTCTATGCCCTCCAGCCGGAAGCTCTGCAGCCCGCGAAAGAATTGGACTGTCGACAGCGCCGACTGTCGCGCCCCGTTCATCAGCCAGTCCGTCTTTCGGTCGTCAGTTGCTAGTCGCGTGAGCCCCTTGGTATTGCTGCAGATGTCCGCCACGGCTCCGGAGAAGACGCTGATGGCCTTGATGAGCTCGCCGTGCGTGCTATTGGGTCCATCCGCGATGAAATTATTGAATGCCGTCGCAAATTCCATCGCACTAGCCGATGCCTTTTCAATCTGGGACAAGACGTATGATGGCGATGCGTTCGGATTGCCTGCCTGCATCGACGAGTCCAATTCGTACAGGGCGTCGCCCACTCGCGAGACTCCTGCTTGTAACACTGAGTCGATTATGTCCTGAATCTTCTCCAGGCTCGATATTATGAGTGCGTCAATCTGCCCGTCCAGCGCGTGGTCCGTGTCTCCCTGGTTCTGTTTGACCTCGTTGAGCTCCAGCAGTGTCTGGTCCATACCAGCCTTGTACACCTCCAATTCTTCCTCCTTGTCGCGTAGAAGCTGCTCCAGATCCAAGCTTCCCTCTCTCAGACTGGTTTGGGCATCTTCAAGCTCCTTCGATTTGAGCCGCAGAGCCTCCTCTAGGTCGCTCATCTCGCGGTTGCACTTGGACAGCATGGTTGATAGTTCGTTACCCTTGCTGCGCTCCATGTTTTCCACTCTGTCCTGGGCCATACGCAGCTCACGCTTCAGTCGCTCTGCCTCGTCTTTGTGGCTACCAGTCAATCGATCCTTATCGTGCAGAGCACGATCTCTCTCCCGAATCATGCCTGCGAGCTCTAGATTTTTCGTTTTCATCTCGCGCTCTAGCTTTTCTCGCTTGTCCATCGCCTCCTGTGCGCTCGCTGCCTTCAGCTGCACCGACTTGAACTTTTGCAACAATTCCAGGTGCTCGTGCCTCAGTTGCGAGTACAGCTTAGCTAACGATTCATACTTGGTGCGCCACGTATTGACCTGCTCCTGCAAGGCCCGGATCTGATCGTCCTTACTCGACACTTGCTGTCCGAAGCTGCTTTGGATATGCGCCAGCTCTCCCTCCAGTGACTTGACACGCTGGTCGTACTGCTGCAGCATCAACTGGTCTCGCTCGTATTGCGCCCGTGCGTTAAGGTTCTCCCTCTCCAACTCTGCAAGCCGCCCTTGTGTCTGCCATTGTGCCTGCTGTGCAAGGAGCGCTTCGTGTTCTCGCTGCTGCTGCTCCTGGAGCAGGCGTTGCTGTTCTTCAAAATCGCGCTGTGCTTGTATCTGAGCCTGCTGCTGAGCCAAAAGCGCCGCCTGATTTCGCTCTTTCAAGACTCGTTGCTGTTCCTCGTACTCCCGGTTCTGCCGGTCCAGCTCGTTTTTCCAAAACTCTGATATCTCGCCGGGCTCTTCTGACTTTGGCTCTTTCGGCGGTGTTGGCCGACGCTCAATCTCTTGCTTTGGACGCGCAGGCAACGCAGGTGCCTGGTCGTCTTCTGCCAAAAGGTTTGGCGGGTCTTGGGGCAGTTTGGGAATGGTTATGAGGCTGGTGAGATACCGGAGATTGGAGCACTCATAGTAGAATTTGGAGAGACGGTAATGCTGAGCGTCGTATCTTTGTCGCAGTGGCTGCAGTGCCTCGTTATCGCCGGTGACTATAATCTGTAGTCAGTTTTGCCATCTTTCACTGACCGGTTAAATGAAACTTACTCGAGTGCATCGCTCGCAGCATGCTGGTGATGAACTTGTAAATTCCGTAGCTCTCCTGAACAAGGGGTACCAGAGCAGAGATGCGGCACTCATTGTTGCCGACGTGGCGAAAATGCGAGAAGATGAGCTTTTGGAACTGTTCGATTTTATCCTGTAGGATCATGAGATCCGTGATTGTTTCATAGCCTTCGTTTGGATCATTGATAACTTTGAGGCTTAAGTATTCTTCGTATTCGAAAGTCCCGTTGAACTCTGGATGTTTCTGGTGGAACGAGAGCTTTGCAAGCAAGTAGTAAACGTATTCGCGAATCAAGGGGCCGTACCCACGGATGCCCTCGCCAGACATGCTGCGTTGGAGTCCATCAATCCAGCTTCGATTGACCATAGAATCCTTGAGCGCTGAAGGATGGCCTTCTTGAAGGACTTTGTGGATTGTGATTAGCGCCTTGAAAGTCTGCACCTCATCTGCAAGTATCGGCTGGCTGTTGGCCTAGGTCAGTCCGCCTATCGCGCGGCGTAAAGGGTTGATGACTTACACTTTGATGCCAGCCCAAAATTCCTGTGCAGACCGGTGGTCCCACGTATAAACAATGCATGCCCGAACATGCTTGCGCTTGGGAGATATTTCCTCATTGTTGGTCGCCTTTCTGATGCTGATGGCGAGTTCTTGGTCGGTCCTAGGCGATTAAACCGTCAGAAGCCATCTTAACCAGAAATTTCTCACAGCAGTAGCCGGGAATCGCATCGAACTTTGTATGTTCTGAAGTACGGAGAGAAGCCATGATGGACCAGGCGTGTGAATGAGGCTGCTCAGGCACCGGCGAGCGATGCCCAGAGCATATACAGAATTCGCACGCTGCGTCGAGTTGATCTTCTTGGATGAGGCTGTGGATATGAAGCGGTCCTAAGCGATCTCAGCTGCATGCGAAAAAGGCGTATGCGGAAGTAGGTCTGAACGCCGGATTAGAGCAATCGCGCGTTGCGTCAGAGCTGGGCTCGCAGTTGCCTCCTTAGAGCCTGTGCCAGTATCAGCTACGTCGCGGATGTGGGGTCTACGCTGACGCACACTGGCTCGGTATACGGGAATACCCTCATCCGACAACGTCGTCTAGCTTACCGAAACCCTCTCGAGGACAGGCGGGACAAGAGGACTGCATCACCCAGACGTCCCCTTCCTTTGTTTACCCTCATGAAATTGATAAATTAGGATTTTCCACACTTCAACTTACTTCGTCACTCGAAAGCAGCAATTCATCATTATGTTTTACCCAAGAATTTAAAGCGAACTTTAAGAAAAATGAAGCCGGGCTCTCTCAACTTAGTCAATCGAATGGTCGTCATTCACATTATGAGAAGATAACATTAGTAGCTCTACGTTCTTCGAGAAACCGAAAAAGACTACGAGGGAGCGCGTTGGGCTCGCTCTGGACATATCTGGGCCTCTGTCGTCTCCGGATTCACATTGGAACGCCTATTGTACTGGTCGACGGCGTTTGTTTGTACTCGCGGAAAATACCAAGCTAAATTGGCGTCTCAATCGCACACCGGCTTATTCAAAAGTGTTCACCGCAAGCCGGATTGATTTCCCGAATCGCACTGGCAAAAAAGTTGATGACTTCACAGCTTGCCAGGCTGCTGCAATGACCCCTGTGAGGGCCGAGAGCGTGGGCCTCGCAATTTACACACAAATTCCTAATGAGAGGAACATTCGCCGCCTCGTCTGATGTTGCGAAGGCATACTTTATCGCACCTGTGATAGAGGCACACACCCAAACAAGCAGCGCATGAGGAATACACAAGATTCCAGCTACAAGTTCAAGATTGCCGCCAGGTGTCACGATGGAGGCTTCTAGACTGTAGAATGGAACGATCATACCTCTGCTAGCTTCCACAACCACCCGATGCTTTCGAGCGGCTCCAGCTCTTCTGGTACCACCAAAAAGCCGAGATACGTCACAGGGCTCAACAAGGGCGTAATAAAGTCGTCTCATTGACTCACTGACTCCTCCATGAGATCAGCAGGGTTGTTTCTAATTATGAAACGATCATCGGTTGTTCCTGATCCAATCCAACTCTTCAGACATTCCTTCTTCTCGATATTGGCTGATTCGAGTCTCATTCGCTCCCACGAGATGGTCCGACGAGCCCCTGAGAAGACCCGCTCAGGCTCTGAAGACATTGCGGGCGCTGAGAGAATGGTCATTGCCATCTTTGACAGACAAGGATAACGCTCGCGATTTTTTTCCTTCATCCATTAATCCAACGACAAGCCTCTCATAAACTCAGGATCAGCATTGGCATATGATTCGTACTCATCGTGAAAAGCAACCTCCCCGGTGACCTGAAGGCGTCGGCGCAGGACATCGAAAGCGTCAAGGCTCTGCGGTTCCTGCACCGTCAACGCCGGAACGGCCCCTTTCTTATAGTCTATCCCACATGTCTCGCGTATCTCTGAAGTCCTTTTTGTGCCAATCCTTCTTCCAGTTGGCAGTTATGTATTTCTTCCGACAAGCGGGGTTAAGAATCACTTCAGCTGCATAGGCCGGGGAATCCTCAGTCTTCAATACTTGTCCAGAGCGTACCAGCCAATCATAAGTCTGGATATCAGTCGAGAATTCCCGCTGAACTTCTCCTGCAGCTCGCATAAGACAGGTTTGTGAGGAGCATATGGGTTCGCTGCCAGAGATGAAAAGTGGACTTAGTAAAACGCGGCAGACCTTATTATTATTCTTGACTGCATCTCGGTAGCCGGACCCGGTCAATGTTTCAGCGTTTGGAGCGTCGGTCTTCGCAGTAGCAGCCGTGCGGTCGCCCGTCGGCGCCACTTCGGGGCAGCTCAGGGCCAACGCGGGCGCAGAGTTTGACTCTGCGTGCGTTTCTCCCCCACAACCTCAACACCCGCCGCGCCCGACACGGATCCGCAACGGGAACGCTGCGCCATCGCACCGAGCAAAGCAGATGCGAGGAGTTGATTGAGACTATTTTTGAGGCTGAAGCCTTGTGGCGGCATCACTGTCGCAAGTTGGGGTCCGCACCGTGATGTTGGTTGTGCGTCTCTACTTATTTGGGGAAGGCTATAATGAGCGAACACATTGACGACAAAAGCACGCGCCACATCAGGTGCGTGGGAGGATTTGAGGGGAATAAGGATCCGGGACTTAGACAAGCGATCAGTAATTTCCATGATTGTCGTAAAATCCTCTGAAGGGGGGAAGTCAACAATAAAATCCATAGCAAGTTACTGCCAGGTTCGCTCGGGGATAGGGAGAGGTTTTAGCAAGACCCCGTTTTTGCTCGCGCCAGATCTTTCCTTTTCTGCAGATATCACAGTTGCGGAAAAAACGGCGGACGTCGTCTGAAAGACCGGCCAAGCGTAAGAGCGGTTAATCAGATCCCGTGTTCCAGAGGTTCCCGGGTGACCCGTCGTACTGGCATCATGCGTGAGCTGGATAAGGCGGGTACGGAGTGGCTAGTAAAAGGGAATCCGGAGGCGGTCACGCCATGTGAGTCAGGTGTGGGCGTCCAGCGAATATTCATTGATTTGTCATGGTAGTTCCCATTCGTTGGAGAACCCTCGGGCTTGCTCTTGAACTGCGCGATGAGCTTGCCAGTACCGTTCGTTCTTCGTGAGGACTGTATTCCATAGGGAGTAGAGTTCGGGGTCGGAGAAAGAGGAAACTAAGACAGGGTTTTGACATGTGCCACGTCATCAGGGTCCTTGTCGAGTTGTTTAGCCCAGACGGCGGCTGTAATGACAAGGTCGCTGCCATTAGGCTGGAGGACTTGGTGAATCCGGGATTGCAGCCGTGCGTCAGAAAAGTCTTTGAGAAGATCTTGATCCCGGCGGGACAAGGCGTCAGATAAAACTTAGGTGGCGCCTGGCTTGTGGATCAGCCGGAAGTTGAATTCAGAGAACTCGTGGGCCCAGCGGTATTGTCGCTCAGGTAGGATACGCTGTTGTTGGAAGTAGATGGGATTTTGATGGTCAGTATGGACTTCAAAAGGGATACCAGCCAGAAGCGGACGCCAGTTACGCAAAAAAGGAGTAAATAGCTAGCATTTCTTTGTCATGGACGGGATAGTTAACCTCGGCTGGGGATAATTTCCGGGAAAAATACGCAACTGGGCGCCAAATGGTTTCGATGCCTTTTTGTCGTAATGAACCTCCCATAGCCCACCCTAAGCATCAGCCTCTACGACATTTCTGTGGTCTGGATTGTAAGCAGCTAAGAGAGGGGCAGTGGCTAAGGCATTTTTCAGAATGTCAAATGATTGTTGTTGCGGAGCTTTCCACGTGAAGGGCTGGTCTTTTTTGGTGAGAACTGTTAGGGGTGCAGCGAGCATTGAGTAGTTTGGGACAAAGCAGCGGTAAAAGTTGACGACTCCGAGGAATCCGAGGGCTCCTCGAATGGAGGTGGGGGCCTTCCAGTCCTGAATCACGCGGATCTTGTCAGGATCAGCGCGGATTCCCCTACCCGGTTCCACAATGAAACCCAGGTATTTTATGGATGATGAATCGAAATCGCTTTTGCCTCGGTCGAGTTGGAGACCTGCGTCGCCAAGGGCTCGTATAATTTGCTTTACCAGCTCTCGATGCTCTTTTTAGGAGCCGGAGCTATAGATGACCACGTCATCCAAGTAAGCAGAGCAGGAAATGCCGAGCCAGCGAGAGAAGACATGGTTGATGAAGCGTTGGAAGGCCGCCGGAGCTCCAGAGGCCGAAGGAAGTGACCAGTCATTCATAAGAACCAAGATAGGTCTGAAAAGCAGTGTACACTTCACTCCCTTCTTAGAGTCGAAGGCGATGAAAAACTGAAATGACGTCTACTTTAGAGACATATTTTGCACCGGCAATGTCCCGAAGAGTATCGTCGATCAAGGGCAGCGGGTAACCGTCTTTTTCTGTCAGACTGTCCAAATCACGGTAATCAACACAGAAACGAAGCCCACCACCAGGTTTCTTCACAAAAATTACGGGGGCGCCTCCTTCTGCGATACTAGTACGGATGAACCCGGCATCTAGAATCTCATACAATGTTTTGCGGAGAACAAGGAGCTCTTCCCTGCTCATAGAATAGAGCGGACAGGCGGGGGGGAAGCTCCAGGCTGGAGGCAAATTTCGGTGTCAAGCCCAGGTCAATGTGGTGGTAGTTGAGTTGCTTTCTTTCTATCGAAGGCGTCGATGACGGGGAGAAACCAGTCAGGGCAGTTGACAAGCGGATCAGTGTAAGATTTAGGCTTTAGCGCCTTCTCAATATAATGTAATGACGCAGAAAATATGTGAGAATCACTGTTGTGAGTTTTGCGAGCCCGGACGTGGAGAGCTTTGATGGCTCGGTGAGAGATTGCAGAAGTCTGGGGGTCCTTAGAACAGGTTGAAAGGCGTAGCTGAAGTGGGAGGCGAATGAAAAACTCATTTTGCGCGGGACGGAGTGAGGCGTCGTGGTTCGTGAGCCAGCGTTGTCCGAGAATAACGTCCTCATCACACTGACCGAGGACATTATAGGCATGGACTTTCTCGCTGAAGCCTCCGAGTTCCATAGAGAAAACTGCGAGCTGGCTGATGATAGAGGGACTCTGATCGCCAACGACTTGTGCAATAGGGCGAGGGGTGATAGAGAGGATGAGTGCTTTAGATCGGATGGCAGGGCGCTTGGAGACTGACTTGGCACAAGTGTGACGTCGGCTCAGAGTGCGCCCGAAGAGTTCATAGCCCCAATTGGCAATCCATGTCGTCCGACTGGTTGGAGAGGATGACTCACATACGGGTCCGCGTACCACGTATGTCTTATATGCCGGTAACGGCACTGTCGATGCTTCCTCTCCAACTTCGAATAAACCTGATTGCCAACCTATACTGTCGCCAGCTTTCGTCATTGATCGCTTGGCCAAAATTCTCGATTGTGTTACTTTCATTATTGATTGTAATCGTCTCTTTCTCTATCCGGCCCTCCGTCATCACTGCGGGAAGGGTCTGATCACAGACCTCGCGGCTGTCACACGATTCTAAGCTCTCACTTTCGCCGTACGCGTAACGGCGCTTCGCTTAACTACGTACCTTTCTCCGGACGATCGAACAGACGAATCGAGAGACCGAAGGATTACCTTGCGCGATCAAAACCTCTCCCCCCTCTCCCCCCTCCCAAAAAAAACTTTCAAGGTGGCGAGCTTATGTCCCGCCGCAACACACCTTTACTCTAACTCCCAGGTGAAATAGAAACCTTCGCAATTCGAGCGGCTCTCGCGAGAAGCTGCAGCTTGCAAACCAGGGAGCTCGCAAGAGTCCGAGCTCGAAGAAGACGAATTTCCCGACCCGCCGAGCAACCGGTCGGACGGCTCCGAGCATTCCGGTGAAATGTCGAACGGCCCAGACGTTGCGAGCTTGCAGGCTTAGATCAAGGTCTTGGTAGACCGCCTCGAAGCTCAGGAGCGACGCAGAACTCTTTGAGATGGAATTGGCGAGAACGAGCTCGGCGAACGCGAAATGTCGACCGCGTTTGGCAAAGAAGGATACACTGCTCGCCGAGGCAAGGCCACTAAACACATTCGCAACCGCTTCGTGTCCAACAACACGTACTTCAAGGATGAACGCGAGAGTATCACCTACGCCGCCAGCCGCCTCTCGGGCAGGGCCGCCGCGGCAATCGGCCTTCGCTTCGAGTCTGAGACGCACCCTTTCGTCAACGTGGCGAAACTGATCCAGACTCTTGAGACAGGTTTCGGCGACGTCCTCGAGAAGAACAAGGCAATCGAGTCGCTAGAGTGCATGTTTCTGCGCGTGGGCGAGGAAGTTAACTCATTCCTCATTACCTTAAATGGTCTCTACGAGAAGGCCGGTCACGCCCGCGACCAGATCAAAGAGGAGCTGCTTCGCCGCGTTGACACCGATATTGCAGGCAACATCCGTTACAAGGTCCGGGACGACGGGGTTCCCTACGAGCGGTTTTGCACCTCGCTGACCCAGTCCTATTCCGAGGCCCTCAAGCTTGAGGCCTGCAAGAAGCGTCGGGCCGAGGCCTTTTCGACCACCAAGAAGCCGGCCCCGATCTCGCTCCCTAAGCTCCAAACCCGCGAGCCCATGTGCCAGTTCGGCAGCACCGGCTCACGGCGCAAAGAAAGCTCGGCTCCAAAGCCATCCGGCTCTGGCCCCTGCCACTCGCGCTGCTTCATCTGCGATCAGGAGGAGCACCGCGCTTCCGAGTGTCCGAAAAAACCCATGAACGTCTCAATCATGGAGATCGAAAACCCTACAGCTCATCATCGTCCGACGGAGACGGCGGGTCAAAAAACTGAGTAGCCGGGGGCAAGACTCCTCCCCGGCCGTGACGGTATCAGCAGTTACGGTGGCAGTGAAGCAGACTACTTCTCCTAATCAATTTAAAGTACCTGTTCGGCTCGCTTCACTACCCTGATTGATATCGGAGCAAATATACATCTAGTGATCAATACCAAGATCGCCCTCCGCCTACAGAAGCAACTGCGGGCTCCCCTCATACGGATGCGAGAGCCCATGGCCGTGACAGACTATCAGGGCTCGGCAAAGGATTCTATTGCTATCCAAACCGAGGCGCACCTTATCATCGACAACCGTACCTGCCGCAACGAGCGCGTTCTTGTCACGCCAATGAAGCATAATATGAATATCGGACTACAATGGCTATTAGCCAACAAGATCGACCTATCCCCCCGGCACAACCGTTTGCTGTGGCCGCCGGACCGACCCCCTTTGGTGTCAAGTACAGCCCGACTCTCGGAGTTGGCCCCATGAAGCGCAAGTTCAACACTTTCGTCCACCAGGCTGACGCAGACCGCCGAAACGCCGCACTTGATACCGAATGTGAAAACGAGACCGCAATCACGGCTTTTCGCGCACCGCCGCCTAAGGCAATTCTTTGGCGATCAGCGGCTCCAATCGCGTCGATGACTACGTCAATCACGATCCCATTCCCGGCCAATGAAGACCCTATTTTGGCGTACACCACCTCACCTGCAGTTGCAGAAGGAGACAGTTGATGATCTGCTCGCCAAGGGCTTTATCCGCCCCAGCAATGTCACGGGACCAAACCCCATCTCCCCCTTCTCTCCTCCCCTGACCACCCTGGACCTCCAGGTTTCCACGGGTTTTTACCTCGCCCAGGCTCCGCCTGGGCTCATATATTCGTACTCAAGGGACCTTTGCCCTCACACTCTATCCTCTTCCCTCTTCTCTTCTCATGGCAAAATAGAGTCTTCTTCTGACCATCCTGCCTTTGCTCTGCCTTTGCTCCTGCCTTTACCCTGCCTTTGCTACTGCCTTTGCCTTCCAGCTCCTGCCTCCTCCAGACCTGCCCCTTGACAGTTTGTGCCATCTACCACAGACTGCTCTGCACACCCCCTTCTCCCCCAATTTTTGTGTCCGGCTCTCTCCTCCCTTCTGAGCTCCTCCCCCCTTGGTACAGACCAGTCCACACCAAGACCTGGCCTGGTTAGCCCAGCCAGTTTCCTCTGCCGATCAAATCTCGCCTGTTTCACCGCCAGTTTCCGTCATTTTCTCCGAATTTCCAGCTCAGGCAGCTCAACCCCCCTGTCTTTACCCCTTTCTTTTTTGACCAGATTTATTTGCCCTGTTATACCTGTTGCCCTCTGTCACTTTCTGTCAACCATTGCTACCATGTCTTCCCACGCGCAGCAGCCGTGTGGCTGGCTCAGATGCATGAGGTCCTTGGACATGTCTGTCCTGAGAACCTTGTCAGCGCCTTCACTACCAACAATACGGGTTTTCTTGCCGACCCCGCTCGGCTCATTTCGGGTCTCACAGACCCAGGAGTCTGCCTTGCTACCCAGGGTCTCCTCCGCACCAGTGATCGGAATGGGTCCGGTATGAGTTAGTATTGGTATGGTTTGAGAATATCTCAATTGTCACGGAACCAAACCCCATTTCCCTATTCTCTTCCTTTCCCCCTGGCTGCTCTAGACCTCCAGACTTCCACAGGTTTCCATGATTTTCTGCCTCGCCAGGTTTCTATGAGTTTCCACGGGTTTCTGCCATACCAGGTTTCTATAGGCTTCCGCGAGTTTCTGCCTTGCCCAGGCTCCGCCTGGGCTCATGTATATAAGGGGCTTTGCTCCCACACTCTCTTTCCTTCTCTCTTGTCATGGCACAATAGAGTCTTCTCCTGATCATCCTGCCTTTGCCTTCCAGCTCCTGCTTCCCCAGCCAAGACCCTGCCCCTTGACAGTTTGCCACAGTTTGCCATCTCACAGACTGCTCTACACCCCCTTTGTCCTCAGTTTCCTCCCTGAATTTTACTCTGGTGCAGACCATTTTTACACCAAGTCTAGATTTACTGCTAGTTTCTGCCAGTTTCCCCGAGTTTCCAGCCCAGATAACTCCACCCCCGTTATTTCCCGCTTTAGACCAAATTTTGCTGACACCTATTGCCCTCCGTCACTTCCTGCTCACCATTACTGCCATGTCTTCCCATGCTCAGTAGCAGTGGCTGGCTCAGATGCACGAGGCCCTTGGACATGACACTCCTGAGAATCTTATCGGCGCTTTCAGTACTAGGGGGAGCCTAATAAGTCGGCCCCCCGTGCAAGAGGATCGAGCACGGGGGTCTTGACCAGAAAAAGGGTTCGCTTACCAGACAAGGGATACGTAGCTACATAATATTACTGCCAATATGTACACAAGCTGGAGTCCATCTTACGTGCAAAGCTTCAATATCTGCAACATATCTTGTCATTCTAT
>KN173725.1:220757-232287 GCA_000758425.1 Nilaparvata lugens yeast-like symbiont | reverse complement strand
ATCGCGAGATTGCCGACGGCATCACTGATTTCAATAAGACCGATTACTTGTATCATCTCCAAGAAATACGCACGCGATCTTTCAAGAAATACACAATCCTATCTGCCTGGGAGAAATGCGGGCTGGTCCCTTTCAATCCCGCTGTGGTTCTTGATCAACTACAAGACGCGTTATCGTCATTGGCTCAAGATGTTGATCAATTTGATCTTCCGGGCTCAGTAAGAGCCGGCTGTCAGCCTAGCGAGAATCTCTCTAGAGCACTTGCCGATGTACGGACTCTGAGGCACACGTCAGGCACCTTAGAGCCATGTACGCCCTTGAAAAGGCCACGATTCGACTGCAAAAATTTCGCAACCTCAAAGCACAGCTTGCTTCTCCTTCATCAGCTTCAAGAGTACGTCAAGATTCGGGTCGAGGGATGCATCGATGCGGATGTGCCATTGAACCCGTCATTTAGTCACGTACTTTCGAAAGCAAGCAAGGCCGGGCGCATTCTTGCCTTGACTGGCATCCTAGCTACGGCAGAAATGATCTCGATTAAAGAAAAGCAAATACGGCGATCGGCGCTTAGCGAAAGTGCCCAGATTAATGGCCGCTTCGGCCCCTTGAGTATTCATGATGTTCGGGTGCGAGTGGCTCGTAATTAATACATCTGCCGAACCTGCCAAGATGAAGCACGCCGCATGCAAAAAAAGAGGTCTCGCGATGAAGTCTCCTACATTCGCAGATGGATGCGCGATCTCAGAAGCGTGGTCCGGAATAGTATCACAAAACTGAAGCCAGCTGAGTTGAGACTACAGGGTGGCTTGAATAAGGCCGACCGTCGTGCGCAATTAGACGACCCAGAGCCGCTGTGTCTCAGATACCGCATTTATCGCGAACTCAGGCATAATGGGAGGATTGCGAACAGCTTCACCTGGCCCAGTGACTATGATGATACTATGATAAAAAAAGCAGCGTTATTGCTCGTCGCAGAACATCGTGGTCACTCTTGTAACTGCAAGGCATTGTTTTGGAAGTTGACAGTATCAAAATCACGGAAATTAATTTCACAGGAGGCAGCAGCGGCGAGTTGGATGTTCTCAAAGTTGAGGAAGTTGATGAGGTCCTTGAAGATGCGGATGTCTTGATTTGAGGATGTTCTTGTAGAATGTGGGATTGCTGTGGAGACGCATGCAGTTATTAGGGGAAAACAGGTACTTTTTATTCTGTATTTTTTCTTTGAAATCCACTTCTTTCATGTACCTTGAATTTGGTGAAATGGATTCTATCAAGCGGGCTTGTGAAGCCATTCGCTTGAGAAGTCAAGCGCTCTATATGATGGCTTTACGCCACCTTGTCTTTATTGTGATAGTTAATCTTAGAGTTCCAGCTATTTCCGCCCAGTTAGCATCGCGCTGATCCAAGGGCCTCATCGCAAAAATTAGGACCTCTCTGCCGGCCCACGCGTCCCTGTCCTATGTGGCGGTTGGCACTTACAATAGAGTCTATTTCTCTATAAGCAATTAAACGGCTCAGGCGCTAGCCATTGATCCTCAAGGCCGGAGTAGTTCGGCTCACCTTGTCACCATCGCCCCATTGGAAGTTTTTGGTGCGGATGTTTTGGTACGGGTATTCTGTGCGTTCCTCAAGTGGGGGTAGATGATCACAATGTTCCCAGTGAGCCCTCCACAGGTACCAGGCATTCCCGGCGGCCAGTGCAAGGGCGGGAATGACGGCGCTGTGGCGGCTATCAGTCTGCGCGTCTGACCGATCTCGGGTCGGCGCCGGGATGCCGACACCGCGAAAAAATAGCCTACTAAATGGATATTTTCCTCCACAAATCTAATAGTCAATCAGTCAACGTACGTTCTATGTGTCATTAAAGTCGCCATCGTCGGCTCACCCGTGGTGCTTGCGGCGTGCTCCTTGAGGTGTTGGCGCTCCTTGATGAAGGCATTTTCGGCTGACGAGCTCACCAGGCGCCGCTGGGAAGAAGCACGCAGCTGTGCGGCCAGGCGCAAGCCGAAACGGGCGGTGTAGCGTGAGGGAAACATGACACTGGCAAAATGCGAGGCGTGAGAGAAAGATGAGGAGGAAGGCATCAGAACTGGGGACCAGGTTGTTCGATAGATAGCATTTTCGTCATCAATGGATGCCTCAGGTATAAAGTTTTACAGGCACGTGATGTCACTTTTAGCTTGCGGCTCTGCGCAACGCTTGGCTCTCAATTGGATACGGCTCTAGGCACTTGGGGTTTGAACGCGCAAATCTCTTTCAACACAGCGAGCGAGAATCTCGTCTCGTAGAAACCGTGTCTTCTCTCAAGTTTCGATACGTTCTCTTTTTCTGCTCTTCTGGCCATAGAATTTAACTATCGCCGGTCTCTGTCAGAGCGTCCGCTCGTCAGCACTGATCAGGTCCAGGCACAGCTATATACTTACCCCTTTCTCCCGTGTCTGCGATACTGGTCTGGAAATTTTGGCCAAAAAAGGCTGTTGACCTCGGATTTGAATTGTCTCCTCAACATGGGGCTTCGTATCACCACTTGGAACGGTAGGGCAGCCTTGAAGGGTCTCCGAGATTCAAGCCTAGCTGACCAGCCGTCAAAGTAAACGGCATTAGGTACGCTTCCATGTGTCTTGATTGAATTTTTATCCCGCAGAAGATGCCACTTTTCACTTAGACCCTGCCTTACTCTCTTTCCAAAAATTTAGGAATCCCTTTGGATATCAGCCATGGAGAGAAAAGCGTACGTTTCAGGTAAGTCATGACTCTCGTAAGAGAACAACACAGCAGGCGCACAATGGCTAAGACGACCGCCATGTAGGCTATGTTTGGGATTCTGGGAGCGGACATTGTGGTGATGCAGGAGACCAAGATCCAGCGCAAAGATCTTCAAGATGACATGGTTCTCGTTCCAGGTTGGGATGTCTTTTTCAGTATTCCCAGGCACAAGAAAGGCAAGCCCATGACTTGGGGCTCCTGATCGTGCTTCCCACTAACAATTTCCGTGTCAGGATATTCGGGCGTTGCGATTTACACTCGAAATGCCGCCTGCACTCCAATACGTGCCGAGGAAGGACTTACGGGAGTCCTCTGCCCACCAAAGTCCTCGACAAGTTTTCTTCGGCTTCCCGTGCACCAACAGATCGGCGGCTATCCCCGGCCTGGCCAGCTATCAGGTACTGTTGACGAACTGGAGCTGGATTCTGAGGGGCGCTGCCTTGTCCTCGAGTTCCCTGCTTTTGTTCTCTTAGGGATATACAGCCCAGCTAATCGCGACGAGACACGGGATGATTTTCGCCTGGGCTTTCTCGAAGCTCTAGATGTGCGCGTGCGCAATCTAGTGGCCTTGGGCAAACAGGTCATACTCACTGGGGATCTCAATATCATTCGTTCGGAAAAGGACGCGACAAACATGACGGAAACACTCCGCAAAGAAATGATGACTGTGGTGGATTGGCTGTCGATGCCGTCTCGACGCATCCTCAACCAGCTACTCTTCGAGGGAGCAGTATCGGGTCAGCGGGATGATGGCCGAGAGGCGCCTGTCCTCTGGGATTTGTGTCGATGTTTTCACCCCACGCGAGAGGGCATGAACACCTGCTGGGACATCAAAAGGAACACACGGTCGGCGAACAACGGCAGCCGAATTGATTACGTCCTGTGCAGCGACGGTCTGAAGAGCTGGTTCACAGACGCTAATATCCAAGAAGGCCTGATGGGATCTGATCACTGCCCGGTCTTTGCGACCATGGCGGACACGGTCAGAGTCGGCGACAGAGACACGGCCTTGATCGAGCTGATGAATCCATCGGATATGTTTCAAAATGGTCAAAGACTGCGCGAGTGGCGTCAAAAAGACATCCTTCCCTTATCGGCCAAGCTCATTGCCGAGTTCGACCGGCGCCAGAGAATCCGTGACATGTTTTCTAAAAAGCCCGATCCGAATGCGGCTGCCCAAGCGACATCCGGACAGGGATCGGGACCGAGGGTAGTTCAAGAGATGTCAACCGGCCAGCCTAGTTTCGATGAGCAGCACAAGAGCGAGCCCGGTACTGCGCCTGATGACGTAGATAGAAATCCGCCAAGTCCAGGCTCGCAACGAGTGTCGCAGCCTAAGAGGTCTTCCAGGTTCAATGAGGGCCCTAGCCGACCAGGGAAGCGGACCAAGGCAGGCTCTGAGCTGGCGGCGGCCAAGGCAAAGGCACCGTCGGGGCAAAGGACACTACAGCAGGGCTTCTTCAGGCCCGTTGATCGCGGCGCGGCCTGGGCAAAGAACCATGGGGACGAAAACCTGGCAAGGCCCGCGTTATCGCCGAGACGGACCTTGCAGACCGGCAGGGACCGAGCCTCAACGTCACCCGACCGGATCTTCGATCCCATCCAGGCCAAGGAGTCGTGGTCGAAGCTCTTAGGAAAGCGACAGTTGCCGCTTTGTGAGCATAGCGAGCCGTGTATTAGCCTCGTCACTAAGAAACCTGGCGTCAACTGCGGTAAGCCGTTTAGCTCCCTGGCCGGTCCAGCCGTGAGCTGGACGCATGGTCAAAGCCAAGCCTTCTGACTCCTACACCAGGCCGCTCGTTCTACATTTGTCCACGGCCGCTTGGGTCCTCTGGCGAGAAGGAAAAGGGAACGGAATGGCGGTGCGGGACCTTCATCTGGAGCAGCGACTGGAGTGGCATGGCCTCGTAGACAAGAACGGGCTGTTCCCGGTTCCCGCCCGCAGCTAATGGCACTGTCTGTGTGCGTCTGCAGGTGTGCTTGATTCATCGTTCATTGATGTCACAAACTATCTACCCGACTCTAGTAGATTGTTGATGTGTAGTGGCGTCTCTTAATCAATTAATGTGCTCCTCATAATAGACAGCCATCTCTGGTTGCCAGCATTAGCTCGCCACCGGTCACTATCGCACCATGTATCAAAATCTGTGATCGATCGTCTTTGGAAGATTTGGTACGCTTAGTTGAGACAGAAAGGGCGTACTGCGACAGAAAGAGCCAGCTCTGAGCATGCGATGACAAACAATAGGAGCTGCTTGACGACGGAATAAACGGGCGTTTTTAACTCAATTGAAATAAAAAATGGGTATTGCTCTCGAGAACAGTCTTTTGTCTTCAAATTCCAGAATCCGAGCTGTACGTGAGCTCCTAGCCTAAAGTCATGATCAATGAACAATAGTCCACTTATTAAAAATAGTCAACTCATGAAAACTAGAACTTACTTTCTGTCTTTAACTTTTTGCGATCAAAATATGCATCTTAGATCATAATACGGATGCTGCGGGACGTCACCACGATTTCGTCCGGGACAAATAACGAAATTCCGGGCTTCTAAAGAGTGCTAATGGTGCTTGAAGTACAAATAGCTGAGCCTGGAATGCCTGGAAGCTGAGGGGGCGCAACTCCCAACACGTTTCCACCGCTCTGGTTGTTCTGAGCATTGCGACGGCGGCGACGACGCTCACAGGGACGGCGAGGACGGTACTGATAGTCCGGATGTTTCTCAAGAAGAGCTTGCTTGACTTGCTGAGCCAGATCTTTATACTTCATTCGTACTTCTTTCGACTCTTCGTTCCAGGCCTTTCCAAGAATTTGAGCTTATGATTGTTAGTAGGCCTTGATTTTTTCCCTCATGAAAATATTTACTCACAAATCTCATTATTTGTGATAACAGGGTTTGTCGACTTCACAAAATGATGTCGTTCCTTGCGATACAATATGTATGCATTGGGAGGGCGCGGAATCTTGATGTCTTTCACGGGCTGGGTGGAGCAAGCACGGTAGCGGTAACGACCTGAAGATCAGAGTGTCGAACCCAGTACAGATCGTGGCCAGGTATGCAAATAGCCTGCGTAAACGGATGAATCTGCTCTTCGAGCCTTTTCCAGGCATCCTCGCGCGCTAATTTAGTCCATTGAACGTCAGAGCTAGCATCAGCATTGGTGGAAATGATGATGAATGATCTGAGGCTTCTCGATGGAGTTGAAAAAGCGCAAAAAAAACTGGATTTTTTGGCCAGGAACCTGGTGAACGGAGACTCTTCAAGTCGATATGAGAGGAAACGAAGCCGAGGGCCGTGGATTAGACAAAGAGCTTGGGAATAGTGAATACGCGCCTATATGCTTTAAAATCACGCCCTATTCTTTATTTTTACACCCTTCTTGAAAAATTGCCCTATTTTTTTCTGGGAGAAACTACCTTAGACGCACGCCCCTCTTTCTTAGCAGGATTTTCAGGAACCACATGCGCCGACTGACCCTTCTATACGTTGGTCAACTTGCTGTCACTACGTGTTTGCTTATCATGATCATACCGTAGCTGAAGATGCAGCTTTATTACACATTGCCGTAGGATAGCGAGACAACAGAGATGCTGCAGGAGGAGGAAACAAGGCACACATTTTCTTTTATATGGAAAGGTTGTTTTTATGTGCTGATTAAAAAGCTCGTTACTCAAGCTGCATGAACCTCTTCAGCAGCCTTATTCGGCCAAGATAAGTTTCCATCCTTCAAGATAGAAGTACATTAACGATTAAATGCCTGAAAATATATCGTTTGCGCCTCTCAACTTGGCATATATTGAACAATCGAAGGCTTTTATTTTGCCTCACTTTTGTGAAAGAACACAGTGAAAGTGGCTCTTTCAAAGCTTTACCAAAGAGGCGTGGACCTTGCGAAAGGTCGGATTGGAACATAGTATCTACACTGCCAGAATCGCACCAGATGCCTGTTAAGCATGCATCCTAAAAACTGGATTTTACTGTAAACCACGAAACGTAGCATTCATCTATATGAGCACCACCCAACATACACCTTTCTTGAGGCCACCCCTACTACTATTGTGCCAACGGTCTAAAAGCACCAGTACTTTTTGGCAGGTTCAAAGGAACCCCACCCTTCTCAATCTTCTCCACTGCCACCCTTACGCTTCTCTTGCGACCAACTTCAATTCTTACTTTCGACTGCCACGCACCAAGATATCTTTCTTGGAGGTATCTCGCCTATTTTGAACAGCTCGAGCCCTAAATTTGAAAGGAAATTTAAAGATGGAAAACGCGTCTCTTGCGAGTAGTTTGCCAGCGTCTACTCTGGATCGCATTGCACAACAAAAAGGCGGCGTGTGGTTTATCACCGACCAAGCTGAGGATCATTTCACTTTGGGATACGTGATGGATCAAGAAACTCGCGCCGTTGCGTTCAGAATGTATCCTTGCATGACTGAGAAGGAAATTTTCAATTTATGCGAAACTGAAGTTTACCAATGTAGGCTTTCCCGGTCCTTTCATCCTGATTCATTTTGACTTCTTCCTAGATAACACTAATACCACTGGCGGCAATTCCAGCCTCCAATCCGAGGCTAAAGAACAGCCATTGCACCTTATTCTTTGTCCTCACCAGGCAGTCACCGTAGATCACAGACCGCTGGATCTTGTTGACAAAATCCCAATCAGCGATCCTGGCCTAGTACAAATTGCAGCAGTGACACAAGATGGTAAGTGTTTCATGTCTGAGATATTCATTGCACTTGACGGTCTGTTGGTCTCTAAAACACATATTTTCTAGATGGGATCTCATTGGAACTCGAAAAGTCGCTCTTCGATAACCAAGGCCGACAAAATGACAGCAATGAAGACTATAACTGGTCCACAACCGCTGAAATTTTTAATAATGTAACTCAGATGGCTATCAACGAGACTTCTCCAAACTTTCCTCTCTTTGATCTCAACTTGATGATGGGACCCGATTTGAACTGCATTTCTTCGAATTCTGGGGATACGACGCTCACGAATGGTAATAATGAGGAATTCATGGACTGGAATACGTTCCGCCAGAGTTGACTATACTCCAGAATTGAGATTAGTGCGTAAGGTGGATCAAAAAATTGTTACTATCGGCAAATAGTTTCCCAAAATGACGGATTTGACAATATGTCAACCTATAATGTCTCCTCTACTGAATTTCAGACTGGGTCGAGAAAATGAGTGATCAGATAAGATAAGAAAAAGCGGTTTTCTTCTTAAATCTTTCTTTCCCTCGATTTTCCAGCTGCCGTCGAAGAGATAGCCTCGTCGACAAGCGGTTTTCAAAGACAGAAAAAGACTGGAAAGTGTGAACAGGGAATACCGGGGCGCAGGGACCCCGGACAGAGGCCAAGCAATGCACAGACAGGGGCGACGCAGGCGGCAGGAAACGACTGCAGCGTCGGTGCGTGCAGACCCTGATAGAATGGCGGCCTCTATTTTCAAGTCTCGTCATCTGATTCTTTTGTATTTTTGTAGCTTATTACATCTATGCGTCTTCCGTCTGGGAAAAAAGGTGGGAATGGCATGCGCCCTGCCACGTGGGAGCGAAATCATCAACCTGGACTAGCAGGGCGGGTGAGAGGATGGAACCAGATGAGGACAGCGGCAAAAGCAAAGAGAGAGATGAAAGAGTGGCATGTGTTCAAACTGCTGGTTGGGAGAGGGGAAAGGGGAGGGGAACGGGGGAGGGATGTAAGATGATCAACAAGGCCCGGACTGGCAAAGAAGAAAGGACTGTCGGCCGAGAACGGGCTAAATTATTTGTTCCACTTCCCTCACTTGCTTGAATTTTGACAGACAAAACCTTGGCCGACGCGCGCGCACACAATAAAAGGATGGGGCGTGCGTCCGTTCTCAAGCTGTGTACGAGTGTCCAGACCACGAGTCAGCTGTTGGCTAGGCCCCCCGTTTCCTGAGGAGGTGCCGAGAGGGATCGCTTGACGCGAAAGGGTGAAAAGAGAAAGAGACGGAGACCTCACGCCCTCAAGACTGCTCGTCTCTCCCTCAAGACCTTAGTTACCGGGCTGGAAAACCTATTCAATACATGCACCTATTGTCAGTCGCTTGGCAGCCGTCCTCGATTTGGGGAGCGTATCCCACAGCAACGCAAGCTTTATGAGCCGATAATTTCGAAAGCGGCAGGTGGAGTCGAGCTAGATAGTCGACTTAGAAAAGGGGTGGCGGCGCAGGCCGTCGCCGTCCCGGGAAGAAGAACGCACAGAAGAGGGGAGGGACTTCATTCACTCCAACATCCCGTTTCGCCAACCAAAGATTTTTCGCAGACGACAGATAGACAGAGAAACATCGATTTCAGCCAGGTGAAAGCTGCTGCGCGTAGCCCAAGAGGCTCCCTGCCTGGCCAGAGGTCGGCCGGGGCCAGCAGCGGCTCAGGGTGATAGACGGAAGACAAGGTCGCGACGGGTCTTGGGACAGAATAAGGACTTGGCCGCTGATGCATGAAGTGATAAGTATGGTCTTCCGTAGTGGAAGGGGAGGGGAGAGGGAGAGGCAGGCAGCAAGCAGAGGTTGGCAAGCACATCAAGCTGGATGAGGTTGCAGACTTTGGCTTACACCCCATAGAGGGGGTGCTCGCAGTTAGTGTTCAGGATGGAGGGGGGTGTGCTGTTTCTCCTGTCGTAATAGGCAAGAGGTATATGCGGAGATCGGATGGATGTACCGTTGACATAGGGGGTGGGCCGGCAGTTCGCTGGGCTGACAAGCGGAGGGTGTGCGCAGCGATGGCAGCTGCCGCCGGCTGGTAAAGAGAAGAGAAGGGGCAGGGAAGCGGAGGCGGAAAATAAACAGCACCGCAGACAGTCCTGAGCAAAGAAGCAAGCCATCAAGGACACTGTCGTGTCGCCGCTTTCATGTGCGCCCTTGATGTCGCTCAGCGCGACGGGTCGCCGCTTTTTTCGCCATCACGAACGCCCTACCCCTTCGTCACCACCCCCGAAGCCGTGGGAGAAGGGGGAAGGGCCAGGGGGCAGGCGGGGCTTTGTTTTCCCCGCTTCAGTGGACCCTATTGGTGGTTGTACCCCAAGTCCCGGCTCGGTTTGGTTCGCGCGCTGCACCGAGCCGGGTCATGCAGACAGCGTCCATGGTGTGTGTTCCTTAGCCTACCCTTTCT
The DNA here is from genome assembly GCA_000758425.1 of Nilaparvata lugens yeast-like symbiont. Classification (NCBI taxonomy): domain Eukaryota; kingdom Fungi; phylum Ascomycota; species Nilaparvata lugens yeast-like symbiont. The sequence goes on along the minus strand of KN173725.1, from coordinate 222,373 downwards.
TCCCTTTCATTCAACCCGGCTGATGCTTCCCGGACAGCTGTAGATCCGGAAAGGACGGAGGATTTCAGGCAGCTCGTGAACGTGAGAGCGCCACTACGCACAGGGTCTTCTAGGTAAGGATGAAGGGGAGGGTACAGCAGGCTCGTGCAGGTGACAAACAGGGCGGGGACCAGGCACTGCCGCATCGAGCCCTTTGACCAACAGGCTTTTGCTTTTTATCCCATTTCGAAGTGGCAGCAAATTTGTTGGCCCGCCCTGCTGCCACTGAACGGAGTGGTTGTGTGAATTTTTAGGTGGCAGGCACAAGCCCAGCGCCCCTGAGGCACGCCACCGGTGGGGCCGGGCTGGCGTTGTTAAGGAAAGCCCGAGGGCCTCCTGTTCGTTCCCACGAAAAAGAAAAAAATCCCAAAGTCCGCTCCGGCCACCACGCGCCCGGATCCTCCGCGCTTGATGCGCAATACAAAGCCACCAGGACCAGAATTCTGTTTCGTTTATTCATCCAACCGGCCCAAAAGCCCCCCCACGGGCAAGTCGGTAAACACCCCCGTCGTCGTCGCATACTCCGCGAAAAGCTTCCAACCCTTGGGCCCAAGGATTTTCTCTAGTTTGTCGGGTGGTTTCCGTCGCCGACCTGAGTCTTTCCACTTGACCAGGGCCTTCCGGCACTCCAAGAAGTGTCCTGGGGTCTTTTCGCGGCCGCAGGCACAGTGCAGCACGGCGTCCTCGTGATTGAGCTACGTGTGGTACCAGGAGAAGTCGCCGTGGCCTGACCGGGCCGCGTAGAGACGGGCCAGAATCCTCCTGGGGAGGCAAAGCTCCGGTGGACGGGGTCGGGCCATGTCGAGACCCCACTGCTTGTACCTCGGTGGGCAAAGCGCTTGCCCACCAGCCCTCGGCGAGCTCCTGCACCTCGACCGGCACCACCTCCTGGCCGCCGCGAACGTCCACCTCGACGCGTGGAGGACGCTTGGGCAGGGCCCGGAGGGCGCTCTTGGCCAGGGCGTCGGCTCGTTCATTGCCCGGGATCTTGGAGTGCCCGGGGATCCAGGCCACCTCCACCCCCCCGCAAGGAAGTAGGTGTGGAAGTCGGCGACCGCCTGCTGAGACGACGATGCCCAGCCCCGTCGTCAGGACGTCGGCTGCGTCTTGGTTCCGAAGAGCCGCGCCAAGGCCCCGCAGGGCGCCCTGTATTCCGCGTCGAAGACTTCTGCTCCGGGCAAAGGCCCTCCGCCAGACATTCAGTTCTGTCGCAAAGTTAGACCCACCTTTTCGGACGGAGTATCCCCACGCTGAACGCACGGGTCCGTCCGAGGAGCCGTCCGAGAAGACGCAGATGGCGTCGGGGCCGACGTCAACTAGCCACCGCTTGACCAGGGCTGTGGCCTCGGCCTTAGACCGACCCAGGGGGGACGATTCAGGGGATCCCGCTGGCGGGCGAATCGTGCCTGGGCCTTCTGTGGATATAGGCAGGGCGCTGGCCATTCGGTGGATGCGTGCGACGTGCCGGTGCACCATCGTCACTTTCCTGCCTTTGCCGCCGCCTGACGCAAGAACGAGCCGGGCCAGGCCTCGCTGGGGTCTCAGCCGCCTGCACGTGCAGCGGGTATCGGGCGTCT
>KN173725.1:205915-219532 GCA_000758425.1 Nilaparvata lugens yeast-like symbiont | reverse complement strand
TCGCGGCCCACTTGGCGTCTGCCGGGGAAACGGAAACGCACCACGGCAGTGTTGGCGCACCGTTCGTTGGGTCGGTCCAGGCATCCGCATCCAGGTCGGCCTCGCTGGAGAAGCGGCCAAGGAGAAGGTCGCGCAGGGCTGTGGCTCTGCGGCGTGGGTCACTGATGTCTTCGTCCCCTACTCGCAGTGGTGGGGGGTCCTTGGGAAGCCGAGGTTTGGCCCAGCGGGCGAGATCGTAGACACCCTTCTCCGTGTCCACCTTTTCCACTCGCTGGCGCCAGTACTCAGCCTTGGCCGACGCCTACCGTACGCCGGAAGAGCTTGGTGGACTCCTCCGAGGCACGACCCAGGTCGTCGCCGGCATCGGCGTACTCCCGGTAGGCCTCGGCGCACTCCGCTGTCCATCAGGGGGCGGGCCTCTTCCCAACCGCCCTGGCTGCCGAGCCGATGCACTCCACCATGTCGCTCGCCGCCCTGTCCACCTCCGGTCTACTCCGGAGGGGGCCCAGCTCCGAGGCCAAGTCCCTTCCGGCGTGGCCTGTGGAGGTTGAGTCCCCGCGGAGCACCGCGTTGATGGATGTGAGAATGCTCTCGACAAGGGCGTTCTACAGAAAACCTATGCCAGCTTTTTTCCCTCTCCATGAGCTACTGTAGTCTCGTCCGATAAGATCCAGTTATACTAGAAAGAAGCCAGCTTCTGTTTGTACTTCTCGGCGAACTTCAGCTTCTTTACGGCATGTTCTTTGATCTATTTGGGGTGTCGAAGCGCGCGACTGTGTTGTATGCCATGACGTTTCAGGTACCAGGTTCAAGTACGCACACCGCATCCTAAACCTGCTTCCTGGAGAAACTGCTAGTTGGAGATGAAAGAGTCTTTTGAGATGCATCTGAAGACTAACCTCTTGTCTGTCTGTAATTAATAGGGGTCTACCAGACCGCTTCAAAGATACTGCACTGGCTGGAAACTTTGGTCCTCCCATTGTAGGTGCGTTGGTCCCCTAAGCCAGATCAAGCCACGATTGACCCACTAACTGTGTGTGTGTGCCTGCCTAGCCCGACCTGTGTGGCTTGCTAGGAAATAGTCAAGCCCAATTTTTGACAGTCCCCCCTAGTTTAAGTGGCTCAGCTATTTAGCGGCTGAGAGGAACTGAGTCATCTTCATCGGCCTCGTCGCGTCGTCAACCACCCGTTTCTTTGTCCTAGAGTATGAACGGGTTGCTGTAATGTGATAGCTGTTGACCCCTGCCTGTTCTCCATTCTCCAGCCCAATACTCTCATATCCATGGCAATTTTTTCCGTCTTCGACCATGGATGAGTTTCTTGCAACGCTGGGCGTCGCGGCCATGAGATATGCCATCCGGTCTGGCATTACTCTGACCTCGACATATGCATTCAGCCAGTTCTCACGCCTTCTCAAGTCCGTAGACGACAAGGAGCTCCATGTTGAGCTAAGAGATCTGCAGAAGCTCCTTTACAGCAAGATGAAAGTGTGCTTGGACCTACCAACAACGCAGGGTCCGCCGTCGCTAACAGTGGCCACTAGATCATTACACCAGTCATCGATCTCATTGAGTTAAAGTAGACTGCTTTTCGATCCACTGATGCATCCAATTTGATTCTGATTTGACTGGTAGATCTGGACGCGGCAACGTTTTCTTGGAATCCGCTTTACCTCTCACGAAATCGCTTCACCAGCAAATCAACGTTCTCGGCAGGAGAATCGCTGTGGTGTTAGAACTTGACGAGAACGCGGAATACTTAAAGACAAAGCAGCGCGGCACACGTCACGGAACTTTGCGCCATGTGATAGCAGATATACGGCATCTTCTAGATCGTATCGACCGTGAAATTCCGCTGCTGCAGCTCGCAATTACAGCATCCGGAGAATCTCTCTCGACATCGCTGCCTACTAATATATCGCCGTCGCGACTCCTTCAAGCAAGCACGCTACTCATAGTGGTCGATACTCAATATTCTCAGGATCCCACGCGATCTATACAGATAGGCCCGACTTTTCAACTGTCGCTGTACATGCTGTTTCTGGGACATGCGTGCAAAAAGTCCACCATGGCGGACCCAGAACAAGTTCAGAGTCGTGTATACGGGCTGGGCCAAAATGAGCGGAAGCCAGTTTGGCAAGAGGTCGTTCACAAGGCAAAAGTGAGACTGTTTCGGTCTGCGGCTAGTCATGAGAATGAAGTTGCCAGCCCTGTGGAGAACCGCGCCAGTCCCATTGAAGGACGAGCAGAGTTCTCGTATCATTTAGAAATTATCGAAGATTTTAACGACGGAAGAGTGCACGATGGCAGTGAATTTCCGTCGTCGCCTAGTCAAGTTGTGACTACGGGTATTCGAGAATACATACCGGTCTATCAACTATCCAAAATCTTCTATGCCGACACTGGTAGAATCCTCAACATAGGAAATGGAGACGACGGAGAGAGCGATCCTGTGCTTCTCCTCAAGCGCGATACAAAGGCGACGCGGCAGCCCACAGCCGGCAATTTTATAGGCAGTGCCGTTTCGAGTGATGAGGAAGGCGGCATTGATGAATCTCAACCTGATGGCGAACAGGCGGACATCGATCGGCAGTTTGCAGGTGATAATTTGAATATCATTTCAGCATGTCTCGAGGGCTCCGAAGAACCAATGCTTTACCAGTCCCGTATTCCGAAACATTTCGATCCCGAGTGGATAGCCTTGAAGGTTTATGATGGCGATGAGAGGATAGACGAGTCTGAGGTCAGCGAAGGATCGGATAGCGAATCGAATGACTCAAGTGGCTCCAGGCACACATCGAGTGCCGCCGCAACCGCTCCCAATGCCTTGACTGGCTTGACGCTGACAGAGCAGATGAAAGACTTGTCAATCAAGCGAGCCATAGCTTGTGCCGAATCTCAACAAGAGATGTCACCGTCCATGGCTCGAAGCCTGGAATTGAACAAAACAGATGACCCCGACTTCATGGCGCGATCACCTTTCAGGGCCATAACGTCGTCTTTGTCGCTCATAGAAATGCTGATCCGTTTGGCTGGTCTCCAGGAGTTCCAGCAGGTTTCTCATTTATCCATACCAGACCATATTTTGACCTTCTTCTTGGAAGAAACGTCAACCACGGGCCTCTCGGGTGAGGCTCGACAGACGGCACGAAGCGAGGCGAAAAGGCGCATGGGATTTGATCCATATACAGATACCCCGACAGACCATAATGCAAAGAAAGCCTTCATTGGGCGCTGAGCCAGCCCTACATCTGCAGACGCTTCCTGACACCCAGCCTCGTAATCGGCGACGCCCATTGTGATTGACGTTGAGCAGCAAGGTCGCTGCGCGCTCGACTATCCTGCCAATGCCAGCAATCAAAGCCAGCAAATATGACGACTTGTGGCATCTCCGATCTTGGGCTTAACTGAAAAGCTACGTCATACCTCGCTTCGTCCCCTCTGTCAGCCCCAGCGACGGCTTTACCTGCACAACTCACTCATGCCATATCTTTATTGCCTAGGTCTGGCTCGCTATTGCGATAGTCATGACGCGGAGTATAGCGCCTTTCAATAGCCAGATGTTACTATTCGAGATTAGAGTCCAGTTTTGGTGAACGGTGGACTTCATCTGACTGACGGGGAGCTGCAGTCATCCGAACTCCAACTCCATCTAGTCAGAGGCTGTAACTATACATTTGTGCCTAGTGGAGAAGCCCGGTCGAACATGATCATCCGTATTAATGTATCGGGACTTCTACGTGCCTGCCCTCAGAATGCGCTGGCCGAGACCTGGATTTTTGTGATATTTAAAAGCACACTGCCTGCCCGGCTGATGGCGCACATGCTGGAGGCGTGTCTCCAGCCCGATCTCAGCTCTTTAACCTCACATGAATATTGTGCAGGCGGCGGCGGGTCCGCTCTTCATTTTGAGCGTCTCGTCAGTGGCCATTCCTGGTATCACGGGAAGCCTCCAGTGGGCTCCCGGGTTGATCAGCCTGCGCCCAAACTAGACTTTACAACTGCGCTGATTGAAAAAAACAGTTGCTTCAATCTAGATACCTCTCCAAATTTCCTATGGATATGCATCACCTGCCGGGATTCCGAAACTTTGTACCTGATGCGCTTTGTCGCCTTGAGGCACCGGAGTAGGGTGGTTTCCCATTCTCAAGTTTGAAGTCGTACTCAACCGGGATGATATTTACTTATAAGAGTCATGTTCATCGTAATCTTTGTCCGTAATGATTACACAACTCTACAGTAGTTAAGAGTAAAGATGGGCTTACAAAGTATGGAAAGGTGTATTGTAATACTTGCAATAAATATGGGGCCCATACCCATTTTTAGGGGCGCGTGCGAGAGTCTCCATTTTTTTCTCTATACGAATTACTTCGTACGCGGAGGTTGGACATCTGGTGGGAAAATCCCCCCTAGTCCTACATATTCTTCAATGCTAGCTTTTCAAAAGACGCCGCCGCCGACTATAAACAACTGCTGCTCCTCTTTCTTTGCCCACCGTATGATGGCGTTGGCGCCTTGCGACATCAATTCTTTCGACAATTCGGGCCCACCGACACAGTAAAACTCAAACACGGGCGTTACCCAGCTCAATGCCGTTGCTTCCTCGCTGCGACAGTGTAAACCCTTGAGATGTGCGTGCTTGGCGTGTGCACATGCGTGAAGTTGGTGATAAAGTGCCATCAGTCGCCGGCGCTTGACTAGGCCGGCGAACCTCGGCTGCAGGGCTGCCATGCAGAACTGCACGTGCGCCCGCGACTTATACAAGAAATGGCTGATCTGGCTTCCTGGTGCCACCTGCGCCACGCTAAGCCGACCGGCGCAGGCCGCTCTCTTGATGGTGGCCAGACTGCCGTTCCTTGCGAGCTGCTGCGCCATCTCATCACGCATCTGCTTGAGGCTAAAGAAGCTTTCCCGGTCGGTGCTGATGAGCACCAAGGCCACTTCTTCCTCCGCTGATCGATCCTGGCTGGCAGCCGGTCCGCTGGCCTGCTCGCCCGACACCCCGTCAAAGAAGTTTACATACATGTACAGGTAGCCTTGGCTGTTGAAGGCGGGGAGACAGATGGGAATCCAGTTCTCACCGCCGCCACCCTTTATGCCGTCAGATTCAAACAACATGTTGAAGATGAGCTGCAAGTCGCTAGGATGTAGCGAATGACGCCGTGGCCGGATAACGCTGACTAGCTTCCCACCGGCAACAATTAGCCCATACAAGAGCTGGCTGGCCCTTGACTTCAGAAACGTATTGTTGATGGCGTGCCTCTCAGACTTGTGGAGCCTCAGGCATTCCAACGAGCCGAGCAACGCCGACGCCGAGCCTGCGGTGAAGCTGTCTGCCAATGATGATAGGAGCGACTCGGTTCCTTGCAGTGGCTTGCGCAGATCAGTAGATGGTCTGTTGGCGAAAATGCTCTTCAGTGTCGGTAGTGTCAGCGTCGACAGAATCTGCATGTAAAGCGCCTCTAGCTGAGATCGTAGCTGCCCATCGCTTTCCCCAAGTTTGCTGATGGCGACCAGGTAGAGCGGTTTCTGGGTTGATATGAAAAATCGGGCAACTCCGGCCGTGAAGCCGTGAAGGCGATTCTGAGATCCCTCGTAGAAGGATATGATGGTTTGCACGACGCCGATGGACGAATTTATGAGGCCGAGGTCACCGTGCCGGCTCCATACCGGCTTGCCCGCTGATGACAAGATCATGAAGTGCTTCAGCTTCGATTTCCACAAGGCCATGCGGTGCTGGAAATCGACAAAACAGTCTCGAGACCTGGATTGCGCTCTCTCAAATGGCGGAATAGACGCGGTTTGGGTTTGAAGCCGAGCCAATGCTGGACTCCCTCGAACACAATCGCCGGCGAATAGGCTCGCTAGATCGCCGACCGGGTGCATGGTTGGCGCAAAGCTTGTCACGCTTGCAGCATCTTCTCCGCCGGAGATGCTCGCTTGCCGGCTGGAAAAGCCATGGCCGCCGCAATCGAGGCCCGATTTTGAGACCGAGAAGGTGCCGTGCGTGCCGTCAGGGAAGGATAACGTCTGGATATCCACCGGAGTCACGGCCGTGGTAGCCATGGCTCGCAGAGCCTTGGGCTCCGTCGGACTTGTCCGCCGATGGTCACGGGGAGATTCAGGCTCCTGTCGCATGGTAACGAGATGTATAATGAGCGTGGCATCTCGGCTCGGCAAGTCCCAGTGCGGCTGGGGCGGCTTTGAGGCCAGTCGATCTGGTCGCCCACGTCAGGTCGCACCGGGAAGCCAAAAAAAGGTAACCAGATTGAGAGTCGGAATCTGGGTGTCTCACTCAGATTCAGCTAGATGAAGGCGCACCTTAGTAGGCCGCGGCTTCTCGTGGCGTCTTTCACATCGATTTTGAGTCGTCATCAACACCGGGGGGCGCTGTGATGGTGGCTTCTGCCCAACATGTGTGGCCCGTCGGGATGCTGAAAATCAAACGGCAACGTCAGAAATGTCAGGATACGAAGAGGGGGCGCATGCGCATACTGAGGAAGGCTTAAGAAGTCAGCTCCCTTGATAGTGGGTGCAGCTGGCTCGCAATTGGAAACTGCCGAAATATGCTAGAGGCTCAACAGTGTGGTTTGGGAGAGTCGAGGTCACTACGAATATGCACTGAGCCACGTTTAATTTCTGCACCTTGGTGGCGGCCTGCGGCTGGTGGCCCCTCTCTTTGTCAGCCACGCACCACTGATTGATTGATTGAATTATTTTACGTCGTGCGCGATCCGTACGTACTTGTGCACGTGCGCCATCCCACTTGGGCAAACTACGCGGGGGCACGTGATAGATACGCCCCCCGGTTCAACGGGCCTCACTGCCGCAGTCTGAAGAGGGGATTCGTGCCGGTCAAGCCAGGCCGATCCATGGCGCAAGGCGCCTGCTTACGGGGCAGCGGCAGAGGCCGCTGCCGTATGTGTGTCGGGGCGCCTGGGTAGGCTCCTCCGCCGCCCCCCAGCACACACCACTGAGGATCCGTGGATTTGGTCATTAGGGCACGCACATGTATAAATAAGAGCCCGAAAGGTCGCGGATATAGCTTTTTCTTCTCTTTCTAGAAGAATCAACCACATTTCCTCAGAGCTCTCCTATGCCGCGCGCTGTAGGGACGAGCCCCGAGGGAGCCCGGTTGAACCCCGTGAGAAGGATCCTCACCACCAGCGCGTAAGCCCAAGTTCGCCACGTCCTGGAACATAAAGGTTCGGGTAGCCATAAAAACAAGCCAGGCTACGACAAGTCTTGTTTCTTCTGCAAAATGTGCACATGCACTCTTGCTTGTTCGATTCTAATCATTGCGCTGATTTCGTGCCGCCACAGCATTGGCACGAGATTCCCGGGAGGATTCACCTCCAAGCGGCTCCATCTTCCGCTACGGAGACGAACGACTGCTTCCCGCCAATTACGATCGCTGTCTCGGTTAGGCGCTGCTTATATGAAGCCGATCGTGTCAGGTCTGGAAAACTGGAACCGTACACCCACGACTACGAGCTGCGGATTGGGTCGACTTGGATCGGCGGGTGCAAAATTCCCGAGGCAAAAAGTTGAATATACTTGATGAATGCTACCTGCTGGGTTGAGGGTGAGAGAGCGAGGGAGAGCCTACGGAGCTGGGAATACGGCGGCTAATGATGCCTGGGGCCTCTAAAGTTGACTCGGCTAGGGCTTGCCGTCCCCGCGCGGCTGAACCATGCTAACGAACCGGGGCCCCCGAATGGCCCAATCAGGAGGAGGCTTCGTCTTGGCTACTCTTCCTGTCTCGAGGCCGGCCGAGGGGAAAAAAGCATCATGGAAAGAGAGAGGGCGAAAAAATCACATCTCGGCGCGGACATCATGGCGCCTCTCCGCAAGCGCATCACCGTCTTCGGATCGCTCAACCTGGACCTCGTCTCCTATGTCCCGCATCACCCCGAGCCCGGCGAGACGCTGACGGCGAAACACTTCAGCTCTGGCCCTGGCGGCAAGGGCGCCAACCAGGCCATGGCGTGCGGCAAGCTGTCGCGCACGGCACCATCGGCGGCGGCAGCGGCTGCTGGCCAAGAACAGGCTGTGGCGGTCGACGTCGCCATGATCGGCGCCGTCGGCTCCGACGCCGCCGCCGACGAGCTGCGCCGCAGCCTCGAGGCGTGCAGCGTCGACACCACCGGCGTGCGCTCCTTCGCCGGCCTGCGCACCGGCGTCGCCATCATCGTCGTCGACCAGCCGTCCGGCCAGAACCGCATCATCCTCTCGCCAGAGGCTAATCACGCCCTGCGGCCCACCGACGTGGCCGCCGGCCTGCTGCTGTGCCCTGCGCCGCCCGACCTGCTCGTCCTGCAGCTCGAGATGGCGCGTGAGACCGTGCTGGCCGCCCTCGTCGCCGCCCATGACTCCCACGTGTCCGTCTTGCTCAACCCGGCGCCGGCCCAGCCGCTTCCTGCCTCGGCGCTGGCCGGCCTCGCCCACCTCGTCGTCAACGAGTCTGAGGCGGCCCTGCTCGCCGACTGCCGCGTCGCCGACCTCGACGACGTCGCTGGCCTGCGCCGCGTCGCCGACCTCTTCCTCGCCCGTGGCGTCGCTCACGTCCTCGTCACGCTGGGCGCCCGCGGCGTCTACTATGCTGCTGCCGACGGCCGTCGCGCCCTCGTGCCCGCTTGCGCCGTCGACGTCGTCGACACCACCGCCGCCGGCGATACCTTTGTCGGCGCTTACGCCCTCGCTGCCGTCCAGGCCGGTGACGCCGCCTTCGACATCGACGCTGCCGTCCGTGTCGCTGTACGCGCCGCCGCTCTCACTGTCTCCAGGAAGGGTACCCAGGCGTCTATCCCGTGGAAGAATGAGCTAGACTAGAAGCCAGGCCTGACCTACAAGCATACCTACATGTCCACCTGCCCTCCTGCGATGCGCGCCCCGTCGCCACGGAAAGTCGAAACACACAGAAGAGAGCCATGGGTCGCACCCTGTCCCGTGGCTAGTCAGCCTCCTTTTCCTTTCCGCCCCTCCAAAGTCTAGAACCACGAGTCCCAGTTCCAGAGCCCGGTCTTCTCCTTGGGCTTGTCCTGTCCGTCCTGCTTGTTCACCTTGACGCCCGCCGCCGACGACGATGATGGCGTGCTGCCGTCTGTCGATATTCTACTGGCCACCGCAATGGGCCCCCCGCGAGCCATGCCGAGACGTCTTTCAAGGGCCTGATGTTGCCGTCTATGCTTCCCGGGCCAGGCTTGCCAACGCCCTGCCCGCCACTCTTTCGTCGTTGCGGCGTCTCCGTGCTTCGCGCCATCGCTTGCGCCGGCTCCGAGGCGTGCGAGAACAGATCACGCATCGCGCCCTTTCCGCAATCGCCGCCGCCGCTGACGATGGCGACGACGACGTCCAGGTACTCCCGCAGTCACCTTTTGCGACGGCCGTCGGCACCCGAGTGCCACCACTAGCCTCGCCTATTTCCGGCGAGCGGCGACCCTGCTCCTGCTCCGTGATGAGTCTCTTGACGGAGAGGGCCTTCTGTAGACCCCAGTGGCGCTCGACAAGCGGTAACATGTAGCTCTGCAGAGATCTGCTCCGCGGCGACTACATAGAGAGGGCGTTATGGCGAGTGAGTGTCGCCGTGGCCGTCGTTTGCATCCTGCTACGCAAGCTGGACACGCCGGTCGAGTCGGCGGCTTCCGACTCTGTGCTCGGGAAAGGCCGAGTGTGAGTAAGAGACACGCACCTGCATGTATCCCACCACCGAGCTGTCGAGTTGCAGTTCCAGGTCCTCCATCAGCTCGTCCGACTCTTGGCGGACGTGCCTGTGCCTGCCGCGCCGCTTCGCCATTGCTGCGTCGTCGATCTGGATGTGGACGAGGAAGACGCTCGAGCCTGCGTAAATCGTTCTACATCCGAAAGCTCCGAGTCAGCAAGCCAGAGGGGCTCCCAACCCGGCGTCGTCCATGGTCGGCGTCTCACGTGGGAAAGGCCTGATCCTGTATCACCTGCACGACCGATGATCCCGGCGCCGGCATGATGTCCACGCTCAGGTCGTAGAGGCAGCCGTATGCGAGCGCAAACCTAGCTCCTGGGCGAGGAACGAGCCCTTGCGCACCGCCAAGGGCACGCCGCTGTGCGACGGCGATCGAGAAGACGGAATCCTCGACAGGCGCCCGGCCACTTCTACAACTGCCCAGATCGACTGCTGACCGGATTAATCGCCGATGGGGTCCGACATGACGGATATGAAGGGCGACAGCACCGATGGCTGCCCAGTGCGCGGACTCTCGCACTCGAGGAACGAAGGGGGCCCGCCGAGGGCGATCTGCGCGGAGACTGATTGTCCGTGCAGCCATGCAAAGTTCGTCGGGATGCCCAGGATCCATTCGAAACGCTGTGGTTGTTGTGCTCCGGGCCAAAAGCAGTCCAGCCCGGCGACGCAGTGTAACGACCTGATACTCCTATGGGATGCGCGCCTCTGCTTCTCAGAGGCCGGGCATGCCTGGGGCCTTTGGTCGAGGTCGTCGGCCTGTTGAACAAGTCGTGGCAACGCGTCACTGTCTCCTGCCAGACGCTTCCGCGCTGAGAATTGAGCTCCACTGAGCTGGCCCAGAAACTTGGGCGACAGCCTGACTCGCGCTTGCAATCCATAAAACTCTGGTCATCTGAGGCATGAGCAGCGGTTCGTTTCATCAGCCGGCTGCGCTTCTTGGCAATTTTCAGTTGGCCTCGCCCATCCGCAGGCTCCGGGCTCAGGCTTCTTGCGGCCTCGTCGTCCGCCGGCGGCGCCGCATCTTTCCCGATTGTGATACTGTGTGATACACCCTGGACTGACTGTTTCACGATCCTCAGAGGACTCGGTCTGTCGATGGTCGTCGGCCGTGTCGATGTACGAAACTCAACACGAAGCGGGTGGCTCTGTGGGTGCCATCGCGCGTCACGATATATTGCTGTTTATGGCTTGTTCAAAAGAAAAAAAGGGTATCCTTATGATGAAAGAATAACCACTGTCATGGCCACAAAGGTCACTTGTAAAAAATCCTGTTCTCGGCTCTTCGTGACGGCCGCACAAGGAGCTGCGATGAAGAAAGAAGCTCAAGGCTATGGCAACTGATATATCGAGGTTAAGGTATCTTGGCGAGCCCAGCGCGGCAGAGGCAAGAAGCGTCGGCGCCAATGGTCATGTGCGTTGGAATTGAGGCGCCCGTGATTCCTTCCGAGAGGTCTCGGCAGCGCCTTCCGAGTGCCCGGTGCCACGCCGACTGCTCGCTGAGCTCACTTTCCATCTCGTCGTGGCTTCGGAGTCTTGTGGAGGCTATGTCGCGTCGTCAAAAATGCGAAGAATCTTGTCTATGATGGAGGCGACATCACTCTCCTCCAAAGCAAGGAAGCGGATCTTCAGAGCACTTGGTCAGTCCATGCTGCTAATATGACAATGTTCAATGCTGCTCACAATCTCATCTGGCCCGTAGCTACCATACAACACGCAGTCAGATAAGCTGGTCGCGATGCCCTTGCGCACCCTATCTCCCCACACACCCTCCCAGTTCCACTCGCCTGGGCGTCGCATGACGGAACTAGATGCTTGGATTGGCTGGCCTGCCGGCTCGGCGTCGTCTTTTGTATCTTGGTCTCCGGGTGCGACCGCTTCGGGCTCTGTCAGCTTCCCAATACGGCGACGATGAGTTCGCCATGCGTGCCAGGCCCCGGGATTTCCGGCCGCCTCGAGTGGAACTGAGTCGAGCAGCTCATCATCGTCAAAGGCTCTTCGGATGTAATTCAGAACGTGGTAAATTGAAATGTCATCCCTCTCAGTCCGCATGTAGCCGAGAAAGTTTCCAATACGGTGGGGGTCGGGCGTGCTGGCAACCGATGAAACATGGCTCGTCTGCGCCGAGGTCGAGTCATGCGACTGCTCGCCTTTGGCTCGTCGTCTTTCAGGTTCACCTCGACGGCCGCGGCCGAACCACTGCGGGAAGCCGTGTCGTAGACTGAAGCCGCCGGGGGCTAGCCGCTCTTCGTCGCGGGCGCTGACCATCCCATTGTCTTGAATGTCGGTCGTGTACATGTAGGTGGTCAATGGCGAGATTAAAGGATGGAATATGTCGGTCGAAAAGGTAACGAGAGGCGGAAGTCTTGGAAAAGAATCTGGGAAGGATATCTGGAATCGGACAATGGCTTCCTTGTAGGGCCCTGGAGCAGCAGCAAGGAACGTGAGCTGGAGATGTCATTGAGACGGCGTAGGGACGGCTGGCCAACGCACCACGACGAACGAAGAGCACGACAGACCAAAATTTAGGATCCCCAGGGGCTAGACTGACGAAAATTCCTTCAGGGAAAACCTGCTTCAAACTGGCGCTGGTGAGCGTGATGTCAGTCACTCTGTGAGAGAGGAAGACGACGAACATATAGCTCGATTCGCGCGTTACTCACAATTCGGAGAGTAAATGTTGCCGCTGAAGTGACGGCAGACTGTCTACCGAAAGCAAGGTCCTGGAATGCGCCATATCGGACGGCATGGAAGCGAAGCCGCGATAATAGGAGCTGTCTAAGTCGATCGATGATGAAACGCTATGGTCTGCAAGTCCCGGGATGGCGGCATGTGAAGTGGGTGCGCGGGCGGTGAGCAGGATTCTGCCATGGGTGCGCGTCCCGTGACTCTTGTCCTGCAGGGCGGTCTGGACAGGCCGCCGCAACAATAATTGTTCTCAGTGTCTGGATATCGATATGTGCAATGATTTCTAGGGTTCAAAATACGAGGAGGCGGCGCACTCAATCGTAATCCACCTGACAAATGTCTCAGACTAATAAGCCCATGGCGGTTGCATACCCGGTATTTCCCTTTGTACAATGATATATGTCCATTAGAGAACTAGAGAATAGGAATTGGGAGGACAACTCAATTGAATTCATCTCGTAAATGACTCGTTAACATACGTTTACTGTACCCCGGATCAAGCGAAACCAACACTCAGTTAAACTATGAAATATCCCGATCCAGATGTCAAGATGCGTCGTGCAAAAGAGGAACCGGAAGGGTCCATGGACCTAGAACATAAAACTAAACTCTTGAGGGGGACATCGTGACAGGGATAGAACTGGCATCATGGAGAGCAAGTTTTGGGTCGATACAGCGCTTGAAAATTTATTGACGAAGCAGGCCACCGTATTTGACAACCTTCTGGCCGAACAGGTTGTATTCTTGGGTATGTGAGCCGCGCCTCTGGATAAAATTGACCTCAAGACTAGTATCTGTGAAGGATCTTGAATTTTGATCCTCGGCGTGCCACAGGCTATGCCATCTCACTCGCATACGCTTTGTCCCTTCGCTACCAACGTTCATAATTTAGGGACCAGCGCTATCATTTCTATATCCGGTACGATGATCATATCATGTCCACTACCTCTGTCAACCGTGGTTTGAGCCTTTTCCTGGCAACCATGGTACGGACAAGAGAATATATTGCCGCAATGAACAACGGCACAGGCCGGTGTAACGGGCTTAGTCTATGTGGGTCTCGGCTCCACTCTCGACCAACCAAGCCCCCGGGAGCTTGAGGTCTATGTACTAGAGCTTGCGCTGCTTTCGCTGTTTCTCCTTTTTCTTCAACGTCAGGATACACTCGTTACATGCTAGGCTAGTTGTCAAAACTAAGCCCAGACCTTTACA
>KN173725.1:141573-200698 GCA_000758425.1 Nilaparvata lugens yeast-like symbiont | reverse complement strand
CTTCCTCTTGAGATTCAAGCGCCGCATGCTATTGTTTATCTCCCACTTTTCTCGAAGCCGAGCCTCATTCTTTTCGTTCCACAAGGTCACTTCGGCATTATATGCCTTCATCTGTGCCGCAGTCTCATTGGCCCATATAACAAGGGCCTTTGTGATGGTATGCAAAGCAGGCCCAGAACATAAACTCCTTGCCTTTCCAACGTTGCCGCACAAAATGCTGAGAATACGCTTCCCTGGGCAGGCCACCACACACGCCGTTTTCCCCGCATTGAGCCAAGGATAACAGAGGTCTCATCGCTCCAAACAACCTTCTTCCACTGTTCTAAAGTCCAGTCTTTATGTTCCCAGGCGAACTGGAGCCTTCTGGTTCGTTGGAGCTTATTCAGCCCTGGCTTTGTTGTGTGCTTGACACTCGAGTAGCCTGTCTTTTTGAGCCAACGCCATAGGGTCATATGACTGAGCTGTATTCTATAGACTTTCTGGACTGCCTCAGCTAGCTGTGATAGGCTATATTGCCTCGTGGTGCTATTTCGAGTTAAGGTTGAAATAACTTTCTTTCCAACGGCTTCATTGACCAGTTTGGGCCTGCCGCAGCATGGCTTATTGGTCAAATAATCCTGAAATACAGACATGCCACGCTCAAAGCCACGCATTTTGGCCTTTTTAAGAAGGTCAAAGAAGGTGCTTTTCTTGATCCCAGTCCGCTCGATGATCTGATTGATCGGAAGGCCCTGATTCCAAAGTTCTAGAGTAATGCTTCTATCTCTAATTTATGCTCGATTGGGCCAGCTTTGGAAGCCGTTGCAGCCGTTGTCTCCTTACTGGTCGAATGAACCTCTTCATCTTCAGGGCTGGAGGCAGAGGCAGCAGAGGCAGAAGGTCGTTGCGTGAGGTCAGCGACTTCGTCAGCAGTTCGGGCGCTCTGATTGGTCGGTTGGTAGGCTGGAAGGTCATATCTCTTGTCGGTCGGGATACCAGTACGTCGGTTTCCTCGCGCTTGAGCTCTAGTCTGCATCATTTTGGTTGGTCTTGACTCAATTTGATGATTTACGTTTGTAGGGGTATCCTGCCATACAAATTAGTAGGGAAAGAGCTTTCTAAGCATTGTAGGTCAAATACAGTGCCTAGATTCATAAAAGTTATTTCACACTGTAATGGTGGGGCCAAATGACTTTTCTGGTCCGGATAGTTAAGTTCCCAACCTTCGTATCCCCCCCACCGCCCTCCCCATTTCTGGCCCTGGCCTGCCATTAGACAATGTAATCTTGCCTTGCCTCTCGATGCTTCCCCTTTCCATCCTAGCTCCACCCCTATCATGTTGCGTCTGGGACATGGCCATAACGACAACAGGCTATGGCGTACATGTAGGTACATCTGGAGCAGCTTAACTACGCAGCAAGGGCCACACGCGCGTCTACGCTGCCGCTCATTTGCACAACCAGTCCACTCGATCCTATTGTTGGTCCTGTCTTTGTATGTATAAAGATGCTCTCCCGCCTGACCTTCCCCTCCTCGGTCCTTCTCTCCCGCCCTCTCCCCTTCACTCACGGACGTTCGCTCGCTATCCTGACTTTCGTTCGATTTCACTCGTTAACCATAAGCATCAAGCTTGTACATACCTAATTCGCGCCGTCGTCTACCAACTCCTCGTCCACCTAATCCTCGACAAAATGAAGTTCTCCACTGCCGCCGTCCTCGCCGCTGCTGCCGGCGCCTCAGCCCGCTATGGTGCTAACGTCACAGAAGTGACCGTGGTCGTCGACTCGTACACCACCTACTGCCCGTCGCCTACCCACATCACCCACGGCACCATGACCTACACGGCCACCAAGGTATGACATCCGCGCACCAAGCGAGATGCCCAGCGGCGGCAGTTGGCTAATCCATGGCTGCAAATAGCCCACAACCCTAACCATTACGGACTGCCCTTACATCATCAAGAAGCCCATCATGACAACCTCTTCTGTCATCTGCCACTCATGGTTCGTCGGATATCCGCCATTGAGCGACGAGAAGGGAGTCCCTCGTACTGACACCTCCTAAAGCAGCAGTGGCTTCACCAATGGCACAGCCACTGGTACCGGCATCCCGACGGGCATGCTTCCCACCGCGACCGTTGTCCCTCCGGGCGCTTCGGAGACAACGCCCGTTGGCTCTGTCGCTCCATCGGGCACCACCGGTGCTCCTAGCACCGTTCCTACCGCAGGCGCGGCTAGGACTGCGGTACTTTCCGGAGCAGGCTTGGTCGGCGTTGTCGGTCTTGCCGCCTTCCTCCTTTAAACGAGCTGCTTGAAAGATGAGACTTCCCTGGCTTGTATGAGCCGCTGAAGATGAGGCTTCCTTTACGCGTCTCGAGAGTCGCTACGATTTCTTTTGTTTATGATAACACCTAGCGTCTCGATTCACGGATTGGATAGTGCATCTCGGGGATGGGAGAGCCCGGCAAGGGTTGGTCGTTCAAGCTCAGGTGGGCTGCTCTTATACAGGCCTGACTTTACTCTTCGTATGTATCAACTTTCAACGATGAACATACGGATCTCGGGAACCCGAGACAGGTTCTACTTTTTTTATTTGTCCCGGAAGTCGAGGCGAGTTGTGCCGCGTGTCATGGTTATTGTTCTGGCTAATGTACGCAGTAGACGAATTTCGGCGCTGGGAAATACATTCTTGAATTCTGACGCACGCGGAGGCCTCATCACGACAATGCGATCTCAATGTTGTGAATGGAACGCGCCCCCGTCCACGGAATGGACATTGACCTTGAGACATTATCCGTCTTCGGTTGCACGAGTTTGCAAGAATGGTTCGGTAATTGCACAGTTGCATTCAAGGCTGTTTGTACCGCCGCGTAAAGCTTGTTTCGCCGGGCCTGCCGCGCCTCACTATCAGTGCAAGTTGATTTTTAACTGTCCATCGCATACAGTACCAAGTATTCTAGGCATAGGCTAAGGCCCTCGATCCTCAGCACAGTCGTATGTACCAATTCCAATTCCGGCACGTGATCTTGGAGGTCCGTGCCGAGCGCAGGCACGACGTACAATAACAGCCCAGCAAAACATCATTCCAGTTGTCCGGTGATGATGGCTTGACGCATGGCCACATCCGCGGACCAGCGGGCCAAGAACGTGTGCCAACGATTCCCAGTGGAAGTAATCATGCGTAAAGTTCTTGGCAAGGTCGTATGTGGGATCTCAAATGGCCTGATTGTGTTGGGCCCAGGCAGAGATCAATTCCGTGCGATACGGTCCAGGGCATAGCTAGTGATGCCCGTCGCATCAGATGTTCCCACCCGGTACTCGAATGGCTCATGAGCACGTACGCAAAGAGCGATCGGAGTAGCTAGGTCGCTTCTGCAAAGGTTTCTTTCAGCCCGAGCATGTTATTTCGAAGTGAGTGTGAGGACAGCTGGTGCCGACTGCATTGCGGCCAAGACAATTGCGGTCGAGACAAGTTGCATGCGCAGCTTCACGCAAGACGGCGCATTGGGCGTCCATTTTGCGTGGACCCGCAGGCCCAGGAGAGAGCAGAACGAACAATGTTTGCGGGTTTGGCTTTGGCGACTGCGCTACTTGAGCGAACACCATAGCGTCCCGGGACTGGCTACGGCAGCGCGTCTGGTTCCAACGGCCGCTTTTCGCCTCGGGCTCGCTGGGGCCGTGTTGCAAAGGCATCCCGACTCACCATGATGCGACCGCATCTGGCTTCTCCAACGATATCCGCCGTCTCGGTTTCGAGAAAGCCGGGAGAAATGTGGTATTCGGCAAAGCGAACCTCGTCGACCGGCACGCGGAGCCACGGACAGTAATCGAATCGAGCGGCCTCATCCAGCACAGCTTTGCGAGCTTTCCGCGACGGAGAAAAATCGACGTACTTTACTACAACCACCGGTTCAGTCCGTCAGGTCTGCCCGAGTCTTTTGCGGCGGCCTATTACCTGCTCTACTCACCAGAGCCGTACAGCCGCGAAGAATTCGAGGCCATCTTGGTGGCGGGACGCCCTGCGGCAGGCCGGTACATGCTTGGCATTGAGGAGCCGAGCCCTGTTCGCGATAAAGAGAGTGGCGAGGGCACGGGAAGCCCTTGCTGCTGGCCTGAGCCCGCCTGCTACGGCTCCTACCATAGTCCGTCTTACCTCGGCCTCGACGACGTATCGTCCAGCGAGCAAACAAAAGCTTCCTCTACTTGTATACGAACAAGAGGAAGCGGGATGTGGCTCTCCCCGTCGCCCACCGCTCTTCTCTCCCCCTCTTTCATTGGCGAGCAATGGGCCTTCGAGGTCACGCGAAGCAACCAAACCGACACCGCCCTCGTCGCCACGGTGGCACGCGACCCGACCGCGTCGGGTGCTTATGCGACCGTTTGTTTCGGTCCTTATGCTACCGCCGCGTGCGGGAAGGGGAGAAAGGAGGGGGGGAGCCGAAGAAGGGAGCGAGGACGCGCCCAGGGTTCGTCCCTGAGACAAGGACGAGGTAGCCATGGTTCTTTGTGGCGCCGGGCTCGGAGTTGAAGAAGCAATCGCCGACCAACCTTTTTGGTTTCGCCACACACAGCTAGCAGAGTGGAGAAGGGCCCAGGGACAGCCTTGCAGGGTCTTGGGTTGACGAGAACCAATAGGCAAGGTGAAGGCATATTTTTTTCCACGGCGACGTTGGATACCACCAAATGGAAGAAAGAGAGACGTCATCGGAGACTGGATATTGATCTTGATGGCATTTTCGTCATGTCACTCTCACTGATGTCCTGAACGCCAGCGGAGTGGTACGAAAGCAACCAGGGTATAGGCGAACACGGACCTATTCTCGCCCATCCTCCTCCCCCCCCTCTACTCTACATTATTGGCCTCTGCGCAAACAGATCATCGACGATGCCTGAGTCGATAATACGGAAGCATCCGAGTAACTGGCTGGCCAGAGGCGCAAGTCACGACCCGGTACCGGCGGACGCTCGGCCAGAAGCCCGGACGTAAAGACTGGCCGGGCCGCTCGTCGTCGGCAAGACAGCCGAGAAGCGGGCCTCGGAAAGGCGGCGGCCGGCATCGATGCTCTGCAGCACCCTGGAAAGGGAATATCAGTGGGGTCGGTCCGTGTCGCGGGGGGGGTCGGGGGGGGAGTCCAGTAGCCTTCTATTCAAAGAAACTCAGCGGTCCAGAACTTAATTACGCCATTCACGACTAAGAACTCATGGCAATAATCGAAGCTTTCAAAGAATGGAAACACTATCTCAGCGGTACGACAGTCGAGTTTTGAGATGATTTATCGGATTTTATATGCGTATGCGGAAGCTTATGACGTTTGCCGTAGTGAATGCAATTTTTCTTCTGCTGTTCGCTTTTCATCGACGTTTCCGACTATATTTTCCATATCTTTCTTGAAATTGTCAAATTTTGAGAGGATATCTCCCGCCCCTTGACTGAGTTCGTTTGGTTTGTGCAGGTCCTTCGTAAAATCTCTCAGAATTGGCTCGAACCTTGCCATGACCAGTCCTTCAAGACAGCTGGCAGCTGCCACGAATCTACAAAAGTGTTCAGGAAGCAAAAGAAATTATGCCTTAAGGCCACGATGAAGGGCTGGAGTATTGCTGATTCCACTTTGAATCTAGTTGGCTTTCCAATTTTCAAGATCTCGTCCAGTTTCTCAGAGCGAGACCAATTCCTTGGCCTGAATATTTGGCGTCGCGGTAGCCTGCGCTCTCCTGGTTTCGCAACCGGTGCGAGCTCCTTGACGGCGACCTAGGGTGACTGCGTTGGCTGAGACATGCTGTTTTTTGAGTTGACTAACCTATTATATTTAAAGTTAAAGGGGTACTTCGTACGAAGTAATTATCCGTCAACCACTGTAGACCCACTCACGGTGGCACAGCTCAAAATTTCCTCCACAGGGTCATTGCCACACTTTTGCCAACGTACGAAGTACACAATCGCGTCATCGATTGTGCCCTCGTCGTAATCCTCTGCCCAAGTGAAGCTTTTGCGAAAATCTTGCCTTTGTGCCAAAAAAGGCGAAAGCTATAGTATCGCGCAAATAGAAATTATGTATCCATAAGATCGTGATCCTTGCTCGGCCGGCTTTGTAGATTTGATGCTGCTACGGAAAACGTTCCTAACGTCGTGAAGCCATCGTCGGAAGAAGGCTGCCTTGGCGCATGCCGCCTTCTTAATTCGGCGACCTTCATCCTTCCTGGGCAGCCAGCTTACTAAAATCGTCGCGTGCTTTTGGAACCTCTCGTCACGGATGCTCAATGGCCCATATCGCCCTTAAACTTGTGTTCTGCCTTGGAGGGCCGTGGGGAAAAGCTGCTTTTCCGTAGCTTGTTGCATCTCTGCCGTCGCGGTGAAACTATTGAGCGCGAGTGCGTTGCCGGCCTTACAGGCCTTTTCTAAGACCCGTGCCACCGATGGCATCGGTGGCACGTCTGAGATCAACGGTGTAGCAAGACGAAGCTGTACGTATTCCTGGTAATGCCGGATCGAGACAATGCTCAATCGCGGCGTCTCTGCCTCGCTTCAGTAGTACCGGCTGCCGCCTGGAGATGGCGATGTTAAAGGCAAAGGAGTGTTGCGGACGAGTCTCAGGGCAGCATGGTTTTGGGGGGGTTGTTCACCTGAAGCCAGTTCTGTCGAATTATCTTCTTGGTGTGGCAGAGCGTACGTTAATTCTTTGGATTATACAGTCTGCCCGTCAAGTTATCGTATGCATATCCCCGTTCTGTGAACGCCTTCATGGAAACGAAGTTCGTTTTCATACCGGGGTAATGCCAGACCTTCTTAAGCTTTATGTTGTAACCTGTTACTGTGACAAGGTCCACATTTACCTTCCGTGAGGAGATCATGGACTGGGTTCCGGCTTTAAGGGTCTTTGTATCCTCAAAATCGAGCGCCTTGAACCAACCCCAGCCATCAAATGTGTGCTCGATAGACCCATTGTCAAGCAACACTTTTTCCTTGATGTTGCTTCTCTAACTGGCTGGGCATGAAAGATCCCGATTCTTCCTGCTACGAATTGCTCCCCTGGCTTTCTGTCTTCTTGAGTTCTGGATCCGCTTGGACTGACTCATTTAACCTGTTCAGGATTTCGGAGTCTAAGCGTGAATCCGGGACTTCCACTTGGCTGAAATCGAGTTTTGGAAGGACGTAATAACACAATTCCCAGTGGTTTTCTTTCTTGGTTTGCTCTTTTTGATGACGATGGTCGCAGTGAATGCAGTTTTGTGCATTCTTTTTTCCCAGTGATCCGTTCTGTGATTCTGCTTCGCTTCGTTGATTTGCGCCTCCTGGGGAAATTTGTCCCGATTTCTGTCGCGTGCGCAGCAGAAATATCCTTTTTTGGATAGAAGGGCGCTTCTCTTCGTGAACAACTGAATAAGAACATGTGATCAAGAGTCACGGACGACATGCTTCATAACTGGAGCTCGTTGGATGCAGCATGACAACCAAATCATCAGCCATCTATGCCACGCTCACCCGTTCCTTTGTCAGTGCGCCTGCCATGAATGAGGAGAGCATGACTTGGGCTGCAGGCCATATTACTGCGCATTCAATCACCGTCTTACTCGATCCGAACCCGACGAGGCTGCGGGTATTAACACATCCCGTCCCATAGTCGCCGAAGCCACGGACAAACAACCATCCTAGCCTCGTTCCTTGCCCATCGGCCATCTTGCCGCGACCCATCTTGATAGGCGACGCTCTGCCAATTAAATATCTGCCCTGTATGCCTCTTCGCTCATGGTTCCTTGACTCCAGCCTCGCCCACCCTGAGACGCAAATCGTCTGTGACTCGCACCTCGGTTTCCAGGCCTGCTCCCTGGACTCAGGTAGATCTATTTGCTCAATCCCTTTCCCGCAACAGAAACAAAAGACGCGGCGCGTCTTCGTCGGCTGGCCGTGCTACCCTGCGTCCCCCTTTCTCTGGATGCGCGATGGCCTTCATCTGTTCTGCAACAAGGCCGTGGGAAATTTAATTTGTGCATTGTCGTCCAGCCGTCTTCTGTCAGATTAGGTTCAGGATCCGCAGGCCCTCGTCCAGCTCAGCAGCCACAGCCGTTGTCTCTGCCAGGTCCTTGAGTAGCACCGCTCTCCACCACCTGTACCATTCGGCCACTTCGTCAAGGTCTACCTCCTCGAGCGCAAGCCACTCCAGCAGTTTGACCTTCCACATCGGAAACACATTCTGCACGAGCACCTCGGCCATGAGCGCCGTCTCGAGCATTGGCTCCCAGCTCAAGACGCCAGTAAGCACGGGCAGATAAGGCTCTTGGTCTGCGGGATCCACGCAAAATTTAGCCTGTAAATATCTGCCCATCGATGGTAGAACGTGCGACATGATCAGGGTGTGCCATTGATCACCCAGAACGTCCTGCCATTGCTGAAGCCCGGGCACGATCCCCTTTTCAAACTCCCAGGAGTCGATGAGCTGCCGGAACTTTCGCTTGACCTCAGCGATGAGACCGCTGCCTTTGACCTTTAATTGGTGCGCAGGGAGGAACGGTAACCAAGGGAAGAGCCAGGTGTGTGGAAGTTGTCGACTTTGTCGCTTCTTCCTCGGATTCCAATCCGACAAGGCACTCTCAAGCTTACGTGCTATGCTATCTATTGTTTGGGCGCGTACAAAGGGAGGTAGGAGGTGGTCCCAACTTTCGAAAAGGTTCAGCATCGGTGTCGGTGTCGTAGCATCCCATTTCCGTATCGCTGCCAGTACCTGGGGCAGCCATATTTTGAACATCATACTTTCGTACGGAGTCGCCACCTTGTCGTGCTTCCGGTAGATTCCTTCAATCTGAATCGTCGCCGAGTTCCATTTGTCCACCGATTGACTGTCTGGACTCCTGTCTGCTTTGATAAACAGACTGGACATCCCTGTCAAATCTCGGGCGAAGCGGGAAGGCTCCTCCAGAGGGTCCCAGTCTTTCATGAAAGGATGGATTGCCGCGACGGCAACATCTGCCGTCTCCCATGTGATGGCCCCGAGATCCATGGCCTTGACGAGGCAAGTAATGGCCTGGTCCCAATCCGCGGCTTTTATCAGCTCATCGTTGACAATTAGCGAGAAAGTCTGCAGTCGCTTGAAGTCGCATGCCAGATTTTCCATCTCCTGTTCCCTCTCTTTCAGCTCCAGGTTTAGCCACCGCTCTCGCTCCTCCAAGCTCTTCCATTCCTCTGAAAAAGCGATCAGGTCTGCGTGTGCCCGTTTCGCAAGTTTTCGAGCCTCGACCACTTCGCTTGACTCGGTTACGCCAACACCGGTTATCATCACACCGCTCGTCGACGTGAGCATATTGCTTGTCGGACCAGTCAGGTCCAGGATAGGGGTAAATGCATCAGGAATGTTTAACCCCGGTGCTGCAGATCGGAGCTCGCCCACAGTCATGTACTTCTTCTTTTGACGCCGAGGCGTACCCGAACCACTGTCAGCCGCTGCCCCAAAACTCTTTTTCTTGGTTCGTCTTCTCGCATGCTTCTCTTCCTCGTCTGAATCAATGATAGCTTCCCCTCTCAATTTGGCCTGTCTTTTCTCTTCTTGACGCTCTATTTTTGTTTTTTCTTTGACGGCGCCTAAGCCGACCCCCGAAGGCCGCAGATTCGCCTCGATGATAACGTTTCGGCCCTGAAGCTCCTTGCCCAAGCCGGTACCTGGCACGTAGCCCATCTTGGCCATCATTCGTGCACCGAAAGACTTAGCGTTGACAGTTCCTTTGGAACTGAACGTGCTTAGTTGAGGTTTGTTCCGGGGTGGCGCAGCCGCATCAGTGTCTAAGTTTTTGGGTACCGGCACCTTTGCCGACGAAGGCACAAATCCACGGCCTAGGACGCTGGATCCATCAAATATGGTTTTTGAGGCGTCCATAGACGGTTGAGAGGTGATTGTCTTCTCATTCTGCTTCGCATCTCGCGCAGCCCTGCCTACTTTCCTCGAAAAGCGGCCGAGTCCCAAACCGATGCCACCGCTGTTGTCTTCAACCTCTTCGTCGGAGGATTTTTTGATCTCACCGGCATCTTCCGAATTAGATCCAACTTGAACGAAGCCCTTTTCGCCATTCGCTTCCTCGTCCTCAGCAATTTTCGAAACAAAGTGTACGCCTCTAGACCTTAGAGTCTTGCTCTTCCACCTCTGACCGGGCCCATCATCGTCACTGTCGGAGCCAAACACTCCCAAAGTCGCCTTCTCTTTGTTTTTGGCTCCGAGGCGACGACGCTTTCGGGGATTGTGGTCGCGAAACTCGTCGTCGGCCAAATCGATGCCGGGCAAGACGTACTCGTCATCATCTTCTGAGATTGAAGAGTAGTAGTCCGCCGCAGAGGCTTTGGAAAGACGTGATGCATCGAAGGCACAGAATGAAAAGTCCTCCATGTTTTCATAAGCTGTAATCCTCCCCTTGGAAGTTCAGAGCGGCGGCGGCGCCAGGTCGTTCTTAGATGGCATTGAGGCGGTGGTGGCGGTGGTGGATTTGAGGCGCTACGAAGTAGATGCACCAGATGTACTCTACCACGTGACAATTTTCCTCCCGGAACTTTTCCTGAGAAAAAAAGCTTCAAAAAATTGGCTAAGTAGAGCCCCAGCTTGGCGATACGTTTCGTCCAAGCAGGTTTTCTCATATTTTCAGAATATAGACCTTGAAATTCGTGCAGGATACCTCCGTCACGAGTCATGAATACGGAGGCTGGGACTGGTTTACCAGCCAGCCGGCTGCAGGCCTTGAACTTCGTCGGCAATATGTCGGGTGAAGGCTGGTGACCTTGGGAAGGAGAGAAAGGATATAGACCTGGATCCAGCCCCCCATAGATCAGAGAGAAGATTTTTCTCTACACAAAAAAACACACAAACATCACACCTGCTATGAACTACCACACTCGTGTTCTTCATACCTCGTGTGACTGTACTTCGACTGCCCAGGCCGCTTTGCAGTTTTGACACATATAAATGAGAATATTCTAAAAATGAGTGAATTACGAAATTAATTATGATTATGTAATTGCATATATACCAGCCATGTTCTAAGAGCCTAGCCGGCACTCTTCTCGCAATAGGCATGATTACCAACAAAAAGCTACGATGAAAGAACAAAAGGAAAGCTAACTGGCTGCGTTGTGGGCGGCGCTCTAAGTACCCTTAGTGGCTGAATGGTCAAAGCCCATTCATCGAATTTGGATCCACAAGTGTGAAAGGGGGAGACATGGGGTTTGTAAGCTGCAGGAGCAGCGGGGGTGGAGCTGTTATAAAAGCAGGGCTAGAGCTTTTGGAGAAGCAGGAGCTCAGGGGTCTGGAAAAGGGGCTTGGGCCAGCACGGATCAGCTTTGGCTGGGTATATCTGCTGGACCATTTTCCATTCTCTCATCTTTCTTTCTCTCTTTCTTTTCTCATCTTCAGATATTTGAATCAAGCTACAGGTTCACTTCTGTGCAACACCAGCTGTGACCCTTCACACCTTAGTCACAGCCCATGACAAATACACCTCTATCTCCTCCAAAACGGTGCTTGCACATCCTCGTAAAGTCATGATCATGTCGACGTAGAAAGGTATCTCCTTTTCAATGACTTACGTTTCCAGGTATGGGTACTCCCATCTGTGTGGTACAATCCACTGGACGCCTCATAACGGTCCAGCGCTGCTGTGTCTTGCAGCGCAGAAAGCGGCTCCCGTGTTGGCTTCGCCCAACCTCGCCACTTCACCAATAGCTGCCAACCGCGGCCGCGTCGTCGGCAGTGCAGTATTTCCTCTATTTCGAATTAATCTCCCTGTGCGAGCCGTCGTGGCGACGTCTCGAGGTATCGCTTTTGTGATGGAAAAGCGTCTTCAGGTGCCCTTTTCAGCAAGATGGCGTGAAAAATAGGATCAATGCCGGGCGGTGTATTGGGGCGATAAGTATGTGTGCCGTGATCTGATAAGATCCGATAGGAAGCTGCTATCCAATCTAGTCTTTTGCTCGGCCTATCTGTCGCGATGTTTCTCAAGTGCAAGAAAACTCTATCGCCGACCTGCAATTTCTCATTTACTCGCCGTTGCCTGTTGGCATTGGTTTCCTGGATTTCCTGAGCGGCCCCCATCGCGGCTTGTTCTAAAGTTGTCGCATTTCTCAGTGCGCGGAAAATATTGGTACCCTGGTTAATGGGGGATTTTGGGCACGCTTTGTCTGTGATGCTTTCTGCTGGTTCGATAATAGCGCCGTAAAATCCGTGGGTCATGAAGAACGGGCTGACGCCTGTCGTCACGCTAGTATGATTCATCCGTGCCATTTGGGCCGCTGGCAGCAGGTTCGCCCAGTCGTCTTGGGCATAGGCGCAGAATTTTCTCAGATAAACCTCGAGTTCTGCGTTTTCGCGCTCTGTACCTCCATCTGTTTCTGGATGGAAAGCAGTTGAAAGGTTCCTCTTAATACCTAGACCACGGCAAACTTCTCTCCAGACGAGGCTCGTGAACTGCGGACCGCGGTCGGAGATAATTTTTTGAGGCAGCAGGTGGTGTCGAAAAACTCCTTGCACAAGATGTCGAGCCGTTTCTTCTGCTGTCATGGTGTCCACCGCTTTATACACCATTGCCTTTGTCAATCAATCCGTGATGACGAGGATGTTAGTGCAGCCGTTTGCTGCGGGGGAGATCAGTGAAGAAATCCACCGAAAGCCACTGCCACGGTCGTTCGGGTACGGGAAGCGGTTTTAAGAGGCACTGTTTTCGTTCTCGCCAAACCTTCGACCGCCCGCAGATATCGCAATTGCGAACAAATCGCCGTATGTCTTGCGTCAAGTTAGGCCAGGTATAGTCTCGTGTAACCAGGTCTCGCAATGCTTCTCTTCCGGGATGACCTGCCAAAGGCGAGTTATGCATCCGCTGCAAAATGCCCGTCCTCAGTGTCTCATGAGCCGAAATCCAAATACTGTTGCGCCAGCGCAAACTATGGCCCTCGTCTACCGTACTTTCCGTGATCGAGATGGGCAGGCCCCAATGCTGCGGAAATCCGCGCTGGCCTGAACGAACCGCATGCCTGATGTGCCAGTATTGTTTGTTCGACCGGAGGGACTCCTCCCACAGCTTCGTTAGCTCGTTGTCGGTGAACGGAGACTCGGGGTTGGCGTAAACCTGGTCGTTTGTGATTTCTTCGTTATCGCAGTCGGCATCAGCGAGTGGCATCCAGCCCTTATGTACTTAGACTACTAGTCGCCCATCTGCTTCCGCTGAAAACAGTGTCTTTTTCCCTTGCTGCGAGCCTTTCATCAGTCCAATCTTGTGAAAGGTCTTGCTCCCGCCTCGACAAGGCATCTGATAACACTTGACGCTTGCCAGGTTGGTGGATTAAAGTAAAATCGTATTGCTCTAGCTCGTAAGCCCACCGCAGTTGGCGCTCATTCGGCTTCTAACTTTTCTGAAAGAACGCTAGGTTCTTATGGTCAGTGTGTACTCTGAACCTAGTGGGTAGCAGCATTGACCTCCACTCTCGGATAGCGGCAACGATTGCCCACATCTCCTTGTCATGAATTGGCCAGTTGCATTCTGTAGCAGTCAGCTTTTTCGAGAATTAGGCCACTGGCCGCCAAAGTCCGTCCTTCTGTTGCTGCGAGAGGAACCCCCCTACCACGTATCCTGATGAATCAGCCTCAACAATCGTGTTTGCGCCTGGGTCCCACGGCGCCAGCACAAGTGCATTAATGAGTGCTGTTTTTAGCCCTTCGAAAGCCTGTTGGCAGGTCTTGGTCCACGCGAATTTCCGATCTTTTTTTGTGAGATCATGAAGCTCCTGTGCTAGCTCCGCATATCCGTCAATGAAGATGCGGTAGAAGTTAACGAAGCCTAGAAAGCCCCGTACCCCCCAAACCGTTGATGGTGCTTTCCATTCTATAATCGCGCGAATTTTCTCGGGGTCCGCAGCGATGCCGTGACCTACCCTGATAATAAAGCTAAGGTACTTGATGTTGGAAGCCTCACTCGCATTTCAGGTCGTCCAGTTGAAGTCCTGCATCTGTCAGTTTTCCCACTATCTTTTTCACCAGCTGCCGATGCTCTGCTTGTGAGCCATTCGAAAAAATAACTACATCATCCAGGTACGCGGAGCAACAAATGTCTAGATCATCCCTCAGGACCTAGTTAATGTATTGTTGGAAAGTGGCTGGACCTCCTTTCAGGCCAAACGGCGTTACCAAGCATTCGTAGGTGCCCAAGCGCGTGTTGAAAGTGGTTTTCTACTCATCGCCTTTTTTTACGCGCACCTTATGAAAAGCCTGGATCACATCAACCTTCGAGACCCATTTGGCTGTTGTAATCATCCATAATGTCTCATGAATTAGCGGAAGTGGGTACTTGTCTCTTCTTGTCAGGACATTCAGTCCTCGGTAATCTACGCAGAAGCGTAGCCCTCCCCCTGGCTTCCGCTCAAAGATGATCGGAGCGCCTGCCGGCGAACTGCTAGCCGTAGTGAGCCCTTTGTCTAGTAGCTAAGTCAGCGTCTTCCTGAGGACCAGATGCATTTTCTTTGTCATCGAGTATAGGGGCATAGCCGGGGGTTCTGCCTCCTTTCCATCAGAACCCAGGTTGAGCGTGATTGCATGGTCGATGCCTTCTCTGTGAGGCGACAATTCGTTGGCAGCTTTGCGATCGAACGCATGCGCTTGGTCCTTTAGCCAGTCATGGATCTGGGGTTTTTCATCGATGAGAACCTTCTGTTGCAGGGCCTTTTGAATGTCTTTCATCGAGACCGCGAAGATCTTGATGCCCTGTTGTGGCTGTTTCCTTGCTCGAGCTGCCCACATCTTGACGGCTCCGGCTACAATTTCCGTCGTGCCTTGGTCTACTCCAACCTTTTTCGTTGACACAACTCACGTATATATAGGGTCGGTTTATTGTCATTTCTTTCTTAGCCGGCCTCATGGTCACGTTCCAGTGTACCATCCACCCTTTTCCAAGCATGAGCTCTTCCTTTTAGCCCGGTATGACGTAGGCGGCGGCTTCCATTGGAAATCCATCAGTATCTATCGTGAAGCGGGCTATTTTTTTTGATCTGTGGTTGTTCCTTTCGGTGCTCCGTTACTTCCCCCCCGTGCTCGAGGACGTATCGGGACTGTAGCGAGTCCAGACTTCTGCACGAAATTCTCTGAACCTTTCGCATAGCATAGAAATCCATCATCTATAAATGCCCATACGTATGAGCTTCTACTGATAATTGCTTCGACGTATGAGCCTTCCTCTCTAATCTGTGCTAATGCTCCCAGTTCCTTTGCTGGCTCTAAGTTGAGAATGCAACTTAGAGCCCTCCTTTTCCCTGCTCCACTTCCTCTTCCAAGTCCGCTTCTTCGGTTTCAGTTTCTTCTGTCTCAATTGTGCCCTTTCGAGCCTTCACCTCCGGCTGTGGTCGACGCGGAGGGAGCTCGGTCAATCAGGCATTGTTGAGTCAATGCGCCCCCCGTACTGTACTGCCGTTTATGCCTCCTGTTGAGGGCTTCTGCCTGGACCCATCCAATGCCGGTTGAAGCTATATGATTGGCTGAGCGGCAGAGCCAACAATTAGTCAGCAAGCACCCTACTGTGTGCCCTAGGAGGGATGGTCAGACCTCTGAGACACAATCCCCTCGAACGCCCGAAGGCGTCAGACGCGTACTGTTCAGGTATTATAGCCAATTAGGAGGGCCACAATTGCCAGTACCGCCCCCTTGCAGCTAAACTAAATGGTGATATTTGTACCAACAATCACCGATCCTACACGCTTACAGGGGGTAATGTGGGGCGAATCCACAGCTGACGCCTTCGGGCGTTCGAGGGGGTAGCTACGAAGTAGATAGCATTATCACGCAACCC
Organism: Nilaparvata lugens yeast-like symbiont; assembly: GCA_000758425.1. Lineage (NCBI taxonomy): Eukaryota > Fungi > Ascomycota > Nilaparvata lugens yeast-like symbiont. Next base: position 184,922 of record KN173725.1, on the reverse strand, counting down.
TCCCCCGAAAAAATTTTCAGCTTCTCGCTGCTGTTAGATTTTTAGTAGTGCCAGTATTCTGTGCACAATTCTACACTAACACGCCACAACTCCTCGAAGCCAACTGGCCCTCGACCTCAACATCACCAGCACCACTCTCTTCCCCCGGGCACAGCGAGGACTACACACCACACGGCTTCCGCAACGGGATTCCGGGGAGGGTTCCCCGTCGACCGAACATGCTCAACTCGTACATTCGCCACGATTGAGCGGCTTACCTCCCAACCTCGTCGCCGCCGATACAACACCTCACCGGTCCGACTGCGCCGAAAGGTATTGCTCATGAACCCAACCTCGCCAGGTTTTCTCCCGCGGGAGTTTTCCCTGGCTTTTTACGATCCTTCGTATGACGGCTTGCGGGCGTCGGACGCGCCGGACCTGGGGGAGAGGGCCAACCCAGGCTTCAGAGGAAGTGGAGGAGACTTCCGGCTGGGAACATGACGAAGAGGGAGCGGCGGAAGTCCCAAACATACTCGCGCACCCATGATGGTGCTGCGGATAGGGTCGGCCTGAATTAATGGGCCCGAACCCCTTTCGACAACCTGCTGGCTTGTGAGATAGCCGACTGAACCGGGAGACGCGATTAGCGCGTGCTCCCGCGTCTTTTGCCCTATCGGGATGGCTCACGTGCATAGACACGTGCTGCACGACGTTAATTAATACACCACCAGATAGCATTATCACACCCATACTTCGCACTACGTTCTTTTCTTGGCATCTCTTCCACCACGCCAAGCTTCTAGGTACGTTGTAGACGCATGTGCACCCCGCTGACATCAGTTATCTGGTTTGTGAGTAACAAAGAACCGTATTCCAGGCCTATTTTCTTATTAAACAACTGTGTAACATGACGAACCTGCGGTGCATGCTGCCGGGCTAAGGCATAGAGACTTTCGGTTCATCAATCGCCATTTAGATCCTGCGGTACGTCTAGTCAGCCGAAGAAGCCTGACAGAAGACGCACTTCATCCGTGCAAAGACACACCCTGCATCACAATGACCTCTTCGATGTTCATTGTCTTCTCAGATAATAAGAGACCAAGCGCGAAGCTGACGCGTGTTCTCGTCACGCGCAATGCGTTACCGGCATCTTCTGCTGCGCATCGCGTATGGCTACGTCTACATACTGTTCTGCGTCCTTCTCATCGGCCTGCTCCTCGTCATGCTGAGCGACACCATACATAGGTTGTTACGTAATGGCCAGAACTACAATGTATGGATCATCACCGTCTGCTTGGTCACCACCGTCGCCGTCGTGGGCATCGTCTACGTGCTGCGGCTGTACATCAACAAGACGGCTCTAGCGTCAATCCCCAGGTCCTGGGTGCCTATCGAGCGGGGCGACGTCAAGGGTATGGTTTACAAAATGATTGCCGCCGGTATGAGCCGCAGCGCTGCCATCGCCTATCTGTCTAGACCACGAGACAGACCGCAGGATTGGGATCAGCAAGACTCGAATCGGCCAGCTCAGAGTATGGCTACACCACCGTCGGGATTCGACAGAAAGGCGATGAGGATGGCATCCGACGTGCTCGGCATCGTCCTGCCGCCACCCCATACCATATGGGGAGAGATCGAACACAATGGATGGGCATCGCCTGACTCGATTGATATGCCTAACCTGCAGCACCATACTGTTCTTTCTGAACTGCCCAACCTTATCGAAGGCAAGGCCCTGACGATGGCTCCAACGGACCAGACCGAGCCGTCGGGCCCGTCGACGGTTAATGCGGATGCTGTGGACATACTGCAGCGAAGGCCTAGCATGAGTCTGCGAAGCTACGTCGACCATCTCATCGACCTGAGCGTCGTGCCGGCCAACAAGACCACTGCGGATTTTGTATCGAATTACGAACGTGTGGACGGTTCTCAAACCAGTCCATGTCCAACGCGCGCTTCCACGAATTGATGCATCTCTTCGCCAAGGTGCTACGTGCCATGCGCCCGCTGGACCCCAAGGCTCTCGACGGCGACGATAATCGCTACCGCCCGAGAGCGACATTGACAACGACGCACCCATGCACACAAACCCATCGTCGCGACGCACCAGCTTGTCATGGACCGGCATCGCAAGCAGCTGTGTATCAAGGCGTAGGTCTAAGCGATTGTGCGTTGTCAGTCGGCCGACATCCAACGCTAGTCTCGGACGTAGCATGCCGAACAGTGAGTTTGGCTCTGTTGTCCGGCTAGGGTCCTCACACAGTGAGGAAGCGGACAGTTTGCCGTACGCCTTGTACCTAAGTGCCACGGCAAACAGCTGCTAGCCATGTTTTGCGAGGCTGCCTCTCAGACTCGCTTATGCTCGATGCGGAATGATACACCCGAGCACTCATCCGTACATTGACGTCTTCGTGTTGTCGGTGCCAAGCATAACGAGTAACAAATTGCACGCGTCTCCCTACTCCCTTACTCTCCGCTAATACTCCAATTTGTGCACACGGGCGCATTACCGTGTGAGTCGATCATACGAAAGAAACAATGCTTGCTGCTTCATGATTAGGCGTCAGCCAGCTCAGCCTTCTGTTCTATATTCTATGAGACGAACAAAGAGAAGAAGAGTCTTGCACATGATGTCAGTAGATGGCTATACAGGCGTCGATGGTTTCCAAACGGTGCTCAGGGTGGCAAAGTGGTTTTTCCTCAGGGATATCTGAAGAAGGCCAAATGTCTGATATACATATAGGTCTAGCCGGTCACAGTTGGACTATTGTGGCTTGGTTAAGTGAGAGGATTTATTTTCACCACATGACTCGCCTGGGCACCTTTGATCTTTTTCTCCCAGCCGCCTCGTAGGCGATTTGTATGAGTTCACAATCTCTGTACGCAGCCAGTGGAAAATCATAGTCTCGGAAATACCTCGAAAACTAGAGCGGCATGGTTCTCTGGCCACGCAGCGGACCTTGGAGAGGGGATTTTATTATTTTTTTGATACTGCTGAATATGACGTGGAGATCGACTTCAATTTAGGCGAGCACTCGACTTTGTAAAGAGAGCATGCAATGCGCCTAGAGTCAGTGGTGAGAAATTCAATGATCAGATCACAAGCAAAGAACCCTGAACATCTTGGCGCAGCTTTATGACGTATAAGGAAGCCATCTCGGCTAGAATACGTGTCCCGATAAATCTCTGAAGATATGCGCTCGGAATGTGCCTTACCTTACCAACCAACAATGGAATTACAGGGATCCTTCATTGAGAGAAAGGAAAGCAAGGCAAAACGTTATTCCGAACCGCGAACATCATGTCATCCACCCCTCCTGAGACAACTTCGCGAATCTGGCTGATGGAAGTTCTGAGCTGATATGTCCGTATGCATAGTTTACCGGTTCGTCTGTGCCAATCTCACCGTTCACAAGATAACGTCTGACTATGACACCTCTCAAGCACACCTTGAGTTCCACATGTCGTCTTGCACCAGTGTCCCATAGTCCTAGAGGCGATGGCCTGCCCCCTATCGACGCCCAATTTTTCTACTCTCTCATTCCCATTGATGACCCTCTGTACACCAGCGCACACGCCAGTATATTCGAGTCTCGCTCCACTCGGCGACAGCTTCACCCTTTTAGCGAAAGCGACAATAGTGCGCTTGAGAGAGCCTGGCTAAGCCTTGGCTCACCAGCCGTCCGTCAGCAGCACCTTGACGTCACCGGAGGTTGCAGCTACGCATCTGTCGCAGTCAAAGCTGTGCTAGCAGCCCGGGCTCGGCTTGTTCATAACCTTGCGAGGGCCCATTTCGAGAAAAACCGACCCAGGGCTTGCTCACATCGTCCATTTGATATTCAAAGGAGCAGTAGTACATCCCCTTGCTGCTCTGATCTTCTAGTGGATGTTTACCAAGAACTTTCGAGCACTTTCTGTAGCCTAGCCAGGATAAAACTCCCGGAACTGGCAGCCACAAATATTGCTCACGATATCGCAATGGCCATGAGCCATCTTGAAGAGTCATTATTTGAAACTGCCGACGAAACGAGAGGCCATGGCGCTCCCAAAATCACCTCACCTAATTGTAATCGAGAAGCATCCGCCTTGCAAACCTCATCTAATGTTTCTGTGTCGCCTTTCGGGACATCGATTGACGGTGACAAGGAAAATAGATCGAAGAGCAAGCGTGGCCTGGACGAATTCGGCCTTCAGAGGCGCGGGCAACGAATTTCGTCGCATGCGAATGGTCCATCCTATTCGTCAAGTCCAAGTACGATTCACAGAAACTCCTTGAGCAGCGACGACGGGATTTCTGGAAAGCCCTTTGTCCGCGTTGGAGGTCCCCTTTCCTCTCTTGCCACTACCTCCGCCCCGCCTGGACACAGAAGGGCTCCTTCTGCAGAGACGGCCCTGACAAATAATATAGGGTGTGATGCGACTCGAGCTGACAAAGTAGTCTCTGCTCTTGGAACTACGACTATTTTCAGAGCCCAAGAGTGCAGCAAACTGAATGACGATATTGTAGTTGGCATGTCTCGCCTGCATAAGGTGTCCCTGACTGCGCTGCAGATGAAGCCCATATACTGGTACCCGATCAATGATATTGCGCTCGTGATGAGAGCAACGTGGTTTTACAGGTAAGTCCTTTTGCAAAGCCCTTGTCCCTTGAATGTTGCCGCTGATCATACATAGAGACACCATGCTACCAGTCGTTCCCGTTGTAACGAACCAGCTGGAAGCTGGTTATCATGAACTGCGACCGTGGACGGAGACTTGGAGAGACGAACTTCGATGTGCCCTGTAAGTTGGCCCGTTGGGCGAGGAGAAAATCTCGCACAATCTGTGACCTCAGGACTCACCCCTGTGGAATGCTCCCATAGATTGTGAAACCGAACCTATGATTTCTTCCAATCCCTTTTGCGCAGCACGCTGCTTCCGCGGTGAGGCTGCGTCACAGGGATCTTTAGAGCTGCCCTCCGAAAGTCCTGCCAAAGGCTCGCCAAACTGATATTTTGCACACTATCATGTCGTTTACAAGGACGGCGCATATGCATTCCTCCTGAAGCCGAGTTTGAAGCCGTCGGCCTATCATGGAAGAAGACCCATACAAAAGATTATGAAGGGCATCAATGTTGGTATTCTGGTGGTTAGAGGATTTAACCGACAAACCTGGGATCGCGTTCACCTCAAGGGGGAGCCGCCGAGTCATCCAGGTGTATCTGCAGCTGGGGATTCTCACGAGTGCCCGGCTTGCCAGGCAGACGAAAATCGCGAACAGGCTTCCGACCTTGTCCTCGTGGCCCACGGCATTGGACAAAAGTTTGCAGAGAGGGTGAGGAGTTTCCATTTTACGCACGCTATCAACGGATTTCGACAAGCCGTCAACATGGAAATGGCTAGCTCTGATATTCAAAGGGCTCTCCGCAAGGGACAAAACGGGCTCATGATTTTGCCTCCGAACTGGAGAATGGGACTGTCCTTTGAGGATGGCGGCCCCCTGGGCAAGGAGGACGTGTCCCAGAATGTAACTGAATCATTTGCGCTCAGGGACATCGAGTCGGACACTATTCCGGCTGTCCGCAGTATGATCTCTGACGTCATGTTCGATATTCCATTCTACATGTCTCATCACAAGACAAAAATGGTCAATGCACTGATATCTGAGGCCAACCGAGTGTACCGCTTGTGGTGTCGTAACAACCCGGGCTTTCTTGAAAAGGGCCGTGTGCATCTCATTGCACACTCTCTGGGGAGCGCCATGGCATTAGACATCCTATCACACCAGCCTACCAATATTCCGACGACAATTGACCCCTTTTGTTCGGAGCCCGAGACACGATATTTCGAGTTCGACACCAAGAATTTGTTCCTTCTCGGTAGCCCTGCTGCCTTCTTCCTGCTACTGGAACGATGCGCTCTCATGCCTCGCCGCGGACGTCGAAAGCCCGGGGCTGACCCCGACAATGCTGAGCCGGAGTCGGTTGCGGGGGACGCGGGCTCGTTCGGGTGTCTCGCCGTGGACAACATATATAACGTACTCGCCAAGGAGGATCCTATTGCCTACTTGTTGAACGGAACCGTGGATCCCGCCTACGCAGCCAGCCTCAAGACCGCTTACGTCCCGAGTACTTCTACTTCTATCCTCAAGTCATTCGGCGATGCTATACGGAATGTCGTGCCAGGCGTTTCGTCGACGCCCGATTGCCTGGCCATTCCGCTGGACCGTCCTGCCACCGTACGACTTCCTTCGCAAGTTGAACTCGAAGTGCACGACTTCACCCGAGAGGAAGTCGCCGAGAAGAAAATTATTTTGCTCAACGACAATGGCCAGATGGATTACTTCTTGAGAAGCTCGGGAGGCCCCCTTGAAATCCAGTATTTCAATATGCTGAGCGCGCACACATGTTATTGGACCAACCAGGATTTCATCCGCATGCTGTGCCTCGAGGTCGGTAGGGAGCCTGGCCGGCAAAACACACTTCCGTCGATGAGAGCAATGAAGGCGAAGACGCATCTCTCTCCTCGACGGTGATACGCAAATTGTAGCTGCGCCATCTTCATCTCCACTGACCTCTGCTTCCAGCACCTTCCATGTGTCACGGGCTGTGCCCGGCGTGGTGGATCCTGTTGTACCGGGGTCGGGAGGATCATTTCCTCTACCGGTTTGACCAGGTCGGACCGCGTTCCGCGCTGAGATTTCTTTGTATCTAAGTCAGACTCGAGGCAGAGCCTCGAATTCTCTTCCCTTTTCTTTTTAGCGTTTGATAGACAATACATAGGCACCTGCTTGTTGAACAAAATCCGGGCCTGCCTCTCACGATGCATGTATTGCACTTGCCGCCCTTGTCTACAGCCTGCAGGCGCTTTTCGCTGCTTGCACGCATCACGAGTTTGGGCGCCTACGTCTGCAAACCTGTGTCGAAGCCCGTATATGTAGTGTACGCAATGCTCTCGATCTGATGTTGGTTGTTATGATGATGCTGGTGCAGTGAGCCGTGCCTGCAGCACGTCGATTTGCACGGGTTCGGAAACAACCCTTGGATAACTGTACAACTATCTAATACGCGCACGATTTGCCTTTCAACATTGAAAGTCTGCAGAGGCGCATGGGCATTCGATGCGGCTGTTTGGGCTTTGAAGATCAGAAGTCACATGGTTTCATCATTTCCTGGTCTATTGCGACATAATCGGAGCTGTTGAGAGAAGCGATGTCCTGGGCCGTTGCATGATGTGTAGCCTCCTCTTAATCACGCTGCCTCTCCATGAAAATCTGCTCCTCATGCTGCCTTGGATTTTCGCGCCCCAAATTGCTGATTTCTTCCTGATTCTTGGCCTGGAATGTTTGAACCATGATCCTCGGTAACCTTCTCACGCTGTTGACCGCCATGTCTGCTGGGATTGAACGAGGGCGCAAACACTGCACTTAAAGCAAGACAGTTGATCCTGAGCAATGGTTAAGTCAGCCACCCCAACAACCAGCACACCCCCACTTCCAGCACCCTTCACAACACCACGCAGACCGCCAAGCCATCTTCAAACCGCGTTTTCTCGCGCAACTTCTATTCTTGTACTAGAAAAAAATATCCTTTCAATAAAAATGCCTCGTCAATCTGGATACACGAAAGAATCTATTGAAAATGCGCTTAGCGCTATCAGGAATGGCATGACGCAGAAGCAGGCTAACCGCATTTGGGGTGTTCCAAGGGGAACCCTTCAAGGCCGCCCTTAAGCGGCAGCCAACCGATGAAGGAGGCTAAGGAAAATACTCAGCGGCTGAGCAAGCAGCAGGAAATCCATCTCCGTGACTGGGTGCTCAATCAAGCCGCCATTGGGCTGTCGCCAACGCATCAACAGCTCAGGGAATTCGCTGGCCGCATTATCCGAGCCGGCGGGGACCCTCAACCTCTTGGTAGGAACTGGATTTCCGGATTTCTAGCGCGGAATTCCGAGGTCAAGACAATTAGGGTCAGATCCATGGACTCCGACCGGATCAACGGCGCTTCTGTAGCTGTGATCAAGGAATGGTTTCGTCTCATGAACCTGCCCGTGATCAAGGCTATTCCTCCCGAGTCTCGGTACAACATGAACGAAACGGGCATCCTCGAGGGCCTCGGAAGCAACGGTCTTGTACTAGGCGGCACCGAAAAGCGGGAGACCTTGAAGAAACGGTTCGTATGAGAGGACACCCTAGGCACGGCTGAGGCTCGTGGCTATGGTCGAATACAGTCTATTACTTTGCTTGGGAGAGGGAAAGAGGCTATCTCGTCTCAAGGAAAAGGAGTCGCTCTTTATACACATGCCCTTACCGACCCGGTAGCTCCACCAACCCGCTGGCCTCGCCATCTTGAGTCAGTAGCCTGCCCTGCCATTGCTCAATGAGCTGGCCCCCGACTTCAGCCAATATTTCCCAAATTCTTCGGTGACCGTATGGCAATAATGGCTAACTGAGGTTGCATCCCGGGTCTTGTATAATAGCGCAAGGAGAGGTGACATTCTTTCCCAGTCTTGTCCTTCGAGGCGCCAGCCCATCACAGCTCGGATCGCGTTGTTGGACCACGATTGTAGAGTGCGTCTCTGCGACCGGCGCGGCCTTGACGCCTCTTGTGATCTTCAAAGGCCAGGACCTCCAGTCGCACTGGTTCCCGGACGAACTTGGATCTTTGGAGGACTGGCACTTCGCGGCTTCATCCAAGGGCTGGACAAGTGACTCTTGCACTTCAGTGGCTTCGAGAGATCTTTATCCCTCAGGCAACAAAAAAGTCAGAAGGGCCAGTACTTCTTATCCTTGATGGGCACGGGAGTCACCAGACGGACGACTTCATGTACGAATGTTACAAGAATAACATTCTACTCGTGTTTCTGCCATCACACGCCTCCCACGTTCTTCAACCGCTTGATGTATCAGTTTTTTCTCCGATCAAAGCTGCTTACCGGCGCCAGCTCGAGAGAATCGTGTCTCTAGACGATTCCTTGCCAATATAGGGAAAACCACGTTCCTACGGTGCTATTCCCTGGCCCGGAAGCTCAGATTGACGGAGAAAAATATCAAGGCAGGTTGGCGTGGTTCTGGTCTGTGGCCCGTGAATATGGCAAAGCCCCTTATGAGTCGGTTTGTCTTGCCCAAGCCGTTGGCGCCGGCTACGCCCAAGAGGGGAAACTTAAATTCTCCGAATGGCCAGAATGAAATTAAGACGCCGCATAGATCACAGGAGGTTCAGCAGATTGTTTGACGGCTTGCACAACAGAATCTAATTGATCGGACATACAGACGGTTGTTCGACAAAGTGGGGCGCAACTTGGATGAGCAGAGCACCCAACTTGCAGCGAGCCAACTGCGCATACAGCAGTTGGAACATCAAGTTAAGCGCCTACAGCCACAAAAGAGAAGGAAAATACTGCAGGATCCAAATGGGCGATTTGTACAAATTGACCGGATCATCGAGACCAAGATGCAGCTTGCCTCTGCTTTTGATCCAATTTCTGTGTCAGCAGCTACTAAAGATGCAAAATTTAAGAGTTAACGTAGTTCATGGAAGCTTTAGTAGCCAGATAATGCCAAACATGTTGTTCTTTGAAGGTGTTAATGATTTAAGTACGCTCTAAGTTGCTCCAGTGGTGTTGCGAAGGGTGCTGGAAGTGGGGTGTGCTGGTTGTTGGGGTGGCTGACTTAGGGTGTGCATTGAATTGAGGACGAATGAAGAAAGAACTATCTAACTAGGTTATGACTCTACTTGACCTTTCCTTCAATTGGCGCCATTGTGTGCCATAAGCCTGGCACACCTGGTCGTATCTCGGCAGCTGGTATGGTATGGTTTGACCTCGATACCATACCATACCAGACTATTCCATCACTGTGCCTTTCGCGGGGTTCCTTCAATCTATCCCTTATTTGTATGATGCCCTTTGTCAGCCCGTGATACAAACGCTTCTCGTTGAAGTTGCAAATCTGCAGCCTACTTATTCCTCCGGCTGAGCGAAAGGAGGCGTCATAATCATAGCAGGCGTACTAGATATCACGGCCTGTAATGGATAGGCGCTTTGGGACCAAGGCGACTTATAGCTAATGCAACCAGTTACCCAGAGTAGAACGGAAATCTGATTTGTACAGAATACAGGTAGGACTGCCCATGCCGCTAACCTGATTGCCATATCAACTTGTTCCACTCTCGACTGTGCTGTGCAGCTACAATACCATGTTTCAGCTTCGTGTAAAAGCGTGGAAAATGCGCAGCCATACACAACCTCACCTTTTAGGTCGGTTATTGGACCCCAAGTTGTCTCGATGCAGTTCACATAAAACGTTTTTGCCAAGGCTCTTGCCATTGCTTTGGCGATATGGTTGCGGAATAGCAGGTCCCGGTCAAGCAAGACACCTAGCCACATTGTGACGTCCATTGGGCTGGACGACCGTGTCTCCGACTGATTTTTCTCGATCTCTTTTTGGCGCTGGTAGAAGTTCTGAAGTTCCGTTTCCTGTTCGTCAAACAGAACTCCATTCTTTCGCCCCCAGCAGAATGTCAGATCGAGCGACATCCGGAGCTTTTTGTGGCATTGCTCCAGCGAAGTGGCTTCCTTGGGATATTGAGGAAAACTGCGTCGTCCGCACGTGCTACTTCCAGTGTGGAGCGGGCAACTACAAGGTCAGCTTTGCTGCGAGGACGGCGCTAGGAGCGAGCCTTGCCAATTCCACAACCTCCGCCAGTGATTCGCCAAATGCTAGAGGTGGGGTGTACAGTGCTTTGTCGAGTAAAAAAACGAGTTTTACTGTCCGAGTAGAAATTCCTTGCTGCCTGAATAGCAATACTCGATGGGAAAGCGAAATGGGTCAATAGGGGAGAACTCGCGGTACGGCAAACCGAGCGTCGGAGGTACACACTCGGAAGCAAGTTTGGCGGGGTTTGAAATTGCGCCATTCGCGCTCCACACATTATCATTATGTCACTGACAGCTCCCAGCTGCTTTTTTTTTGGTTTTCTGTGCCAGTTACTCAGGGCTGATGAAACTGACCAAGCAAAATGTTCGTACGCGCGTGGTACTTTGTCAGTGGCTTGCCGATGGGCCGAAAGTCCGTCTTTGGGGCGTCGGTCGGGCTGTCGGCCACGGATGTCGGGACGGCTCGGACCGTTGTGACGGAAGATACAGTTTATAGTGTATGGGCCAATCTGATACAACAACCGAGATGAACGGGGCGGATTCACATGTATGGCAAAACTTCTAGAATTAGTGTCTTACCACCTATTTTACTACGAAGAATACTTTTATTGACCAGCTTGGACACGGTTTACGTCTTTCCGTATTTGGAATACTGTTTTCCGTACATGGTGTTCCGTTACTATCCTTTCTCGACGCTGTTGACGGATCTGGTAAGAAAGATCTTTACGGGTCCCGTTAGGCCGCGGATACTGACGGCGGAGTAGCGACGTACTTTCGTGAGTGCGATCTCGCAATCGCACGCTAGCCGAGCACGCAATCTGCCCACTCCTGTTTGGCGGGTCTGTTGGAGCTTCCTGGGGCCGATGCCTATTGTCTAAAGGTTGTGAGAGACGGGCTTGATGGCGGAGTACATACCGGTGCCTTGCCGACTCAGCAGATCCTTGCCGGTTGCGTTGAGGAATCACAAGTATGTCTCTAACGGCGCGCAAAACCACGGTAGGGTCGGTCCATTTCAGTCGGAGGGTCGCCGCTCTTCGACTTGTCACCTCCAGTCGTCGAGCAGCCGAGTGGCTTTTCCTCTTGAGCAACAACTTTCATTCGTTGGCTGCAGGATGAAAGCGTCGCAATTGATTCAAACGCCCGAAGAGGCCGGTATGTGTGCCATCATCCAGCTGTGGGTGTGAGATCGTGCGAGCTGACCCAGCTCACGACAGTGGCCAGAATCGCCTACATTTGCAGTGATATTGTCATCACCGTGGATTCGTCGCTCGCGGCAGACTCCCAATTCTCCTCTTACCTTACGCGCCGTGCGCGTTATAGAGACCGTGGCCTGGTTGCGACGACGCCGGGTTCCGTGCCCGATGTAAGCCAGTATGCGCCGGCTTGTTTCTAACTCTCTGTTGACGTGTGCTCCCTAGATTCAACTTGAAAGACACAATGCCGACCCCTTACTCTCCGTCTTCACCCCCATTCGCTCTGGGAAGCTCATCTCCGTCACGACTCCGTCCTCCATCCTCTTGTCTGCCGTTTCCCATCTCTATAGGCTTGCACACTATCCTGTCGTCATTCATACATCTCTCTCGCCCCGCCATCACCCAGACTATTCGGTCATAACATCAATACGGAACTCTGGATGGACCTTCTTGCAGTCAGAGTCCTTGCAGGAAGCCCAGGACATGGCCATTACGGCACATGGCCTGGCCGTGCGCACCGGAAAAGGCGTCATTCACTTATTCGCCCCAACGACATCTGATGGAAACAAGCCTATCGATATCGAGGACGTCAATTTGGTGCGGACGATCCTCAACATGGAAAGCGTAAGAAGATTCCAGTCCAGCGGCATCGCGGCATCGGGACTGTATACCGACGACGGCCACGTCGCCTTGTCCTCCCATCACCCGGTGACGGCAATGGTGAATGGCCAACTTGGGAACTCGGAGAGCCCGCAAGCTATGGTTGATGGCACTAAAGTAACGTCTACGACTACGTCAGTCAAGTCAAGCGAAGCTAGCGGGTTATCCACTCCTGTGGCCCCTTCATCTGTTGCCACCACGGTCGAAGCTGTGCCTCTACAAGTACTGTCAGAGGAAATTTTGACCTGTGCCACCCGTATATGGTCTGAAATAAATCTCACCCTGGAGAGACAATACAGCGCATTTGAGTACATCGGGCCTGTCGATGCTCAGAACTGCTTTTTGACATTGGGCTCATACACGGGCCTGTTTGTTGATGCGGTGAAACAGGCCAGACCCGAGGACGCTTTTTCCCAGTGTGGCATCATCCGTCCTCGCCTCTATCGGCCCTGGATGGGTGCCAAACTCGTCGATGTTCTTCCGAGATCAGTTACGAGAATCGCCGTCATGGAGCAGATACACCGACCAACCACAAAGTGGGGGCCTCTTCTTATCGATGTTCTCTCCTCTGTGCCTCGTGGACCTGGAGGTGTCGAGACAATTGTCGGCTATCAACTCGGATACCTTGCACCTGATACCATTACACAAGCGCTTCGTGGAGCAGTCCAGAATCTGACGGCCGCAAAGCCGGTTCAGAACCTCGAGGTTGGAGTCCGAGACGCGTCAGGGCGGCTGTCTGAATACGAGGCAAATGTCCCGCAGCTGGAGCACGCGTACTCCAAAATCCTGGATCAACTCTTCAGATCTAGAATTTACTTGGCCAATGCCTTGACATCAGCACACGCGGGAATTTCTCAGACAATTTCGGCAAGTCCCGAGTTTGGATTCGGATCGTTACTGGCACGCAAGGAACGACGCGCACGATTCTTGACGCAAGTCAAGGAGATTTGTCGGAATGGGTCGCTTGCGTCCGACGAACTCAAGGACTTGCTAGCTCGATGGGTCTTGGACGCTGGAACACTCAACGAGTCAGATCAAGCGGCAGAAAATATCATTTCTCGCCTGGAAAATGATGGGTCGCCGACATCCCAGTCGCTCCTGCTCGAACGAAAATTATTCTTCAAAGAGTCTTTGTGGCTGATAGGTTCTGACGCCTGGTCGTACGACCTTGGAAACTCGGGCGTTCACCATGTTCTAGCTTCTGGGGAAAATGTCAATATGCTAATTATCGACTCAACCCCCTATTCCGACAGAGGCGCGGCTGATGCCAATCGCAGGAAAAAGGACATTGGGCTCTACGCTATGAATTTCGGAAACGCCTACGTAGCCTCTACTGCCGTGTATAGCTCGTATACACAAGTCCTGCAGGCTATGCTTGAGGCAGACAAGTTCAACGGGCCTTCAGTCGTGTTAGCTTATCTGCCGTACTTTGGTGAAAGCGACTCGCCCTTGACCGTGCTTCAAGAGACCAAGAAGGCTGTCGAGACCGGTTACTGGCCTTTATACCGCTGGAACCCTAAAAACGAACAGCAAGGCCAACCGAACTTCTCCCTCGACTCCGATCTTATCAAACGCGAACTCAAGGCTTTTTTGTCGAGGGACAACCAGTTGACTCAACTCATGCAGAAAGAGCCTAAATTTGCGACTGTTCTCCAGCAAGACTTTGGAATGGAACTCCGCAGCCAGCAAAAGCAAAGGGCTCGAAGCGCCTACAACCAACTGTTGGAGGGCCTTTTAGGGGCGCCTCTGACCGTTTTGTATGCTTCCGACAACGGAAATGCGGCTGCTTTGGCCAAACGCCTAGGGAACAGGGGAAGAGCCCGTGGCTTGAAGACGATTGTCATGGCAATGGAGGACTACCCGGTGGAGGACCTTCCAAAGGAGGAAAATGTCGTGTTCGTCACATCGACCGCGGGTCAAGGAGAGTTTCCCCAGAATGGACTGGCGTTTTGGGATGCGGTCAAAAAAAACACGGATCTGGACCTGGCAACGGTGAAATTTTCCGTCTTCGGCTTGGGCGACAGCCATTACTGGCCTCGAAAGGAAGACAAGATATTCTACAACAAGCCTGCCAAAGAGCTCGACAGAATTCTGGGAAACCTGTGCGGGAGGCGCCTAGCAGACATCGGCCTAGGCGACGATCAAGATCCCGACGGATACGAGACCGGATACCAGGAGTGGGAGCCCAAAGTCTGGAAAGAACTCGGCGTGGACGAGGTGGAGGGACTGCAAGACGAGCCGCCGCCGATTACCAACGAAGATATCAAGCTGGCCTCGAATTACCTGCGTGGGACCATTGCTGAGGGGCTGAAAGACACGAGCACGGGCGCCATCTCAGCGTCCGATCAACAACTGACCAAGTTCCACGGCACGTACATGCAGGACGATCGTGATGTCCGAGACGAAAGGAAGGCGCAAGGGCTAGAACCGGCCTATTCGTTCATGATACGTTGCAGACTGCCCGGTGGCGTTGCCACCCCTGAGCAATGGATACAGATGGACGACATCAGCAACTCGTTTGGGAACCAGACGATGAAGCTAACGACAAGACAGACGTTTCAGTTTCATGGGGTTGTCAAGGGCAAGCTGAAGCCGGCCATGCAAGCCATCAACAAGGCCCTCATGACGACCATTGCGGCTTGTGGTGACGTCAACCGCAACGTCATGTGCAGCTCGCTGCCGACCCAGTCCCGTTATCATGGACAAGTGCACGCCTGTTCGCAGAAGATCAGCGATCACTTGCTGCCATCAACCACGGCTTATCACGAGATTTGGCTCACCGACGACAACAACGAGAAGAAGCAGGTGGCTGGAGATGTAGTGCAGGACTTTGAGCCACTGTACGGCCCTACCTATCTCCCTCGCAAATTCAAGATCACCATCGCCATTCCGCCCCACAACGACACGGATGTCTTTGCCCACGACATCGGCCTCATCGCCATCAAGGGTCACGACGGGAATCTGGAGGGTTTCAACGTGTTGGCCGGTGGCGGCATGGGTGCGACCCACAACAACAAGAAGACGTATCCGCAGATTGGCCGCATGTTGGGTTTTTGCGCAGCCGACGAAGTCCATATGGTGTGTGAGAAGATCATGCTGGTACAACGGGATCATGGCGATCGAAAGAACCGCAAGCACGCCCGCCTCAAGTACACCATTGACGACATGGGGGAGGACGTCTTCCGGGTTAAGGTTGAAGGGATATGGGGCAAGGTCTTTAGTCCGGAGCGGCCGTTTGAATTCAGCAGCAACGTTGACACTTTTGGCTGGCAAAAGGACGAGACGAAGCTGAACCACTTTACGTTTTTCATCGAAAACGGACGGGTCGAAGACAGTGCCGATTTTCGGATGAAGACAGGTCTTCGCGAAATCGCCAAGCTACGAAAGGGAGAGTTCCGACTTACCGGCAATCAGCACCTGATTCTGAGCAAGATCCGAGACGAGGATATGGCGTTGGTGAGTAAGCTGATGAAGGAGTACAAGCTCGACAAGATGCAGTTTTCTGGCCTGCGGCTCAGTTCATCGGCCTGCGTAGCCTTTCCCACGTGCGGTTTGGCAATGGCCGAGTCGGAGCGGTACCTGCCGGTTCTCATCTCGAAACTGGAATCTTGCCTGGAAGAAAACGGCCTCGGCCAAGACTCTATTGTGATGCGCATGACCGGATGCCCCAACGGCTGTGCGCGCCCGTGGCTGGCGGAGGTGGCCTTTGTGGGCAAGGCTTATGGCGCGTACAACATGTACCTCGGTGGCGGATATCAAGGCCAGCGGCTGAACAAGCTGTACCGATCGAGCATCAAGGAAGATGAGATCCTGGCCATCATGAAGCCGCTGCTCAAGAGGTACGCGGTCGAAAGGGAGCAAGGCGAGAGGTTTGGTGACTTTTGCATCCGCGTCGGTATCATTGCCGCCACGACCGACGGACGCAACTTTCATGATGATGTCGGTGAAAGCCCCCCAAAAAAGACTCGGCTGGACACAGCGAGAGGCTAACATGGGAATCACAGGTTGCCGAGGAAGACGATTCGGGCGGAGAGTGAGAGAACAAGACAGACGAGACGGACGGCGTCAGCTTGGTCTTGCCAAGCGAAACTCCGGGGGGGAGAGGAAAGCCAATTCCGCAGTGTTGAACGGGCCAGCACAAAAGACAGACGTGCGTGGCCCGAAACCCAGGCGCAAGGAAGCATCATCTGGCTCTCTCCTGTCCGCAGCTCGTTGATGGCGAACAGACGGATGATCTAAACAGGTCCAGGTACTCGTCAAAACAAGCTAGGTAACGGCATAAAAACAGCCGCCTAGGATGGGAATCTTTATTTTCTCTGTCTTGCGGGGTTTTCCCGTCGTCCGTGATTGATGTTTGTACGCAAAGATTGATTGAGAGCAAAGAAAACAACATAATCCGTCACGCGTCCATGTGTGCCGCTAATTAAGAAAAAGAGCAAAACACACGCCAAAAAATTCCAAGATTCGAATGCAAAGATGGACACAGACTCGAGAGGCTCCCTTTCCAAAAAGCTCTCGCGAGCCTCTCTGTTATGCCTCTGGTCTCCGAGCGGCGGGTGACGGAGCTTCACCTGCTGAGCTTGCTACCGATGCTGCTGACCGTCTCGCTCAGCTTGCCGCCCAGGCCGCCCATCCACTGGGGCATCTTGATGCTCATGCGGATGCGCCCCTCGACGACGATGTTGATGGCGTTGGTGACGGCAAAGGCCGTGGAGCCCAGGGCACGAAAGATGGCGAGCGACGCGACGCTCCAGAGAATGAAGCGCAGGTAAAAGTTGTCGCCGATGCCCCGGCTGCTGTACACCTCGGACACGGCCATGGCCAGGATGCCGTTGGCAATCATCCACGACACTACCATGTAGGTGCGCACGCTCTGGTAGTAGTCCTCCTGCATCTGCGCCTCGCTGACGCCGGGCACGGACACGGCGAGGCGATCGCGCAGGTTGCGCAGGGCCTCGTCGTAGCCGCTATCGATGTCGAGCTGCTCGCTGGGCATCTCCAGCTCGACCGTTTGGCCCTTGCCCACAGCGCCGCCCAGGTCCGTCTTCATGACGTTGTCGCCCTTGGTGCCCCAGGTGACGTCGTGCGTGTTACAAAAGGCGTAGACTTGCAGGGTGCAGATGTAGCTCGGGAGCAGCATGAAGTACTGCAACGACGAGGTGAGCATGTGCCAGGGCTCGAGGTAGAGAAAGGACATGACGAAGTACAGGCCGATGGTGGAGGCCGTCGACACGATGAGGTTGGTGAAGACGTTGTTGCCAAGCGTCAGCGTTTGGCCGTCGTGCGCGTTGCCCGTAAGCTGCCGGGCAACGATGTAGATGCAGGCAAAGGACGTGTAGAACATGATGACGCCGTAGAGGATCATGCTGGTCAGGTAGAGCTTCCGGGCACTCTGCGGCCGGTTGCCGAGGGACAGGATGAACTGGGTCGAGATGAGGAGGACGCAGGTATAGCGAAGGATGACGAAGATGACGGTCCCGATGTTGTGGCCGAACGGGTCCACCTTGGGGTCGGTTAGGCCGCCGGCGACGAAGTAGAAGGTGAGATAGAAGTTGGCCAAGGAGAAGAAGGTGAAAAGGAGCTGCAGGAGCTGGTACGTGAACTCGACGAAGAGCAGGATCTTGCGGGGGAGGGTATGGTCCGTCGCCAGAATCTGCCGGAACTGAAAGAGCGAGTAGACGGCGGCGAAGAAGGCGCCGTTGAGCCATCGCCGGCGCTGCGAGATGAACTCGGGCACGGAATCTGGATGCGCCTTGCGGTCAGCTCCTCGGCTCGTCAGCGGTGTGGGAGGGCATGACGCAGACTCACCGGGCACGTCAGTCTCACCCGTGCAGCCCTTGACGTACTTGAGGACCCATCTCTCGCCTCGCTTGGCCACGAGCTCCCAGCAGAGGATGCGGTCTTCGGCGAGGTACATGTTGGCGGTGAAGATGTCGGCCCGTTGGCCGTGGAGCGTCTCGCCCTTGAAGTACTGGCTCAGGGGCCCGTGGCCCGTCTCATCGTTCTGCAGCGCGTGGTAGCGGTAGGCGCTGAGGGCGCCGGGCAGGACGGTGATGTAGCCGAAGACGGACTCGAGCGGCTTGTCGAAGATGTTGGACATCTTGTACTCGAAGTTCTGCGACGCCACCAGGGGGTTGAGGAGGTTGGAGCCCAGCCTGCCCTTCATGGCCTTGATCTCGCCACAGGCGCCGGCCACGTTGGAGTCGGTGTCGAAGGCCTTCCACAGGTGGTAGAGCGAATTTCTGCCCGGGCGCGTGCCGACGTCGAGCAGGATGCAGACGTTGGGGGTCAGGGCCTTGCCGAAGGCGTTGAAGAACCAGCGGTGCGAGTTGAGCTTGCGCTGGTTCTTCTCCTTGAGGCAGAAGATGATCTGGCAGGGTACGATGCCCTTTTCGGCGCCCTTGAACTTGAGGTCCGAGTCGAGCGAGACCTGCGTCGTGTACTCGTACACGTGGGCCTGGACGGCGCGATTGTTGACGTAGTTTTTGGCGATGCCGTGCTGGTAGACGCCCATGGCCGCCAAGGCATCCAGCGTACGGGGGTTGATCTTGTCGCGGCCGTCCGAGATGATGCACACGACGATCTTTTGCCAGCCCGTCTCGCCCCACGTGCGCGAGCGCGAGCGCGAGCAGAAGTGGGCGATGTTCTTCATGACGGCATGCATGGTTCGCGTAAAGCAGAACTCGTCCTCGTTGTACATGGTGATGCAGATGAAGAGCTCCGTCTCGCGAGCTGTGCGGTCGATGCTCTGCCGCAGCTTGTAACCGCGAGGCACAAAGTCGTCAGGATCGCAGGTCACGGCCGTATAGCGCATGTGCGTGAACTCGATCTCGTTGCGCCGCGGCAGAAAGCTGTAGAGGATCGTGGGGATTTTGCACTCGAGCACCAGCTCACCGTTGATGAGCTGCACCTCCTTGCGAGACATCTGCGGCGCTCGCACCCCGCGGCGCTTCTGCGCGCCGTCGGGAGCCGGGCCATAGTACTCGGGCTTGTCCTTGGCTGCCGCTGTCCCTTCGTGCAACGTCTCCTGCGACGTCGAGGCATAAGACCCGCGCTGGACCGCCGAAGGCCGCGATCTGCTCTGGCTGTCGTCGAGGGCGAAGACCTGGCCGTCGTCATCGACATCGAGAGGCATCGTCACGGTAGCATCGTCGGCCAGTGGCGGAACGCCTGCTCCCGAGCTGGAGAACAAGGGGGCAGGGGGCAGCGGACGACGAGGGCTGCCACCGTAGCAAGACGACGGCGTGCCCGGCCTGGGGCTGCCGTTGATGTCCGACGGCTCGTACGAGGCGCTGGGCGGCGGTGGGCGCCTATGGCCGCGATCCATCGTGCTCAGCGATGGTATCCAAGGCCGCTGAGGCGACCCAGATTCTCGGAGCGGAAAGCGCGTGTACGTCGAATCAGGGGGCGGCGTGCTGAGCGTTTTGTCGAGCACTGAGCCGGGCCGTGACCGCATCGACAAGTCGCTGTGCGCGAAGAGCGGCCCGTCCGCACTGCTGTCCGGTCGACGCCGTAAGCGCTTGATCTTCATGACGCCAGTGCAAGAGGGGCTAGGCAGGTGTGACGGGAGATGGCAAGGTCAAGCAAGTCTTTCGAGAGCACGCTCGGCCCGGTCGCCTCAGCTTTGTACGCCCAAGGCCGACCCGCGCCCACAAACACACACAGAGCGAGGAGAAAGGGCCCGAAGTCAAGGAACAAACACGGCTCTCGGTACCTACAAGCACGGCCTGCTCTCGCCCGGGTCCTCGACCAACGTCAGCAGCCTTACCGAGGACGCGTTCCGTCCGGCCGCATTGTCGAGCCTGCTGTCATCATCGCCCTCGTCGTATCCGGTAAGGCGGTAGTCGGGAGGCCTGGACGCCGGCGTTTTTGGCCGATCCATGGAGCTTTGTTTCGGGCCTTAGAATGCTGCGTCAGACACAAAGGCCAAGCAGTGCGGATGAAGCGATCTAGGCAAGAACGGCTTACCTTTGGCGGATCAAGTTCCGAGCAACAAGCGGCAGCGATCAGGGGAATATGTTTCGCCTTGATGTCCGTTACGGCTTCTGACATAGTCGTCCAAGGTCATCTCTCCCGCGAGAAGGGAGAGGAAAGGGGAAGAAGGAAGGAGGAGAGCGAGCTCGCGTCCCGAGCTCTGAGATCCATGTCGTTCCACAACATTATCGCTTGTTGATGACGGCACGCACAACAAATCCCTGCGGTTGGCTCGACAACGCCCAGCAAAGGGACCTCGACAGGAATGTAGTGGATTGTGTCCCGCAGCTAGAGCCAATCAGGAAAAAACAGCCAACGAGAACGCAGTTGCTACTTTTAACAAGTTGAACTAGCTGGCAATATATTATTGCTGCCATTCGCCGCCGGACCGACGACGCTCGAGGTGCCATTTGATTTGCACTCGCCGCCATAAAACCCCCCTCAGATCCATCACAGTCCATGCCACGCTCAGTGCTGTAGCTTCTCCTCGTCTGTCTTCATAGGGCCAGCCGGCTTCGCCTTCCCACCACCAGTAAATAGGCAGTTGGCTATTACCACCCACCCTTTTTCAACCATGTCGCCTTGCCCTCGCCCTCGGCCGATCCGCACACTGCCGATATCAAACCAAGCAACAGTGCCGCCACGCTTTTCCGCATCACGCTCTCCATCTTGAGCGCCAACGCCAACCCCTCTCCCGTCTCATTATCTCCCTGAAATGCGCTTTTCTTTAGCTGAACCCAACATGTGCAGGCCGGCGTACCACCTACTGCAATCCCTAAACCTCCCGCCGTCTTGCCCGTCTGTCTTTCGCTTCCCGGCTTCTGTGTCTCACAAATCGCTGAGTTGGCGTCTCGGCACTGCGCTACATGCTTAGCAGTGTCCCGTGTGCGTTGCCGTCTTTTTAAAAAAGGCATGCTGCAGCGCCATGCTGGGCGTCATCCGCCTCTCCGCATGCAGCGCCAGGCAGCTCTCCAAGAGGTCTCGAAACTGATCTAGCTCCCGCTTCTCGTCCGAAGTCATTCCGGCCCCAGCTGCGTCCAGGCGTGAGCCGAGGCTGCGAGTCGGCTTGACTGTCATGATTCTCTTGACTTCCTGAAAACGCGCCGGTGCCCGTCAGCTTCTCTGGACTCGCTCCTCTTCGCCATCTCCCGAGCCAGAGCCTTGCCGGCCCGCAAGATGAACTAAGAGCAAGATCCCCCCTTACTCCCAACCAAAAAAATGGAGGTGTGCCGATACCCACCTGGTGAGTGGCTTTGTCTGTTTCCACGCTTATGAAATTGTCTCGCTCGTCAAAATAGAGCTGCCATAGTTTCCCACGCCGGTAGTACTTGGGATACATGCGGCCTCGTGTCTCCATTATCACTTTAAGCATCTGATTGTTGCTCTCTCCCGGGAAAAGAATCTTGCCCGTGAACAGCTCGAAGAGCGTGCAGCCCACAGACCACATGTCGATGCCGTAATCGTATTCCATGCCTAATATTACTTCGGGCGCTCGGTAGAAGCGACTGATCAGGTAGGGCGTGATTTGCGCGTGCGCTGTGACGGCATCGTCGCGATCAATGGCCGTACCTAGATCACAGATCTTAACCATTGTGCGCTTCTCATTGATCTGCCGTGTTTTGTTTTGGTAAGCCATTCAACAGACGACGGACCCCGCCACTGGGCGCCAGGCTAGGGCCGGTGCCTTACCAGCATATTGTCCGGCTTCAGGTCGGCGTGGATGATGCTGCGCTTGCGCATGTGATCCAGCGCAATAAAAATCTGCCGCGCAAAAAGGCGCGTTGCCTTGAGGTTGATGCCCACGTTGTGGCCAAACTTGCGTAGCACGTGCCGTAAATTCATCTCGAGGCCCTCAAATACCATGCATAGGTGACCCCGGTATTCAAATGATCTTTCAAGCTGCACAATGTACCTCTTATTCGCCGACTCGTCTTCGTTGAGCTTGCGAAGAATGGCAATCTCTGTGTATCCGCCTTTGCGCAGGGCATAGTTGTTCCGCATGATCTTGATCGCTACCACTTTGTTGTTCGAGTGGAGATCGATCGCTCGCACCACTCGGGCAAACATGCCCTGACCCAATGTAGACTTGATTTCGTAACGACCGTTGAGTACCTCGTCGACGCGATGCCTGTAATAGCCATCCTTGTCGTCGTTGACAAGAATGCCACCCGCCTCTTGCGTGTCGTGCTGCAACTTTTTCAAGCGCATGCTGTGGTACTTGTCTACGTCAAACTCCTCGGCAAACATGTCAAACTCGTCATCTTCATCGCCGTCGTCCTCCTCATTGTCAGCTGCCGGAGGTGCCTGGCTGTTGCTGTCGCCAGGAACGCCGGGTGCCGCCGGCTGGTCATCTCCATCGACGGCCCGGGCCTCACCGTGAATTATCTTTTGGCCATGTCGGCGCTCGTCTCGGCGCTCGTCCTCCTTCATGTCGACGGTGGGGTCGTAATCGGCAGCCGAAGGTCCGTCATGCTCGGCCGTCGCGCCATTACCATGCATGTTCATGAGTCCCTCATCATCTAGCGTCGGGTCGTTACGCTCTAGCGGAGAGGGCTCGTCCCGACTTGCAGATGAACACGGCGAAGCTGACGTTTTTATTTCTCGCATCCCAGATGCTTGTTGCGGTGGCACGTCGAGCTTCTCCGACGCAGGCGTGTGAGTGTTCTCGACATTAGACGACAGCTGGGTGGCTATCGGTCCCCAGTAACCGTGCTTGGCCATGATCTCAATACGCCTCTGTCGGCGCCGTTCGATTTCATCTTCTTCGTTCACAGGCTGCAGCTCTTCCCGATCTAAATCGAGAGGCTGCTCTTGGTTTGGTGCACTGTTTTATCGATTAGCGGATATCCGCTGTTGACTGGTCAGGGCAACCGATCCTAACTCGAAAAGTTGGTCTCCAGTGCTACTAATGCTCTGCTTATGTTCACACAACACCTCTTCTTTCCCGGTGATCTGCTTATGCTGGTCCCGCAAGGAGGATTCCAAATGCACAACTGTGCAGGAACCTTGCCTGCTCACACTCCGATGTTCGTGTGTGGCGATCGAGCGCATGCTTTGAGCCCTGTCGTCTCGTCGAGATGGATCTGAGGAGCGACTACGGCGCCTAACGTTAGCTTTGGCACGCCCTGGGTCACGAGAACGGCCTCGAGCGCGAGTCAAAGCCCAGCCAGGGTGGTCTTGACAACCATTTCGTCCTTTGCGGTCTTGATCGTGATCATCTCCCTGTCGATAATCCTCGCGTTGCTCCGAGGCACGAGATGCTGGTCGATCTAGGTCGTCGTACGTGATACGCGAGCGGCGATAATTGTCGCGCGAATCAGTGTCATCGTAAAAGTCTTGAAAGCGTCTCGCGTCGTGGTCTGGTCTGGACAGGCGGTATGAATTTCGAGACCGTTTGTCTCGATGATTGCGGGGCTGTCTCGGACCGTGGTTTCGCCCAGGTTCGTAATAGTCTCCGTCATCACGAGATCTCTTATAGCCTCGCGGCGATCGACTTCGAAACGAAGAGCCACTGCCATGAGAAGCAGAGTCGCGTGCGGGGGATGAATCTCTGTTTCTGGCACGACGGTCAACGCCGTTTTCAGCATGCGAATTTTGGTGCGATGCCTTCAACTCCCCAGGTCCGTCCTCGTGGACTTCACCTTCGTCGGAGCTCGACGACATAGTATAAGGTGATGATAATGGTGTGGAGATTGGTGATGTTGACACTAGAGTTGCTCCTGAAGATCGAGTAATGGTTATTCAAAGGGGAGAGGCAGATCATGCGTCAGCAAAAGAGTTCTACAGTTTCGCCCACGCGGGCCTGGATCAAGGTCGAGTCCAACCAGATGAGCAATGAGCCCCAGGGCTAACCAAGCCAGACCGAGATGGACTTAAAGCGACGGAGGCTGAGGCACAGGAGAGAAGGAGGAGAGGATAATAATACGATACTTTAAAGAGCCCTCCTTCCGTTGCGGGAGATGTAGAGAAGAGCAGGACAATGGGAGGACAGCAATGGAGGGGTGTGCGTCCGTCACCAGACTGAACGCGAAGTAAGAGGTGCCCAAGAGGCGCAACGACGGTTGGCGTCGTCGTGACTATCGCGAAAAATCTGGAGGGGGAGGGGGTAGGAAAGGGAAACAGGAAAGCAAACTCGACGGGGAAGAAGAGTCGAGACGCTGAGCTGCGTGGACGAAGAGGATGGGAAGAGAAGAGGGTTTAGGAATAGGGATGTTTGCCCGACTTAAGCACGTGCTCTTGGCGGCCGGCGGGCAAGCAGCAAGCCACGACTCATGCTTATATAAGTGAGTGGCTGCACCCCAACACCCAAGAAGCCTCTCGAGTATCAGAACCAGATAAAGGTGGCTCTTTTTTTGCCGGCAGCAGCCGCAAACATTGATCTGACTACGCGTTTTTTCCTGACGCGCTTGATCGCAAGCAAGAAGCCTTCATATACCAGCGTATCATGGGTGGCGCGAACCGAGAAGGCAAGTCCCACCCCCATCTGCACTTACGCGCGAAGCCGAGGAATGCTGACCTCTCGGATCTTCCTCCAGGCGGCAAGGCCAAGCCGTTGAAGCAGCCAAAGAAGACAAACAAGGATCTCGACGAAGACGACCTGGCATTTCAGGAGAAAAAGCGGGCCGGTACGCTATCGACTCTCCCTTTCCAAACTTGAGGTCAACCAATATCGACTGACGACCGACGGGCAGAGGAGAAAGCGCGTAAAGATATGGCAGCCAAGGCTAGCAGCAAGGGCCCTCTCAATACCGGTGCCCAGGGCATAAAGAAGAGCGGCAAGAAATGAGCCCGGCCGCGTTTCGGACCGGATTGAGGGACAGTAGATACAAATAAGCAACAACCTGAGGTGGCATTCATACTGCTTTCCCTACTCACGTCTCGTCTGCGTCAGTTTGGCATTAGGTGACACATTCTCATACTTCGACTCTCTTCCTTCTCTTAATACATAAGGCCCCGCCCCTGCGTTCATGTGTGTGTGTGTATGTCTGCTGATGCATTGGGCGGTTTGGCTCTACGACCTATGCATGCCTAACTATGGTGCAGTTGCCTCTGTCTGCCAGGGCGTCTCTCATTCCTTGTCAGTGACAGAGACAAGACTCAGCTGACACAGTCTTGGCCTTTTATAAAGGCCCAGAGCTTGCTTGTACGTGCAAAATGGAGACGCGAGGGCAGGTGACCGAAGAAAAAGGCTCCCGCACAAGGGGCGGATATTCGTCAGCATTCCAGTCTAACAGCCTCTTTTCACGTGCCGGTTGCTTCCCATCAACAGCCTCCCAACAGACTTATCGATCGCCTCTGCAGCGGCAGAGGCCGCTGCCCCGTAAGCAGGTGCCTTGCACCACGGATCGGCCTGACTTGACCGGCACGAATCCCCTCTTCAGACTGTGCGGCAGTGAGGCCGGTTGAACCGGGGGGCGTATCTATCACGTGCCCCCCGCGTCGTTTGCCCAAGTGGGATGGCGCACGTGCACAAGTACGGATCGCGCACGACGTAAAAGAATTCAATCAATCAATGAATTTATCGATCGCCTCACTACGTTCGCGCACACTCACTCCGTTACTCAATCACCCCCTGTTTCTGCTTCTAAGCTAGCTTCCATCATTCGTGCTAAGGGCTCAGCACGAGCTTCCGCCGATACCTGCAATGGCCCTACGTCATCGCCGTGATTCGCTACGGACTCAATCGCTATCTGCTGCCTCCACCACTACGTCCACTTCATCCTCGTCGTCGTCCTCCCTCTCATCCTCCGCTGCCGTTTCCTCCACCATCGCTCGCGCCAGCCAGACGCTTCTCGTCCTCTGGGACGACTTGCCCGCTTGGCGTCACGACAACGCGTTCATCCGCTCTGGTTATCGTCCGACCCGTGCCTCGTACCGCCACGCCCTCCGCTCTCTCTTCTACCTGCATAATGAGTCTGTCAACATCTGGTCGCACCTCGTCGGTGCCCTGTTCCCCAGTGCTACCGCCCTCTACCTCAGCTGCGTCATCCAACCGCGTTATGGCGCCGCCTAACTAGCCGATGTCGTCGTCTTCTGCTGCTTCTTCGCTGGCGCCGTCCTCTGCCTCGACACGAGCGCTACCTACCACGCTCTCGCCGCCCACAGTGAGAAGGTAGCTCGCTGGGGCAACAAACTGGACTACACGGGAATCGTGGTCCTTATCCTCGGCAGCTATGTGCCCGTCTTGTACTAAGGCTTCTTCTGTAAACCCGGCCTGCATACCGCCTACCTGTCACTGGTGAGTGCTGCTGTCGCATACTTTCCCATCCTCACCCTCCTCTATGCCTCTCTGATCGTCTCTCCGCTTCGATGGCCTCAGATATGCCTTGTTGGTATCGGATGTGGCGTCGTCTCCTGGATAGATCGATTCCGTACACCGGCATGGCGACCCTACCGTGCCGCCATGTTTATCAGCCTCGGCTTGCTGGATGTCATCCCTGTTTCGCACAGCATCACAGTCTATGGCTACCAGGCTGTCCGTGATACCATTAGCTTCACCTGGGTCGTTGCTCAGGGCGTGTTATACATCTTCGGCGCCGTCATATATGCTGTGAGGCGCGCACTAAATCCCCTCCCTATTCCAGACCTAACCGGATTGACTGAGTGACCCTGATCACAGGCTCGATGGCCAGAGAGAAGCTTCCCGGGTACCTTCGACATCTGAGGCAGTTCTCACCAGATCTTCACGTATTCTTACTGCTCGCCGCAATTGCCCACTTTTACGGCATGTCGAGAGCTTTTGACCACCACCACGCTATCATGGAAACCCGCTGTCAAGTTTCGTGAACGCCAGACTGGAGACCGTCCCCATCTGTAGGTGACCAGCAAGCATGAGGTGTTATCATACCTCGGCGCCCGAGATGCCTTAGATTCCCAGGTCCAAGACACGAACGAGTCCCGATCCCATAGCCGCCGCCGCCCAGCACCCGAATTCGTCGTTCGGGTTCCATTCCACCGCCGTGATTCTCGTGAGAGGCTCGTGCAAGACGCCGCGGGTTGGATCCACGAGCGAGGCTGGCTCATCGCCAGCGCCCTCCGGCTCGTCTTCAACGCCGCCTTCGCCTTCGTCGCCATTGTCATCATCATTGTCGACGTCATTGCGTTTTCTCTTTCTCTTGGTTTTGTTCCTCTTCTTGGCCTTATTGGTCGCAGGAGCCTTGGATTCGGGGACGACGGACGAGTTATTTTCTACGTCGAAGCCGTGGACGACTCTTGCCGCACCCCCGGCCACTGCGATGGCGCCCGCGGGTATGAGCGAGGCGGGCCGGTGCTCGTGTTGAAATAAGCGGATGCGCTCCTGAGGGGTCCGACGAGGCCTGAACAGCACGCACTGCGGGTTCAAGCTCCATAGCGAGCCATCGGTGGCCCCAACCAGGAGATATGGGTGCGTACGGCCGATGGCAAGGCACGAGAGGAAACACTCGCCTGTAAACACGCGGCGCACGAGTGGGAAGAAACGATGGTTCATGAAGCCAACCATAGTGTTGAACGCGTTCGCGGATGGATAGGCAGAGAAGAAGCCGAGCAGATGATCACTCCAGGCGAGCATGTTCGTCTGCCATTGGACGCTGTTGGTCTGCACCCCGGTCGTCTCACTGCTGGGTGAGCGCAAGTCAACGAGCTTGACCTCGCCGCCAATCGGTGACGAGGCCACCAAGTAGGGGAAGGTTGGGAAGCCTGTGGCCAGGTCGATGATGGGGCTGTGGTGGACAGGATGTCGTACGAGGAGCCGCACCGGATATATCGACCACAGAGCCACCGAGCCGTCGGCATAGCCAACCACTAGCCGGTTGAACGAGGCCCAGGCCATCGTAGTCGCCTTGACGCCTTCCTCGTCCGCAAAGGCCAGGTTGGTGACGGGGTCTCGTACCTCTACTGTCACGGTTCGTCAGCCTACCGCCAGCGGCCTTTGGGGTGTCATAATCGTCAAGAAAGGGGTCATCGCCTTAGTACCATAAGCCCCGTCAGCCCCAGGTGCGGCGTCCATATCGACAACACAAACCCGCCCATCGCCGCAAAGCACAGCTAGGAGGCCAAAGGCAGGGCTCCATTTGACCCGCCTGGCTCGCCCGAAATTGAAGCACAGCGTCTTCATCAGCGTCGGCTGTTGCGTGGACGAAGGCCGGATGATACCAGGCCGCGTGCTCTCGCCGTAAAACGCCCATAGTTGCACGGTACCGTACTGGCGGAAGTCGGGCTTCTGGTGCTCGATCTCGTACTCGCAGCCTTCTTGGTCGGCATGTGGCACGACAGCCAGAGCGAGGCGCTGCTCATTGCCTGAGGCAGGTGCCCAGTCCATGCCGACGACGAGGCCGCCGGCGTTCAACATCCAGCCGACCGGGAACCTGTCGTTACCCTCATCTGTCATTACTTCATCGCCCTCCTCGTCTTGGGTTAGGGGAAGCCCGGTTGGCGACAGGCCGTGGACATGGCCCGGTCGTAGACTGTGCACCTTCTGGCCCGGGTAAGGGCCCTGCAGGACGGTAAGAGAGACATCAGATAGCTGGTAAGGCGCGGCTTCCTGACCGACCAAGATGCGGAATGAAGGGCTCAGTCGTTCCGCAAGGCTGGCGTTTAGGCGAGAGCGCCACGGCTGAGCCAGGACCACCGCAGCCTGTAAGACGCCAGGCAGCCATGCAGCACTCTGAGCAGGCTGCCTCTTATCAGGCGCCAGCTTGGGCGGCAAAATGGTCCAGTTGATCCAGCGGTCCAGCAGGCGCTGGGCCGTATGGATCGTTTGGGGCTCGGGGCCGAACCACATGCTAATGAGCGACTGACCGCGGATCCCGCGACCGTACGGCCCAACGTAACTCTTTACTGTTTGGCTGCTCTGAGGGATGGGGTCAAGGCGGCGGTAGGCGGGAGCAGTTGATGCTGTGACGGACGCCGAGGTAGCTGTAGCGCCCGAACGCGCCGTCTCGGCTTTCCCTGGCGGCTTCACACGCGGTTTGCGCGAATGCCCGAAAATGGGGGCGACAGCATCCTCAGAATCCGCACCAGTAACGTCTCTGTAGTCTTCTGTATTCTGCCCCGCTGCCTCTCCCGCCTCCTCCTCTACGTCATCGTCATGTGGCGGTTCGTCGTTGAAGTCTGCTTCTTCATTGTCGGCTGTACGGCGCGAAAAAGGAGTTTCCGACTCGTCGGCACTACTCACGAAATCGTATTTAGGAGCAGTAAAATTTTTGGTACGATTCGACTGCCGCGTTCTCATGATGATTCATTCAGTCATGGAATGGTGTCGTCGAGATTTGAACAAAGTGAGGCGGCATGGGAAGAGGTGGGATAATCTTGGCTTTATCAGTTGGGGTCAGTTATCAATGGTGCCCGGTTATTAAGTATGAGACAGACTAATACAGCTTAACTTAACTTCGTAGTGACAAAAGTTTGCGAACGTGCGACTCCATACTGCACCTAACAGCATGATTTTCAAATGCAGACAACAAAGTTATCTCAATCAATTATTACTAGAAAATGAATCGTAGTGGATAGACATCTGTAACTGATTGCTAGACCAGTTTAACTGTTTCCAAGACCAGAAGTAGCTGAGACGCTGATACTAGCCAAGCAGCCAAATTGAGCTAGCAACAACAAATTACCTTACAATATAGAGCAGGCGTGTCTGGCCTGCTTTGCCGTAGGTCGGGGTTTAGGAGCAGCTATAACCCAAGCGCGGCGCCGCACACGCTCAAGCGACGCTCTCGTTAGCGAGGAAAATGTGAGGATCCAGGAGGTCAGTCCGGTCACCTCATAGCCTGCTCTGTACAGCGCGTAGCGTGCAGGGAGGCCTGTGAGAGTGAATGTGGATTTGACGCGAAAGAAAAAGGAACTACCTGTCTCCGTGACCGCGATGCGGCGCCCTTTTCGAACACACGGCGCTTGCGCCTGTGGATGTGCGTTCCACTTGACCAAGCTTTTACCGTCGTTCGCCTGGTGCTTCAAGCACCAAGTGCGTCTGCGATATCGTCATGTGTAGCTGACGCTGATGAAGGTGGCGGTTGATCGAATTGCTGACGCTCATAGCGCTTTTGGCTGCTGGTCGAAGCGAAGCATCTCGATAATATCATCGCGATTTCGGTTGCACAATTAGGGTCTGATAGCGCAAACCAGCAAATAGCTCGAGCGTCAGATGGTCGTCCTACCTAGTCAAATGCGACCATAAGACAAGAGCTGTGCATTGCAACGCTCGTTGAAGAGCGCAACTACAGACGGCTATCCTACGGACCTTTAATCCCCAGTCTCCTCCCTTCCTGCAAATGCGTAACAAAGGGGTCACCCGAGACCACCCAACAAGCGGTCCAACTCCCGTGGATAGTTGGTCCTGGTTCGGAAGGTCGAGTCTCCGTGGATTCGGACCGCGTTGTGGCTGTGGGCCGTCATTCTCGTAGGGGTCGGAGATCCCTCCCTGCAGCCACCCAGGCCGCAGACCCTGACATTAGCCCCGCCGTCTTGATCTGGGTCTGTTCATCGGACTCTGACCGTCGTTTATTTGGGCTGGGCCGTGTTGTGACTCGAATGCTTCCAATGCCACGGTGTTTTTGAGTTCCCGGAGGGGCTCCCAGAATGGATACCGGTAGCCTACCCATTTGACAAGGACCCCTCGTCGACGTCCTCGGCCAACTTTGTTCCATCTCGCAGCGACGATCTCTTCGACCTCAAATTTTAACGAATCGTCAGCGTCCTCCGTTTCGACGGGGCCGCGTCGGGATTCGTACGTGTCCAATGCCACTGTGTCCTTGAGTTCCTGGAGGGGCTCTGAAAGTTGATTCGAGAGGTATTCGGCCCATCGTGCCTGTCGCTCAGAAAGATGTTGTCGCGTCATAAAGTATTCCAGGTTTTTATGATCTGTGACGATTTCAAATTGTGGACAGCTGCGGAGCTCTGCTTGCCAGTACTCAAAGCACCGGATGATTTCCAGCATCTCCTTGTCATGGATGAGAGTTTCTTTCCGCGGCGGCTAGCTTTTGCGAGAAGAACGCTACAGGCTAAAGCTGGCCATTGGTTTTCTGGAGTAAGTGTCCACCGCAAGCAAATCAGCTGCCGTCAGCCTCTAGTACGGCCGGCTTATCATGCATCCATTCGGTCAAGATCTCTGGGTTGGTAAACGCCTGTTTAAACTCCAGCCAGGATAATGAAGCCTAAGCACTTTACTCTTTTCACTTCAAACTCGCGCTTATCTGGATCCAAATGGAGTCCGTGATTCGCGAGACGCTCAAAGGCCATTAACGGGTTCGAAATGCCGTTTTCCATTCCTCGCCTTCTAACATTCTCACCTTGTGAAAGGCTTGAGCGACGTCCAGCTTTGTGAACCATTTCGCCTTTGCCACTGTCCGTAGGGTCTCGTTGGTTAGCGGCAACGGGTATCAGTCTGGTCGTGAGATAGCGTTGAGGGCCCGGTAGTCGCAGCAAAAACGAAGACGGCTTCCTAGCGAATAGGACTGGCGCACCCGCTTCAGAGCTACTAGCCCCGAATGGAGCTTTTGTCCAGGAGGTCCCGTAATGTTTTCTTCAAGACCAGCAGCTCCTCCCGGGACATTTTGTAAAGGGGCCAATTGGGATAGGTTGCGGTTTTCCGTCTGGTCCGTCCTTTTTAAGGATCTTGTGGTCAACACCTGACTTATTCGGATTAAATTTGTCGGTCTCTTTATTCCGAAACAATGGCAGCATGTCGTAGAACTGGACGGGAATGATCTCCCGAAGCTCTTCGTCGGTCTTGCCTTTTTTCGTTTGCAGGGCCTTTTCTATATCGGCTAGCGAACGTGCGCAAACAGATGTTTCAGCTGTCCTGGTGCCTTGTTTCTTTCGAGTGTTTCGAACAGTGGCCGCGAAAGTTGATGCCATGACTAGCTGCGCCGAGCTCAAGTCCCGTTCCTACTCCGTTTTTTATGGATCATCCAGGATTCGGAGTCCCCGTGCCATATTCGTCTTTCTTGGGACACCGAGTACGATTTGGACTGCTTCAACCACGGTTTCCCCAGGATTAATGGATACGATAACCCCTCCACCACATAGGCGGCCATGATTCTCAATTTCCCTCCGATTTCTCCCGAAAACCAAACAATTCCAGTCAGGCTGGGTCCCTTCATCGATCCAGCGGCTTCCTAGAGTCTTCTCGGTTCGATTCGCTCAACTGGTATATTCAGTTCCGAGGCGAACTTTTCGTCAATTGCGGAAAAGCAGAGACATGTCTCATCGACCAGGGCTCGTACGAGATTTAAGCGATCAACAACGATTGGAATTGAAGATGCGCCTATTTCGAAATTTTCTCCTACACTCTGCTCCTCTTTCTGCCCCAGGGTCCGAATTTTCCCTGGGGCTTCTCGTTTGCCGCCGTCTCTGGTTCCAGCAATGACTCTACGCTGGTATTGGTAAAGAGGTGCCGCGCACGACGGGAGGGATGTCAAAGTGGTCGATGAACTCAATGCGTCTAATGAAAAAACAGGCGGCACTTCTCCAGACGGGCGCGAAATGGAGGTTTGGATATTTGACCGCTTGGGATGTTACAGCCCTGGCGCGTTCGATATCCATGACAAGCCCAAACGGATCGTACAGTTGATCGCCGGCTAGGTATACTTCAGGGGGAATGTCTTGCACCTGGACATTTTCGGAAACCACATGATTATGACGGGTCGCAAATCGACTGGCCACACGGGGCATGCTGATCGATCTGGACCTTGCCAAAGAACTGAGCAGCGGGCGCATTAGGACGCGCTGTCGCACTAGCAGGATGGAGCTCATGGCTAGGTGTATCAGACCTTCACACCAATGATATCCTTGGGGACTGGACCTAGGCGTCCCAGCTGCAGACTCATTGCTTCCCGGCGTGTTGATAGGAGCAGTGTTGCGTGAAAATGCCTTGAGTAGCTTCCGTGCCAAGTAAAGATGGCCTTCGACCTTCTGATGCGTCACCGAGGGTACAGTACCGTTTGGGCCTGTAAGCCCTGTACCATGGGCCTCGTGCTTGCAAGGCACAATTTTACCTCTTCTGGCTTTTCAATAGATGGACCAACTTCTTTTGGTACGATTCTCACTTCATCAGGTTTTGGATGCTCGTGCCAACAAGCGACTCTGGTTGGAGACCGAGAAGGGATCGCACGTGAGAGACAAACAGAAACCATGCCCGAGGTGGGTATAATATGGTCCAAAGTTCGCTATACCACCGTTGGCCTCCAAAGTTCTGCCTGCTGAGGACGAGGACAGGCCGCTTTGGCCTACCAGTAATAAGGTATGATGCACTTGCGTTTTTTCCTCGTTCGACGAGCAAAGATTTGTGACTTTCAACCCAGGTAAAGTAGCCACTTTGCTTTCTGTCGAGTATTAGTTAGCTTAGTGGCAGCCTCTGATCGGTCGCGTTCCCTTCTCTTTGTCAGCCGCGCTCCGATCTCGGGCGTGGGGATGTGCCCCTAAGCCCTGTAGATAAGAGCATCCTGGGTGCAATCTCTACTCCTGGGAGGATCAACGAAAGCACCTTTTACACTTTCGCATTCTCAGTAGCGATTGACGCATGTGTGGAAGCACGTGCGGCAACATGTTCATCAATCATGCAAAAATCCAAGCAAATCAGGCGAACGGTCCCGTAAACTAGTTTCTGTTTTGATCGAAATCATCAATCTATCCCTCGGTAGAACGCCAAGAAATCTATCTACAAGCCGCACGCTTTCAGAACCAAGGTCCCGAGATTGCCGCCAGTGGACAGGCTAACCACCAACAGAAGCCTCAATGGGGGCGGCTGCGAAAGACCGCCGGACAGGTTGGAGATGCTGGGTCCGAAGGGGTGAAGCCCAGAAGATGGTGTTTGTTGTGAGAGAGGGAACGAGGAGACTAACCACTCGACATAGACGTACTTGACCCCCCCAGATGCGCCGCCGAGTCGCCTCACGTTCCAGCTTCTCCCCGGCCAAGCCGTCACCGGCACGGCCGGGGACGACGTGCGTGACGCTGCGGCGCACAGCGCCGTGGCTGGCGGGCAGGTGCTTGAGGCGGTGGTCGGGCACGAGCGGATAGGTGTTGCCGTTGACGTAGACGACGACGCCGGCCGGGATGCCGCGCCCATCGCTGCCGCCGTCTTGCCGAGCCGGGTGGGGCGCCTCGTCTTCCTTTTTATTCTCCTTACGCCTTCGCCTGGTCTACCCTCGCGTCGTCGTCGGTGGGCGGCGCCGCGCGCATCGGTCCCGGCCGTCAAGGGGTCATGTGTCTCGTCGGGGGGAGGCGCGCGCCTCGGCCGAGTTCCTTATGCCCTCTTTTTTTTCCGAGTTCAGCGAGCCTCGGGTGTTTTGTTTCCTGCCGATGATGCCGCGTTGGTGTTGTTTTATTGCTTTCCCTTCTCCTTCCCTTCCCCCCTCTTCCCGTCGGTCTCGATTGCTCCTCTCCTCGCACCTCGTGTCGTCGTCAATCCTCTCTTCTTCGTCTGCGGCTTTGCCTCTTTTCTCCTCCGGTGCTCGTCCACGTCAAGAACGCGGGCACAGGTTCCCTTTGCTGAGGCTGTGTTTCCGCGCAGGACAATATGGGGGTGACGGGAGGGGGAAAGGTCGGCGTGGTAACTAAATAGTCTTTTACTTGTTTCCCCCCATTCACGACGTCGTCAATCCCTCAAAATAAACAGAAGAACAACAAGAAAAAATACGACGACAATAACCGTCAAATACGGCTCGACCGCTACTCGAAAAACAGATTGTTGGTGGGCTCAGAAACCAAATGAAACGTGCTGATCCAAAACAACCCCCGGGTTTATTTCCTGCCCGCTCTTCCCCCATTCCGATCTCAGGCCGAGCCTTGTTTTGTGCACGGCGCGCGCGGCGGCGTGGATCGAACAGGTCGCGTAAATCAGGAAAACTGAGCCGACAGAACGCCGACGGGAAATATGCGCTCCGGATGCGAGCGAGTTTGTTTTTTTCGGTTTCCGTGTGCACGTGCGGCCCGAGCCTTGGACGAGAGGCGCATATGCAACAAGAGCGTCTGCCTCGAAGCGAAGGAGGCGGCGGGAGTGGGCACCATGTTGGGTCCAAGACTGGGCAACGAACCATGACGTCGTTCCCACGTGAGCAGTAGTGGCAACCTGGGGCCTGCGGCTGCGGCCGGCTTGTTCTCTTGTCCAGCTCGCTTCTTCAGGACGCACGCGCATGTCGTCCAGCGCAGACCGTTGATCATCCCCCATCATATCAACTCAGCCGCCTTCCCCCACCCCTTTCTCTTCTCTCCAACGCCCTCTTGGCCTGCTTCTGCTTCGCCGCCAGTTCGTCCTCCCTCTGCTGCTGTGCCGACTGCTACTGCGTCCCTCCCTCCCTCTTCGTGGCTCTCCATTTCTTCTCTCCACGCTCTCCCCCCCACACACCTCTCGACGTATCTTTTCGCCCGCCATGCAAAATGCAGCCCGCCCTGCGACATGTGCATCCGCGCGAAGCAGGCCACGGTGGCAAACCCCGTTAAGCGCAGCCCTGCCCTACCCTAGACAACTTCATCTGGAGGGCGGGCCGGCCGCTGCGCTTCCGCGTGAGCACCAACCTTGGCCGCTTGGTGCCTGCCAACTGCCCGTCGTCGGCTGTGCCATGCTAGGCACAATGTCGACTCCGGTGACGCGCCGTTGGTCATGGCCCTCGTCTTGTGTGGTCGTCGCTCAGTACTGGAGGCAGCGCTGCCGGATACGGGCGCCACTCTGCGCTCCCGCATGCGTCCCGATATCTATCTACGGAACAGCCAGACCTACATGAATGACGCATCTGCTACCTAAGTTAGGTGCTGTGCGGTAGCGCGTGCCCCGGTCCGGGCTGGTTAGGTAGGAATACTGCTTCCAAGATAAGGCATCGCTTGCCTTAGCAGCTTTCGTGCACCCCGCGCGCCCCAGGCTAGCTACCTATCCTACACATTCTCTGTTTTTCCTCGTAAGTTGACATGCAACCTTCGAGAGAGGAGGGGGGAAAAGTAAAGGACTAGCACAACTCATCGTGGCGCGTGCCTGTGCTGGTCCCTCCGGTCGACGACAGCAACCCTCCCCACGTTAGCAAGCCTCGAAGCGCCAACCAGCCAAGCTCCCCCCCCCCTGCTTCCCCTACCCTGTCAAACCTGTCGCGGCCCTAAGTCAGCAAAGACATCAGGCGTTAAAGCGGTGCAGCCGCACGGTAGATTAGTCGAGGTCGATAATACCCGGCCTCCGACAGACTGGAAATGAGGGCCAAAAGAACCGCTCGCTCAGGCCACAGGCTGAGAAGGACAAGGCCATGAGAGCCCGCCGGTAGGGGAGAAGGGGGAGGAGGGGGAGGACGTGAAAATTAGGCCGCCGCCACCGCCGTCTGCTTTTCTTCTCCAGCTTGAAGTGGATGTGTGACACATATGGTGCATGGAGTAATGCGTGTCAATGCGTGCTCTGAACAATCAGTGGATAATGCCCAAATTTCAGATTTCGGGGTGCATGTGCACCGTTCTGTTTGCCTTTCTGCTTGCCCTCCCACTTGTCGCTCTCTTCCCTATCCCACTTGCCATCATCCTCCCCTCTTTGCCTCTCTTTCTCGACTCTCCTGTCCGGCCAGCGAACGTGTTCGTCTCTCGCTGCAGGACCAAGTTGAAGTTCCCAATTTCTGCCCGGCCATATTGTACTCATCCGCACGCTTTGCCATATATATGCATCTCCCGCGTTCTGTGCGAATCTTTCCGACCGGCCGGGGTGGGTGGACTTTGATATACATACCAAAGCAAGTGTCCTCTGTTCGCACCAAGCCGGCCCCCCCTCCTCCTGCTCCCCAGCCCCTCCCTCCCTCCTTCAGTTTCTCCCGCTACCCTTGTGTTTATCTCTTCGTCCCTCCACCCCCTCTTTCCCCTCCTCCCCTGCCCCCCCTCTTGCGTCCGTCTGCTTCTGTCTCAGCCGAGACACGCTCAGACATGTATCGTGATGCCACATACGGTACAGACAGCGGGTGCAAATCAGACGAAAAAAAAAAGGAGACTAGAGAGTGCTGCGGATGAACATCTCAGCTCGCTTATACACCATCTCCCTCACCACTGCCACCAAACGTTCGCATTTCGACCTCCCCCCTTGCCCCCTCCCCGGCCTATATGTACAGATCGCCTTATCTTCTTTTGGTTTTTTGCTTCTACGCCGTCCGCTACTGCGAACAGTCATCTTGGAGAGGAACGTGTGGATGCATGGGATGCACAAGCAGCATCCGACGGTTTCCAGATATGCGTGACTTTGGGTGGGGGGAGTGTGGAGGGGGCCTTGAGATGGATGGATCGGTAAAGTTGAGTAAGTTGTCGCATTGTTTTACGTCGCGCCGGAACGACGTTCAGCTTTTGATTTTTTCTCTTAAAAACAGAGACAAAGTACACCGTCGGCTAGACACACTTGTCGTTGCACATGCGGAAATGGACCAGTCTTTTTTTCGTCTACTACCATGGTTGATGTCGTGCACGTACCACATCATATGCGCTCCGCATCTCGGACGGGATATATGTCTGCTTATATCTGGGCATTCTATTCACCATTTCGGATACTTGCATAGAATCGAAGATTAGCGCATCCGTATCCGTACAGTCGTCTAATACTTGGCAGGATGTCAAGCGCCGCCGAGGACTGCATGCACTGCATGGAGACGACGTTGAAGTATATCCGTCCATGTACGTAGCTTGCCCAGCCCCGTCGTCCTAGGCCCGCCTCCGCCACGGAAGTGCCACTGCTTCCCCTTCCTCGCGGGCCGCTGCTTGCTGCCGCTGCGAGGCTGAGCTGGGCTGGGGGCGATGAAGAAAGCAGTTTAAGGGGGGAGGGGAGCGGTGCATAGGCTAGCGGGTGGAGAGGATGCAGACGTCAAGAAGGCAGAG
The DNA here is from genome assembly GCA_000758425.1 of Nilaparvata lugens yeast-like symbiont. NCBI lineage: Eukaryota > Fungi > Ascomycota > Nilaparvata lugens yeast-like symbiont. The sequence goes on along the minus strand of KN173725.1, from coordinate 146,676 downwards.
GAGGGGAGACCAATAAGATCAAGTCGAGCAACGGCAATGGCCGAGGAGCGACATCGTGGCCAAGATGGAGGTATTGGCGTCGACGTCAAGGACTAGACGGACGACCGATGAGCTATTGGAGACGGGAAAGGAGGCGGCACAAAGAGAGAATCATATGACGGCGGACAAAGCGACGACATGATGACGGGATGGATGAAGGTGCGAGGCTGGCGGCTCCGAACCTCAGCCCCTCTTCACATGACACTCGATGGCTGGCCATCCGTGGCCACGACGGAGCGGCGCCTCTCCGACGGAGACGGGCGGGGCAACGGGACCCTCCGGCCAGCCGATGGGGCGAGAAAACGAGAGGGCCAAGGGGCGTACGTGGATCGATGAGCCTGGAATTCGAACCCGAAACCGGCCTGAGTCCATGATGGCCAGCGCACCCCCTTGCTCACCTACAGCCCGGCTAGCTGGCTGTTCGAGCCGACAGCCATTCGGTCTTGAGAGGACGAGTATTGCCTGGATGCGGCGGCGGGCGGCAGACGGGGCGAGGGGGGAAGGAGGGGACGTGTGCATTGCCATCGATGCCTGTTCATGTCGTTGGCGACACGGCACGCGCGACAAGGTCGGGGGCCATGGGCCCCTTTGTCGCGGGCTGCCCGGGCTTGGCCCGAGGTCATGCGCGCGGTACGTCATGGATGGGGCTGGGCTGGGCTTCGGTTCGAGAGAGGTGGACGGAGAGTGCGCGGCCAATCCAAGCGCCCGTCGTCGAACCGCCCGAGGAGGCCGGTTCCCTCAAGTAACAACCTGGACCTTCACAGACTGAGGGCGAGAATATGGGCGCACATGCCGGGCCCCCCCGGGGGGCCGGGTGCTCTGCATCTTGCCGCTGTATGAACCCGATGGATGGATGGCACATGTCGTCGTCGCATGGAGTGCGGAGAGACACGGGCAGCCGAGACCTTTGTCTCTCCCTACCCGCCAGAGATGTGGTCGACGACTGATGGTCGCGCCCTTCGGCCGACTTTGGGCCGTGAGCACGAGATTTGAGTGCTCGGCTGGGAAACATGGCAGAAAAAAGGCCAACGTGGGAAATGACGACAAAAAAAACAGGCCGTCCCATCCATTCGCCTATCGGCATTGGCTGAGTTCCGGGATTGCCGCGCTCAGTAAGGCTTACCAGGCTTGTCGTGCCGGCCGTCGACACGTGACTCTCGCTGACATGACGCTCTAGCTAAATACCTTAGTCCCCTCGGAGGCTAGCCGATGAGCTGGCGCCACGCTGGCCCGCCCCAACAAGTTACGTATGAGAGACCCCGGGGTCTACTTTGGATCAAAGTCCAAAAACCCTCCCACCCGACGGCTTGTCGAGAATTGAGCATCCAAGGCACGTCCCAACACTGGACCACGCATTGGTTCTTTGGAGACATGGTCGGAACACCCATCGGTTGCACGTCAGTGACACCACCAGTAATTAGGCGAATGAGTGAGTGGGCTGGTCGGTAAGTCGAGCGGCGAACACACAATTAACGGGCACTGTACCGCAGGACAAGGCATGTAATCTCTTGATGCGACGATGCGGAAGGAGCAAAGCGTCTGTCAGCATTGGACAATTGGACACATGAGCGAACAAACGCCATGATGCCCATTGGTTTATTTGCTTGGTCGACAGCACTGTGCCAAAGAAAAGGGGCAGAGCTTTCCTCGGATGTGTGTGCGGATGCTAGCAATGATTCGCTTTTGTATCATGCCACTTCAATCCAGACCTCCATTCCAAGTTGTTCTCTCTCCATCTCTCCTTCTCTATGCCGCAGTCACCCGCACCCCTCCCTCTGCTCTCCTTGCCCAGGGTGACGATCCAAAACGGTCGCCCGATTAGGTCTTATGCAAGGGAGAGCCAGGCGCTGTCAGATTAAAAGCTTGGCTCGAAACAAGCGGTGAGGAGGTCCGTTGAATCTGTTTTTTGTCCATTCTTCGTCTCCATAACCTGTTTTTCTTCGCTTCACGGCCTATGATTTTTTCCTTTTCGGCCTTTGTCTCTTGTACGCACAGACGGTACGGAAAAAAAGGAGGGAGGACAAGACGAGTACCTGGCCTTCTCCCGTCCTTCAAATCGGTGCGAACCAAGGAGAACCAAGGAGGGGCCCAAGACACGGCCACGGAGCAGATGGTATGGAGCCGAGTAATGGATGATGGGCGCACCAGCACCAATGTCACGTCGCCAGATTCGCATCGTCATGACGGTGGCAGTGTAGGCCGTTTGGACGCCCTGCGCCAGCCGCCCCGTCCGCCCAGAGAACGAGGGCTGGAGGCGCCACGAACGATTGGCAAAGAGCTTGAACATGGGCGAAAGGAGAGGGAAAAGTCCAAACTTGCTCTGTGGCTCACTTCGTCCGTCCGTCGCGCCTCCGTGGTTACCTTTTGCGCGCGCCATTTGGTACGGGCCCCCCTCGCGGAAAGAAGCACCATTCCTACGCGCCGTGTCTCCGGGGAAGGGGGGATGGAGGAGATTGAGGGGCGGGGGGGAAATGGAGTCGAGAGGTCCTTTTTATCTGCTGGGGAACAGGGCTGCCTTTCCAAGCTACCCTTTGCATGGCACGACGAAAGATGGTCGAGGCCTCCAGGGACCGTGTGTGGATGCCCTCGCTGGAGTCGTAGCCCGCGAATGTTTTTTTTTAAATTTCCATCGATGTGAGCCCGATCTTGTCGCGTCCACCCCTCCCCCATCAGTTCCGGGGCCGGCGCGTCGCGCTGTCGATACTTGCCACGACGGGCGGCACAGCTGCGTTGAAGCTCGGATGGACCAGTCAGTCATGGACTGGATATGGATGAGTGATGAGCCCGGGGAGGGGGGGAGAGGGAGGCAGCCCCGTGCTTAGGATGGCTGGTGCGGCCTATCGATCGAATGCGTGATGCACGAATCATCAAATCGAGGCTGGGAGCAACCAAGGCGGGCGCGGCGCAACTTGGCGGCACGTGTACGAATCCAGTCGGCAAATCATTAGAGAATGTGGCGAGAGCAATATGGGAGGGCGCCGCGCCGCGTTGGTGATGTGACGCGCTTTCATTTGGTGCGATGCCTGTCCGTCCGCCCCGTACACCCAACAGACAACAAGGCGGGGGGCTTCGAGGCGACGGCGGCGGCGGCTGCGACTTGGGGAACCTCATCGGGGCCAACGCCCGACACCGCAACGTGCCATCGAGCCTCTTTGCTAATTGGACGGATCGACCGAGACGGGGCGAAGACGGGACGTCCCCCTCTCGTGCTCTTTGCTGTCTCTCTCCTCTCTTGCGCGCGCGCTTAGACTGTCTTGAACATCAACAACCCCCCACGTCCTTTTTCGCCCTATCTGCCCGCTTCCGAGCGAAAGAATGCGGGTTCAAGCTGCTGCGGATCGATCGGCATACCCCGGAGCTCGACCCTATCGTGCGCCATTCAGAAACGTCCCTTTCGAGGGGGGCAAGCTGTTGTTGGGTTATGTGCACGTGACTTACTCACCTCAAGCCTGCGGGTCCTCCAGTTGGGTGGCCAGACCACGACCTGGCCTTGCATTGTGGTATGCGGCAGCGAAGACGTACGTGGTGGGCGTCTATTGGCCTGATGCCACTTCATCGTACTGCGCACGTTGCACCACCAGAGCAAGAACAGCAACAAGGCACAAAAAAACTCCCCCCTCTCCCCCCCAAAAAAATAGACCCTGTCCCACCAACAAGCGCTCGGACCGCCGCGATAAGAGGCGTGGCGATGGTGGCGTCGGCGCCTCGTGTTCCAGACACCACTCTGCTCGCTCTTCCACGAGCACGCCGCTTGTCCTTTGTGGTCTCCCGTGCTTGGAGGCTCAGCTTGGCGCCCTTGGCGAGCGACCGGAGCGCAAAGGCCGCCGCCACACGCCGTCCCGCCTAGGACACAACGTTCTCGTCCTTACTGCGCACATGGCGAACAACAGCCGTGACGAGGAAAGCCGATCCCTCCCCCCTCCCCCTCCTTGGAGGGCCAAGAGGCTTCGGGCCGCTCCATATCCACCGCGCAACGTGAACTTTGTCCCGTTTGCTTTGTGTTCAGTCGACGACCCGCCCTCGTTCATCCGCAAATCTGGCTTGGCCCATGGCTTGGCCTCGATCAAAATGCTTCCTCCCCCTAAAGCCGTTCGTGTCGTTGCACCCGGTGCGCCCTTGGGATCGTCGAGACTCTGAAACGGGACAGCCAAGACCGGTATCTTCCATTGGCCATGTTTTAGACTCACATATAGCCGCCGCGCATATCCATGCAAGTGCTCGAGAGGGCAGGGTCCGGGTCCTTTTCCCTTGCCTTCTCTTACTCTCTCTCCGCGTACATTTCCACTTTCTGGCCCTCGTCTCCCTTTCTCCCGAGCCTCCTCTCGCCCCCTTTCGCGCTCGCAGTCACCCGCTGTCTCGCCCTGTCTCGCCCTGTCGCATGTACGTACCCGTCGCGGGTGGACCGGCTTGACGGACAGAGTATGCCGCGGTGCCGTCAAAAGTACTCGGTCCCATTACGCCATGCGCCGATGGCTCCCTGGACTGCTATTACTATTAGTCTTAGTATTATCATTATCATCATTCTTGTCGTCATTTCATACCCTCGCAGGAACCTCTTTCTTCGTCGCCCGTAGCGGCAGGCGGGCCGGCCATCGGACCAGCTCCTGGCCCTCCCCCCCTAGCTTTTTCCTTCGTCCTACGGTGCCGCCCCCCCGGACCAGAGACTCCGTCGTCCGCGGATTGTGAGGCCGCCCCGTCGAAGCAGCGGCTGACGGGGCCAGGGCGCACAGCCAGGGAGTATCGAAGCCGGCAGGTCGAGCAAGCAAGAAAGCAGAAGACGTCTTCACATCCATTTCCTTGGACACATGGTCGTCGGCCCTCCTTTCCCGAATGGGGTGAGCGTGCCGCCGCCTCTCGAGTAGATGAAACCACGTCTCCCCCGCCCGCGCCTCTCCTCCACCCCACCCCCACACACACGCACACGTGCACAAACACGCTCTCTGTCTCTGCCTGTGTTGCCCTGCCGGGTTGGGCCCAATAAGAACAACAAAAATATGCCCGATGGCTGGGGGCGGGCACGGGGTCGTGTAGCTGGTCTTGTGTTCCTCGCTGAAACGTGCTGGT
>KN173725.1:103762-124867 GCA_000758425.1 Nilaparvata lugens yeast-like symbiont | reverse complement strand
GGTGGTCTGGAACCGACGAGACCATTGCGGCGTCCGGTTGCGCACGCTGTCAGTACAGCCATCATGCCGTCGCCCGCGTCGCTCGCCCGCAAACCCACCGATGATGAACGTCACCTGCTCGTGCGCGCGGCTGACCATCTCGACCAGCTCGTCCAGCTGTCTCTTGCCGCGCCGGTGCTGGTCGACGGTGACGTCGAAGGCCAAGCCGCGCCGGCCCAGCAGCTTGAGCCCATCGATGAAGGCCGGCTACAGCATCGTGCCGGCCGGCTTGTCCTGCAGCAGGTAGCGGAAGCCGCGCACCTTGGGCCAGGCGTCGCCGGTCGCCTCCTGCACCGCGTCGAGGTAGCGCTGCAGCACCGCCGGCCCGCTCGGCAGAGGCGCCCACGGCACCAGCGCCAGGCAGCGCGGGCCGCCCAGCCTGAGCCGTCGGCCGGCCTCGACAACGACGAACCCTCGCAGCTCGGGCGCCGTCTCCATCGCCGCCCGGTACTCGCTCAGCGTGTGTGGGCCGGCCAGCTTGTCGTCGGCGCTGCACCAGGCCAGCGCGTCCGCGTCCGCCCTGCTCCAGAGGTGGACGTGGGCATCGATCATAGACGGCCTGGGTGCCATCTTCGTCGGCGACGTCGCCATCCCGAGCTTGCGGGCGGCAAGAGGCGCCGAGGGCAGTTGGGCGAGGGCTCGGCCGATGTGCGGCTGGCAAGGAAGCTGTGTCCACGAGCTGGAGGCGTCGGCCAGGTTCGACGAGGACGGCGAGATTGCGGACGAGAATGAGGAACAGGAAGATGAGGAGAAGCAGGAGGGGCGGACAAAGGGGAAAGAAGAGGGGGGGAAGGGGATGGAGAGAATGACGACAAGGAAAGCGGACCGACGACGGCGCTCGCTTTCTTGCCCTCTCGCGCCCCAGCCCGGGTCTGTCACAGCTCATGTACATGTATGCACTCTTCGCGTTGTACTGTGCAAGACCCGCAGCGCGGTAGCCTCGGCGGCCTGGTATCCGGTACCGTGAATGGCTTCACAGCTCTCCCCCCTCCAAGATGCGCGCCTCCTTCCCCCCTGGTCTAATCCCACACATACGCCCTTTTCAACATTGCTGGTCATGAACGGCTCTACATACGCCTGGAAGAGGGAAAAGGGGCAATAGATCAGTCACGGGAGCAATATCTTCACGCCCATGTCGGGTGATAAGGCGCCATTGTTTTCTTTTCCTTCCTCGCAGCATCGTGGCCTCGGCTCAGTCATCATTTATCCACCATGAATGGTCGGCAGATACGGTCCAACAACGCGCCAGGCAGTCGATGAGGGGCGAGCGATAGCAAACGGCAAATGCCTTTCCCCTTTTTCGTCATCCTCTCACATCTACTGCTCCTGCTCCCTCTTCTTCCTCATCCTTAACCGTCTCCTGCTCCTTATCCTCCTCCGCGGCTAGCCTCGAATCAGGAGCACCGAGGCCACATCCGCACTTGGCCAGGATTGAAGCTGGTGCCCTGCTCGAAAAACAGGGCGCTCCATATTGGACGTGCGTACGCCGCAGCAGGCCACCTCGCAAGGCTCGTGGTCAAGCCTTGTCGCTGCGAGCACGCATTCGTGACCAGGGGGAACGGGCGAATCAAGCGAGCTGGCAGATGACGCCCTCATATCAAACCTCGCGCTGCATTCGAGCCACCCTTTCTTCCTGTGCTGTAACTGGCCAATTAAACAGTCGGTGTCGAGGTTTTTGTGCCCGTCGCTCACGAACCTGCTGCGCGTCTTCCCCAAGATCTAGCTCGAGGTAAGGGCGCGCTCGCCGTCGCTCGGGAGCGAGCGTGACACAGTAGCATCGTGCGCCACAAGAAACAGATGATTGAACTGGGAGATTTTTTTTCGCAAAAAATGACCCCCTTCTCCGAGAGGCATGCATGTGGCGGCGTGCCAGCCCTTTCAGCGCACGACGATGCCGTTGCGGCGAGTGCTGCGGCGCGCATAGTCATTGGCACCATCGTCGCTGGAACAGGTCGAGTCGGAGTCGCCGTCGCCGTAGCCGCAGCGCGTGCCACCGCAGTCGAGCTTGACGCGTTCGCCCTTACGGGTTATGCCGTAGCGCTCGCAGATGCATGATGAATGATCCGAGGCCGGCGTGCTGTAGCCGGAGCGCGACGAGCCGGCTGAGGAAGAAGCCGTCGGAATGGTACGACAACGACGAGCCCGACTTGGCGGCTGTGCGGTCCTTGGACAACGGTAGCTGACCCACGTAGTTGTCCCATGATCCCAGTAGATACACCGACTTGACGCCCGACGAGACGCGCAGAGAGAAGGAGAGCTGAGTGGAAGTAGACTTTTTGGGGCTTGAGGGGGATTCTGATGTCAACGAAACAAGAATGCAAGATGAAGACGTCGCCCTTCTTCGAAATCAAGGATTGGCGAGCTAGCCACAGCCCACACAGGTTTCTCTTATTAGGGTTTGAAGGGGGTGCAGGCGGTAGGGTGAACGAGAGAGTGAGAGCACGGCGTGCGTGTAAGTGAGTCAAGTCGACGTGTTGGTGAGTTACGACGATGTGACGCTGGCGGTGGAGCCCGCACCGGCAGCAGCGACGGTTACGACTCTCTAATAGACGCGGGAAAAATACCAGAAAGTAAGAACAACAAAAAAAGTGGCCAAGTGCTTCAAGGCAGTAGAGACACTCGTCTCTTACGCTGACCAGCAGCAGTAAGTCGATCTCTCGAGCTTCCGGGTGACGCAAAGCCGTGAGAAAACGACTAAGCAGGCGGAGAAACGCGACAGACGAAGAGCAAATTAAAAAGCTGAAGCAGGGGTAGAGAACCAGCTCTACGGACAAGGCCAAAGGGGGGGAAAGAAAGGGCAAAACAAAGACGAGCAAAGGAAAACCAAAGGCGGGAATGGACAGTGCTGAAGAAGAGGACAGGAGAAAGAAGAGAACAAGGGGGTGGAGGGCGGCGACGACAGGCCCTCTATATATATCCGCGGCAATGAACACAGCTTGGACGGCTGGCATGATGGAAATGGTGTGGGGAGCAAGCGCGCGTGCGTATGCGAGAGACAAGGCCGGTCTGTCGTTCGGCGGCCTCGCATGGCGGCCTCTCGCATCACCGCTGCCTGCTGGAGCGCCTCAGCCGCCGGGCCGCCCGAAAGCCGGTGCCTGCCGCCGTTCGGGGAGGAGGGGGACCAAAGTGGAAGGAGATAGGCAGATGAAAACGAGGGGGCAGGACCATTCGACGGCGGCTCTCACGGCGGTCAATGCCCGGCGAGCGGAGAAGGCCCGGTCTGTCGCCTCGGCGCTTAGCTGCCTTGCCTTTGCCTTGCCTCGCCTTGCCTCGCCTGTAGCTGTTGGCCCTGATGACTGGCCCTGCCGCTGGCTGCTGGCCGCTGGCTGCAGTAGCCCGTCCGCGAACCTCGTCCTTGTCCAGCCCACAGTTTCTTCCCTCTGGCGGCCTTCTCTGCCTCGTTCTCTCCTCCTCCGTATGCGACCCGGTCGGAGATTTGGTTGCTGTAAAGCCCTTGAGCATTTGCCCCAATCTCAGCCAAAAGTTGGATGGAATCGAGCCATGGTCTCTCCGCCTCTGGCTTTCCCATTGCCGGTCGCCGTGTCTTGCAACGCCTTCTCACCCTCTCTCAACACACACACATCGCAGCGTCTGTCCGCCTCTGCTCACATTGGGCCGCCTTCCCCTCCCTCCCCCAGGATCCGTGGCTTCACCGGCTTGGTGCTGACGAATATGCATGCAGTGCAGGTAAACTAGTTGACCAATAGAATAGTAGCTATTTAGTTTTTATTCACTTGGTGGGAAATTTCTTGGAGCCGCAGCCATGGACCTAATATTGGCCCGTTGTCGTGCCTGATTATACAAGAAAAATCATACGCCGTGCACCTTACCGATTATGTAGATAGCGGTGCCAGATATGGTCTTGCTGCGAAGACCTCGTTGCAATTCTCTACGTCTGCGAATAGCACAATGCCAAACATCAGCGCTTCCGAGGCAGCCTCGCCTCTGCCATTCTCTTTTTCAGTATCAACCAGCCAGTCAAGGGCACCATGACGACCCTCTCCGAGCCTCCGCCCGCGAAGGATCTCGACATGCGCGCCGAAGACTTCTCGAAGATAGGCTCTAGTCTACTGTAGACCTCGATTCCCTCGGTGCCCTTTGTTACGACCTGACCCTCGAACGGTGGCGTGCCTCAACCTGAGCGGCATGGAATAGTATAGCAACCGAGACATACAGCATAATGTTGACTCGGGAAAAAGCAAACATGAAATGTCGCCCACCAATCTAGAGGAGGATCACCTGGCGCGGAAAGATCACCCTGGTGATCCCAACGATCCAAATGATCCAAGTGATCCTACGAACGGATTCACTTGGATAGCTCTCACCATCAATGTAGATCACGTAAGTATATAGAGGCCCCCAAATTCCATTCCTTCTCCTAGATAGCTAGTCAGTCTTCAACACCGTATCATTCACGTTTTAGGGTCGCCGATTGGGAGGGCGAGGCGGAGGGTGTTACTACCTGCCTCGACTATCTGGTAATACAAGCTTGACCTGACTACGAATCTCAAGAAAAAATGGCTTTGTTCTCCAGTTCATTTCGACATGTTCGACCTCCCTCCGTTGATTTCAGTCCCAAGTCTCCTTTTTTTGATCGCCTCATAACCGTTTGCTCTGCTCTGGCATTATGCCATGAAGCTTTGTTTTTTCGTAAATCGGCTCTTAATTGGTTTGGTGATATGAACTGGCGATTTTCATAGATGATGGGTCCGCCAAATGAGCCTTCCTGAATCACAATCGGCGTAAGCACGAATCGCGGCCCGATCTCTATCAATTTGATGTCCGTGTTTCCTCCCGTAGATTTCGATTTTGCTTTCTGTGATGCTGCATCCTTTGGGCCGGTTTTGACATTGGAGCTCTCTTCCTCGCAGATCTGATAATTGCGCACCCAAATCTTGCCATCCAAAATGCTAAAGCCCATGACACGGTCGATAAACGGCTTCGACTTCCTCGCCCCCTGTGGAACGCCGAAGGTATGAAGGAACATTTCCTTGATGAGACGGAGGTGAGGTTGCTTCCCAAAAGCTGCGTCAAACGACAAGATAGGTCTGGATCCCTTGAGACAATTCCCGGTGAAGTGTAGCTCCTCCATTGTGTGTACTAGAAGGAACGAACGTTGATTCTGGCGGCTTTTTATTTCCCCATGACGACAAAAGGGACTACTTACGGTTCTGGAGATGCATCTTGACTGTTGGTCCGTTTGGTGCCTTGCTCAGCCATATATATAGGTCCTGCCCTTTCCGCGCTTCTAAAAAGAGAACGTTGTTACAGTTGTAGAGCTCAGCGAGTTCGTTGAGCTCGTGGAGCCTCGACTTGGAGTCAAACTTGGCATCCTTGCGACTATGCGGTAGCATGGACGCGACGTCATTCAGCAGGTGCCGGTGTCTACATCATGAGACGCTCTCATGAGGCGCCTGCATTAGAAGACAAATTTTTCGCACGGAGAATGGAGAAAGCATGGAGTGAAAGGTGCCGGTTAGGAAAATATCCCTGACCTGTAAGTAACGCCTCTCGAGGATAGGATAAGGACGCGCTGCTTGTTCTTAGTTGCATTGCCAGAGTCTTCGGTTTTTTTAGCCACGTTTTTCGACAGTGATTTGTAAACGGAAGCCATGATGACTGCTGCCAGACAGTCAAGCCGTGTCGTTGGATGGCTGATGTGATTGCGCAGAGGTCAGTGGTGCGCCTACGAGATAATTTCGCCAAGAGCGAGGCCCTCAAAACTTGGTCTTAGTCATTCCAGACCAAACTATTCACGGCATATGTTATCGATAAGCCAACAGATCATTGAGGATCCCGGAAGATTGCGGTCGTGTGATACGCCCGCACATGACATTGAGCTTTCAGAGAATTCCGGAATTGTTCTTGTCAAGCTGCAAAGCGACCTGGGCAGTCAGAGTACAGTCACGCGAAGTTTGAAGAACACGAGTGTGGTGGTTCGTCGCTGGTGTGAATTTTTGGGGTGTAGAGAAAACTCTGCCTTTCTAATGTATGAGAGCTGGATCCAGTTATGTCAACCAATTTGTGACTCAACGCCACACTCATTGTAGCACAGCGCAAATTTTCCTCCACGCCGCATTTTGAAACATGGGTCATTGCTACACTTGCTGACGCACACGAGGCTATGTCCTTGAGTGCGCGAAAAGAGGTCGAGTATCCCATAGTAAGTAGCTCCCTATGAGATACAATTCGAAATTTTAGTACTGTCAGTCAATATTCCCTTCGAAAAGGATGCAGTCAGTGTGCTATATAGCTTTTTTGTACTTAGTCTCTGAGAAACTCTTCTTACAGCCTAATTTTCTAGAATAAAAGTGTACAGTCCTCAAAGGTCTCCCATGTTAAGAAGAGGGGGGGTTTGTCCCCACCTGGGTGGCTAATGCAAGTGTAACTTTCTCTCAAAAGTTGTAAAATACTTGATATGTGACCTTATCTAACCGGCTATCGGAAGAGGGAAGCTCCCACCTAACAAAGGAGGTCCTAGCGGACTATACTCCTGACATGAAGCGCTCTTATTGGTTAGTACCTTCTGTCCGCGGCCTGCTTACTCCTTCGTGCACTCAAAAGGACAGCCTTGTGCACCGGCAAAGGCGTGGCGATTCATGGAAAGTAGCGCACACTCCGCACAACGCAAATAGTTTTCTTCTTTTTCCCGGTTGTTGAATACATCGCATCATAAGCCGTCTTGTTCCCAAAGCGCCTATCCTTAACAGAAAATATCCTCACTGCAAAATCTTGCGTGGAGGAAAATTTGCACCGTGCCACAGTGAGGTGTGGCGTGGAGCCACAATTGGTTGACATATAGTGGGAAGCAGTTGACGGATAACTACCCCCTAAACGTAAGTTAACGAGTCACGTACGAGATGGATTCAATTGATTTGACCTCCCAATCCCTTCCACCGTGGGCTTATAGTCTGAGACATTTGCCAGGTGGATTACGATTGGGTGAGATGTGGTTCCATGACGTCATTTCACGTATGGGCAATATATGATTAACTTCATATGAGAATAAACTACAACCATGAACCATATAGGTCCGTATGGCATATGGCGTATGGTTACTTCGTAGAGAGCCTGCTGATAGGGTGGGTACCAAGCTGGTCCGAAGAGCGGTCTGGATGCGCTCGAGTTTCGCGATGGAGTACAGCTGTATCCTCTCTAGGCTGTCCTCCGGCCGAAAAGTTCACTTTTTGCGATGGTTGCAATCAGCGGCCGGCGGTGCCTGCGATGGCAACATAGCTGGCGTCCACATGGCCTTGACCCGCCTCAGCCGAGAACCCACCGCAGAGACCTCCTAGATTGGTGAGGTTGGTTGGGCCTGCCTGCCATCACTCAGCCTTTCAACCACCGTCACACCGAGAGACTGTGTTATAATAAGCCCACGCGTAGTCAGATCTTTAAGGAACTCAGGTATAACGGCTAAAGACCTTATCTTTGGCTTCCCTACAGCGTACTCCGTGTATAGAAGAAGTCTCGAATTAATCCGTAGCCATCCAAAGCTCCCCCAAGTGCTAAATGCCTCATGGTTGCACGCAAAATCTCATATACAATTACGCAGCAAATTGGGAGTCGTGGACGTGCAATGCTCAACCGTGCTAATATCAGTCAGGTACCATGATAGATCATGGCGCCACAAACATCCAAAGTATATTTGGATAGGTGCTTTGGGGAAGAGTGGCACTGGAGACGGACGCGCTGCCTGATCTTCCGGGTCCGCCGCTTTGAGAGGAAGGATAAAGGAGATGCGCTTCGGGTATGGAATTGCGGGCGCGCAGACGCTGTTCCTGTGACGAAAGAGTCACCAAAACCTCTCGAGAAGGGAACAAGATCAGAATTCGGGCAGGAAAACCAACTTGTACCTGCTACAGAGCATTTGAAGACTGTAGCTGGCGGTCACTCTCTCACTTCCTCTCATCATTTCTAGCCATATGACTTATCAACGAGCGCCGCCGCGACCATGTCGAGAAGCCAATGTCGTGGTGAAAAATCCAAGTAACAGCTGGGGCCTGTCGCGCCAGCAACGGCACAGTTCTATATGGCGATGAAAAGCTCAATTGATTGCACGCATCGTCATCTCGACGACAGCAAAGGTGCCGGCGCTGACAGGCATGGCGCGGAATAGCGTAGGCCAGATGCCACGCCAGAAGCCGACGACGCCGTCAGCGCGCCATGTAGCGGCGAAGCAGGCTTGCATGGAAGGGAAACGACGGGCAGCGCCGAAACCGTCGGTCTGCATCTTGCTCTTGACCACGTCGAGCGGGTAGCTGGCGAGCCAAAGGGCCTCACCGGCGAGGCCGCCGTAGAGGGCAATCTTCCAGGCGGGCACATCAGCGCGCTCAACGCGGTTGCGCGCCACATCGGCGGCCATGAGGAACTCAAAGGTCGCAAACCAGGCGCCATAAGCAACAGCCTCACGCAACACCGTCACGCCCTGCCCGCGGTACAGGTTGCGCACCAGGCCGCCCGGCTGACGGCCCAGCTGACGCGAGCAGTCGAGTGGACCGGCGTAAAGCCGTCCCGACCCGTGCGGTTGACTCTGTAACCGAATACGGACGTGCTCGATGGGGCCAGAGAGGGCCGCGTTTGCAATGCCGGCAAAGGCCCCGGCGAGGAAGTATTGCCCAGACGACAGCGTCAGCTGTCGCTTGACGACGCCGCCGATGACTTGCTCATTCCGCGACTCGAACCAGCGCCGTGCGGTGTGGAAGGCGCCGAACTGGATGGAGACGCAGGCACCGATGCCAAGCAGCGGTGTCAACGTGCCCTTGTAGAAGGCGAAAGCGCCCTCGTGGCGGTATATGAACGCAGCAGCGTCGAGGGCGCCGGTATATTGCGTCGTCGTCTGGAGGCGGACCTTGACGATGTCAAATGGCTGGCCTATGAGAAGGAAATGAAGCCCAGGCCTCAAACATGGAGGAGGGGCCCTTTTGCGTCAACCGATGCGACCAATGGCATTATTTTCTCTCTCTTTTTCCATCACCTTTTCCCATTCTTTGGTTTCTGTCCGTTCATATCTCGAAAAAGCCGGCACACGTACCGATCAGGACCTGCGCAATGCCACCCATAGCTCCCGAGAAGAGGTCCTTGGCTGTTTGCCGAGCCCCGTCCTGGGGCAACTCGAGCTCGGAGGCCTCCATGGAGGAAGGGAGAGAGGCCGCGGCGTAGGACGAAAATTTCGAGCTTTTGCGTTTCTTTTTTGACTCGAGCAGTCTTGAAATGGGCGCCGGGCAATGTAATCCGAGTCTTGTCAGGCCGGGTGGAGGGGAGACAAGCTGGTGAAGACGGTGACATCCGCCGGTCCAGGCCGCGATTCCTCAAGTCACGTGTAGATGGGCGGTGTACGGCCAAAAGCGAGCTCGTTGATAATACTACGTAGCGATGCATTACGCACGACGTAAAATATATCTATCTACGTAGCGATGCATTGGAAGCTACATAGACTAACCCTTCAACCTTGACCGTATTTCCACCAACCCATTGTAGCCGAGTCTCTCAGGGACCCTGCGAAATCACAACCCAGGACCATCAGCTTCGGCTGATGCCAGAAGTTGCCATTCAAGGCTGAAATTGTCCAGTCATGGCAAGACGAGCAAGACGTAGCCGCAAAAGTCATTCTGGGCCATGGTTCCGTGTCAACTTCAGGCTTAGCATCCCGACGCGGCTCAAGTCCTGAGCGACCTCGAGGCGATTTCACAGCCGGATTTTTAGTTTTGTCAACTATCCAGACGAGCTTGCGTGTAACTACGACACTTGCCATGGTCATGATGGCCACCTAAAGCGCACAAACGTGGGCGCTGAAACTTTCCTCTTCCTTTGCCCCGTCAGTGCGGCTTCAATCTAGCCCACACATTCAGTTCATAGCTTCACCTTTCTGCACGAGCTTCACTCTGCCGTGACAACCGCCAGTGTCGTGGTCGCCGACTATGATACATTCATACCCTCGTCCGGACTTTGAACGCTCCGGCTTACAGTGGCAGTCCCTCAATGGACCATGGCACTTCTTGTTCGACGACGATGACATTGGCCTGACCGGCCGCTGGCCACAGCATGGCCTGCCTGTTGAGCTGGAGACCCGGTCGGTCCCGGAGACTCGGACAGCCTCAATCGATGCCATGGATGACTTCATCACTCGGCACATCGCCGCCGGCACACGAGCTGAGAAAGGACAATGTCCTAGCTTCTAGCGCTGCCCAGGCTGGCCGATGCCGATGCACATTCCAGGTTTCCTTCGCCTTCCAGAGCCAGGCCTCGGGGGTCATGGATAGCGGCCTGCACCAGGTGTTCTGGTACGAACGGGCCTTTGCAGACTTGCGCACGTCCCACGACCATGACCAGGGTCGCCGCCTGCTGCTTTGCTTTGGCGCCGTCGACTACGAGGCTTCCGTCTGGGTCAATGGCCGCTGGGTTGACGGCCACCGCGGCGGCCACGTGCCGTTTGCGCTCGACGTGACAGATGCCGTCGATGCCGCGGCCCCGACTGCGGAGAGCAGGCTGACGCTGCGCGTTTACGATGCCGCCTACGATCTCACTCAGCCGCGGGGGAAACAGTATTGGGGCGCGAAGCCCGAGAGCATCTTACACGCCCTCGGCCGGCATCTGGCAGTCGGTCTGGCTTGAGCTCGTGCCTCCTGTAAGGATTGCCGACAGCTCTCACGTCCCTCCTTCGCTCCGAAGACATTCTGTCCGCCTCCCTACACTACCACCTCTTCATCCTCGGCCGCCGCCCTTGCGGGCGTCGTCGTATCCTCGTCCAAGACGACAATGTCCAAGGAGACCGACTCGATCGATCTGGAGCTCGATATGCGTCTGTCGTCGGACCAGCAATCCCATTTGCCCCAGGCCTTCACCAACGGCGCGCCGCTCGACAACCTGCGGTGCTGGCGCCGCGGCCTGGCCCTGTGGTCGTCCGAGCATCCACTTCTCTACGACATCACCATTCGACTCTATGACGCACACACCGGCGCATTACTGGACGACGTCACGACGTCGACTGGCATGCGCTCCATCGAGTGGTCTCGGTGCGACGGTCTCTGGAGGCTCAATGGAAGACCCTATTTTCAGGCCCTGTGTCTTAACCAAGGGTACTGGCCCGATTCCCTGATGACGCCTCCACGGTCCGACAGCCTCAAACAGGACATTGAGCTGGCCAAGCGTATGGGCTTCAACGGCTGGCGCAAACATCAAAAGGTTGAGGACCCCTTGTTCTACTACTGGGCCGATAGGCTTGGTTACCTTGTCTGGGCCGAAATGGCCAACGGCTATTGATACAGCGCCGAATACGTGGATCACTTCAACCAGGAATGGACCGAGGCGGTCAGATTGGCCATCAACCACCCTTGTGTCGTGACTTGGACGCCTGTTAACGAGAGCTGGGGCTATCCGGCTCTCAAAACGCCGCTGAGCAACAGCACCACATCCAGGCGTTATAACATCTGACCAAGTAAGTCTCGAGGAGCATCAACGACAACTGTGGCTGGGAACACGTCTGCACCGACCTGACCACCTTTCACGATTACAATGACGGGCCCGAGCTCGAAAAAACGTGTGCTAGCCTAGACCTCATCCTCGGCCCCAAGGTGGGCAGGGACTTGTTCGTCAGTGGCGCCCAGCATCGGGCCGGTGCCCCATCATGTGCACCGAGTTCGGCGGCATGAACATCGCGCCGGCCAGCCCCGACAGCGAACGAGCTGCTACAAATGGAGATTGGGACTACACGACGGCAACAGAACCGCAGGACCTATTGGCTCGCTTCAAGCGACTCGTCAAGGCCATCACGAATGGCAGCCACTGCTGCGCGTTCGTGTACACGCAACTGTGAGTCACGACGGGCCGCTCGGCCCCACGGGGAGGTGAGACTGTCCGCAGGCGGCTGATGAAGAGTCTGGCAGGACCGACATCGAGCAAGAAGTCAACGGCCTCTATAGTTTTGATCGGTGCGAGAAGATTGACGCCGGAAAGATCAAGGCCGTCATTGACGAGGCGGTCCAGGCCTTTTATGTACGAGTGGCTTCTCCTTTGTAGGAGATATTTGCTCACATGTGTCTTGTTCTGCTGTCGGCGCCGCGACTTGGGAGCGTTTCAGGAGATTAGAGATCCCTTGAAACCCACGGCAATCGGCCTAAGCCGATTCGCTGCCGCGTTCATGCACCTCAAGAGATGGTTGTCCCTTCTTGCGGCCTTGGGAGCCACTGCTTATTCTCAGAGCGAACATCCAGGACATAAAGCGCTTCTCGAGAAACCATGCATGCACTTTGACCTGGGAAACGAGCGATGTTCTATGCCTATCAAAAATGCACTCCCCGTCTCCGTGAACTGCTCCTCGCAGCGGCCGACAGCTGTGACTGGATTCCCAATCATGAACAGAAGAAGTGTGGGCCAGCATGTGGTGGACAAGGAGCATGCTGTGGCTAATGATATATATGACTTCGGACACATCTGACGTCCATGGCTTCTCGCCATGTCGGTGCCGAGAGCTGTCTAGACTGCCCAAATTACGTCCAGGCCGATGCTATATTGACATCAAGGGCCATACCAATTTTTCACCTGCTTTTTGCTTATATGCCGTCAAAGCGCCAGCACTGAGCGACCTCCGTCTTCGGTGATGCGTTTTCGCACCTGGATCCTCAGCACCTGAGGGCCGAGAGCCCCGTTTTCGGGCCCTTGCGCACGCCTCGCCGAAAACGCCCCGGGTGCCACTTTGCTTGGAGAATTGATCGCCGGATTGTCTGAAGTGACTACCATGGCGGTTGGAGCGAACACCAGCGCCTCGCCCGTGCGAAGATCCATGATCTGATGAAGAAGCTCTATGCCTGCGTCGGTCTGGTAAGTACCGTGGCCGTAGTATGCCTAGTCACCCTTGCCGTCCTCATGTCCCGTCTTCTTGTCGCCTGGGTTCAGGCTGGTGGCTGCTGCGAGGTGGTTCTTGAGGCTGCGCATCCAGTCTGGGGACGTGAAGCAGTGCACCACGGTAACAGTGCAGAGGTCCAACAACTTTGGCGATATCGTCGGCTCTTGCGTAGAGATAAAAATGCGTGCGCCGATATGGCGTTGCAAACGAATGGTCGAGAGAAGCATCTCAGTCAATGTCATGCATTCATCCGTGTCCGTCATAAATTTGTGAGCCTCATTCAAGGCGATGACGCGGCCGATGGTTGAGTATTGTTCAAGGAATAAGCTCAGGCAGATATTGAATAAGGCACATGCGGCATCAGGGGTGGATGCATGGGCATGAAAGGTCGACAATGGTCAAGTGGCCAGCCTACACAAGTCTATCAGCATAGAGATGCCGTCGTGGCCTGCCAATCAGCCGCTCCGAGGAACCTCGTACCTTAGGCGTCCAGTCGTTACCCAGCCTTGGAGAAGTGGACTTCTTTCGGCGAGCACTATTGGACGACGTCTGGTGCTCGGGCATGAAACTCTCGAGCGTGTCAAGGCGCTGCTGCAGGGGCACCTTTTGGCCTGGCGTCAAGTTCTCTTCGGCGAGGTGCTTTTTAAAGGCGGCGTAATCGAAGTGTTTGTGAGCCCATTGTTGCTCACGGCGTAGGTCGCGAAGGGTCCGCGTCACCACATGCAGATAAAGGGGCATGCCACCTCCCTGCACGGAACTGACAGACATGAGATCTAGCATTCTTTTGGTGTTGAGATCTCGCTCGTCGAAACGCAGCTCCTCGACCGTGACATTGGGCAGCTTGCTATAGATACCCTGCACCATGAATCAAGGCGTTAGTCAAGGGAAAGGATTTTGACAGTGTCCCATCTTTTTCTTTTTTTCCAAAGGATGACGTTTGTGGTGCCGATTACATGCCCTTAGCTTTTCAATATTAGTTGGCGGGCAAAGAATCCTGACTTTGATGTCAAGATGGGAAGATAGGTAGGCTGCCTTGCAGGGCGAGCCTCCCGAGTCGGAGAAAAAGGTATCGTAATGAAATACGATCGCCGTCAAGGGGTTCGGAAGCACGTTAGCATCAGAAGCCACTAAGCAATTTTCGAGAAGACAGCTCAGCGTATGACTCTTGCCTGAGCCTTGGCTCCCACAAATGAAGATGCTCGAAGGGACGGCGACATTGAAAAAGATGCGCGGGTCGTTGTCCAACGCTCGTTGGATGCTTCCGGGCAACATGATGGACATCTTGGCCATGTCGCCCCCGAAGAGGCCGTATTGCGTGAAACGCTTGCCGTCACGCCTGCGGACACGCTCCGTGAAGAGTGGTGTGCTCGAGTAGTCGTCGTCTCCCATGGAACCGGCGCCAGTGTTCAACAACTTGAGATGCGCATCCATCTCATCCAGGTCTTCTTCAAAGGGCATGGCTGTAGGATTATCTTGAAGATTAGATAAGAATAAATCAGTTGCGGCAGAGAGTGTGGTCTGAAATGCGAAGACAAAAGACTTCACGCGTCGGCAATCAATTTCCTGTATGACTTTGTTGGTTGCGTGCAAGAAGACGCCTCGCCATTGGCAAAGCGGCCCTTTTGAAGATGGCCAGGCCAGATGAATAATCGAGTGCGTTTTATCTCCAGCGTCAGTCACTGTCCAAACGACGCCTCGTCGTTTGAGCGTATGACTGACCACAGAGCTAATAGTGTTACAGGTTTGTCAAACGCCAAACTTATGGAGGTTTTTTTGCACGGGCCAATGCCGGCTCAGACATTGAGGAAGAGATCTGTGCAGGCCCACGTTGCCATAAATCTCACGACTTGAAGTCGCACGGCATGGGCAAAGGCACACGGTCAGCGTGGGCAAGAGATGTCTGACACGATCTGGAAATGAGGTCTCACTCGGACACTTGTGTCGGAAAGCTACTATTCTCAGACACGGCGTGAACATGAGTCTACCGTCATGACTCACGGTAAATGCGGGAACCGCACAAACCTGGAAATGAAGTCTTACCGGAACGCCTGTACAGGGAAGGCTTTGAGCTTTGTGACGGCCTATAGATACAATGAACATTCCCCAGCATAGCGGACGGAGAATCTCTGGAAGGGAGAGGAACTTTTGACGCCTTAGTAGATTATTACTTTGAATTTGAACTTTTAGTCCCAAGCCCTTTACACAAGCCCTTGTCACAGTTTTATTGACAACCAAATAATCTGCGAAGAAAGGAAAGAAGGATAAATAAAGGAAAGACACCCTGCGCTCTTTGACCCCTGAGCTCTCGTACCTCTGAATTCTTTCATCCCTGAGGTTGGGGCTAAGCCTGGGCTATGGGCGTACGCACCACAGGATCAAAAAGGGCTTACGGCCTGAAACGGATAGCATTCGGCGTTTGTAGTGCATAAGCTGTTTTCCGCTTTGGAGTTGATAACGAAAAATTCATGGCCTTGAGCGGAAGGATACGACGAAAGTCAGGATCCAGAAGACAGAAACGAGCCTGGTAGAACAATTGAACAGAGCATCAAGGTTGCTGTCTTAGGTGCAATCATGATCATGAGAAACAGCAATGCCTCGGAAAGG
This sequence comes from Nilaparvata lugens yeast-like symbiont, assembly GCA_000758425.1. Lineage (NCBI taxonomy): Eukaryota > Fungi > Ascomycota > Nilaparvata lugens yeast-like symbiont. Next base: position 109,380 of record KN173725.1, on the reverse strand, counting down.
CGTGGGTTGATGAATCAGACGAAGACGGAGCCAGAGAGGTGTGTTCACAGCCAAGGATTGGGCCCAAAAGTTTGCTGAAGCTCCCGCTTTTCGCAAAAGTTGACTGTCTCGAGGCTGTTTTGGATGATGATGAGTTGACCATGAACAATGCTCCGCTGCGCAAGCATGATCTCCTTATAGGGAACAAAGTTGCCATACGATCCAGACGTTGTGAAGTTAAAAATAACAAACATTCCAGGCGCATGTTGAAGAGGCATTGAATCGGCAATGAGAGAGGGTCTTTTTTGTAAAGCTACTCATCCAACCCGTTGTCGCCTCAAACGACGGACATAACAATAGTATTGTTAGCATGCCAATGATTCTGGCTCTTAATACTTGATAGCGTTGACGAACAAACACAACAGTAGTTAGCTCATGGCCCAGTATCGAAGCGTTCAAGAGCTGTTAAACTCTCCTTGGAGAGGCGGAGAAAGAGCGACAAGAGTAGTGAATCGGACTCTTGTACCTGATCTTCTAGTACGCATCACATGTGTCTTCTCAAACAGCCTATGCTTCACGGAGCACCCATTTCTTTTTTAAGACATGCTCGCGATGCCTCCATTTGATCACAACAGTCAATCCGCGCTAGGGAGCACGATCGATAGCTCAGATATTTATAGAATAAATGCCTAATCCCGATATTGGAAAATTCAGTATCTTATACATACCAACTTCAAAGCGCGATTTCACAGCCAAAAATTGGTCGATTAGTTATCCGTTTCAAACGTCTCTTTTATTAGACAAAGGCCCTTTTGAGACATTTTCAGTACTTCTTATACCAACCTTGCGCAGCCACAACAGCCGCAACGCGCCGAGGCATCGATTCTACCAGACTCCTCAACACGTCATCGTCAAGTCGCTCCCATTCAATGAACGCTTCATCCCGAAGCTTCTTCTTTGTCTCTTTGTTAGTAGAGAGGTCAGAGAGCCAGGGAAATGTCTTTATAATATTTTCCTATAGAAGCTTCCATAACTTTTCGATCGGGTTTAAGTCGGGAGAGTAAGGAGGCCAGTTCACGAGTGTACCCCGTTTTCTTCCGCGAATTCCGAGAGCCATGATTACACGACTCCTGCGCTATGCACTGTAGCGTTATCTTGAACGAATGTAAAGCCCGGCTCGGCTATACTTGGCAAATGCTCCTCGAGGCATTGTTGTATAATGCGCCCCATCACGCCACCCCGTTTGCGTCCGGGTCTCCAGGCAACACTGCAAGAAAAGTCAGCCTATTTGAGGCAAAGGCGGCCCAAAACATCTGGGAATAACGGCTGGGCTTCTCTCTTCCGTGAATGTGATCACGAGTCAATCTATCAAGCTATTGCGCTTAGGAGAGTAATTTCAAGATCGGGCGTCTCGACTTACATGTGTGCAAAAAAACCCACTTCGACTTTTTATCCTCTCCACGCATTATAGACGTCTCGTCCGAGGAAAATCAACCATACCAAAAGGAGTTTGATTTATTTAAGTGTCTTTTGGCCCATTCTAATCTCTATTTGGCCGCAAGGTCGGAGAGTTTTGGCCGTCGGAATGCACGGTAATTTTTGAATACCGTGCTCGTGGAGGTACCGGCGTAAAGTCGAGATAGGTCACTCTAGACCTCCTTGTTCGATAAATTTTTGGTGCGGGGTAAAAGGGTCTTGTCTAATGCATCTGAGGATATATCTTTTATAATGTTCTGTCAAGATCTTACGCCTTTCCCGGCCGGGCAAGGATTGCGCAGACTTCTGCCTTCGATAGCGTTTAATGATCCCATACACGGCTTGAGTCCCTCTTTCGCGGAAATCACGTGGCCGGATAACCCTAGATCGAATGCCTTTACAATCCTGGTTCTTTTATAAGGTGACCCAATGTTTTTTAGGAGTTTCTGACGCCATCGTAGCAGCTGCAATTGGGGTTGGAAGGAGGAGGGATTGACCCGGGAGACGCGTCACGCGCGAAACGCGATGTGGATTAGGCGCTTTTTGAGGCACCCACTGTAAGGCTGACGTAAGGTTGATCTTGACAGGTTGAAGGTATCAAGATGGCGGAAATCAACGTCAAATAGGACAGCAACGGCGAGTACAATTTTGTCTAAGTTGGGTGAGTTGACGTCTTTTTAGATGCCCGCGTCTTGATTCGACAATATTCTTCTAGATATGGACTTGCTGTGGAGAAGCAAGCATTAGGAAAGGTTAAAAAAGGGCACTTCCTGGACCCTGAATTCTCCACGCGAAATCCACTTCTCAAAGGTACTTCACATTTCCCGGTCAGCGAACCTTTTCCTGATCAACGGACCACCCCATGTTGGAGGATCGAGCACGGCCCCCGTGGCAGTCGTACCATGCTTGATTTGGTTTTGTTAGCCTGAGATGGATTTTGCATACACAGAATTCAATGCCGCTTATTAATTACATATTGGATTGATTGATCGTTGAGCGTCGTGCCACACGTGCGTTTACACTTGCGATGTCATGGTAGGGCAAACGACACGGGGAGGAGAGGGGGGACGTTTGGAGACGCCACACAAGATGGTCATGAAGAGTTTTTTTTTTAATGAAGAGTTGGTCTTTTGGTTGGGCAAAAGACGTACCGGGATAGCCACGTGCCTTGGTGCCACTCTGCTATCAAGTAATTCAGGGGCTCAAACTGGCCGCCACCGTCACAGCCCTTTCCCGTCAACGGGAAATCGGGAGAGGTCCATTGGAAACAAGGGAACGAAAGCATGTCACACAAGCCACTGATCTGGAAGCCCCGTTCAATGCAGGCCGACCCGTGGGGTGGCGAAGCGGCTCAGCCGGTATGCGCGCGCGCTTCGTTCATGCGGCTTCGGGTGTGCCTTGTGGCTACTGGGCGACTACTCATGATAGGCCCCTTAGCCGTCCTCGTTGTCATACCAGGCAAAAATCTTATGGCTCAATCCTACTGGAGCGTGGTGCTCCCGTGACCTTGAAGAGCACCAACGATGAGTAACTCAACGATGTGTTGTGAAGCGACGGTCTTCGAAGGCACAATATCCACAAAGCTCTACTCAACCCTTGACGATGTCTCTCGATGCCGACATGTCTCTCCCGTCACAACCGACAGGTGCCGCCGGCCTGCTGGTCGCTCGCCATGCTGACGAGCACCACCTAAAGCTGTATGGAGGCTGGTTCTGTCCGTTTGTCCAACGTGTCTGGATCACGCTGTGCGAGAAGCAAATTGCCCACCAATATGTCAAGATCAACCCGTACCGCAAAGGCCCGGAATTTTTGCAATTGAACCCGCGCGGCCTCATGCCCACACTGGCCGTACCGGCGCCTGACGATATGGTCGAGCAGAAGGGGCGGGCGCTTTACGAAAGTACAATCATCTGCGAATATCTTGACGAGGCCTTTGCCGACGTGACCCGCTACGGTCCATCCCTTCTCCCTACCGATGCGTACAGCAAGGCCCGCGCACGGTTATGGATTGACCTCATTGCGGCCAGGATCGTGCCGGCCTTCTACAAATTCCTTCAACACACCGCAAACAAGGCTTATGGCCTCGACGAGGCCCGTCAAGCGCTTCACGGTCACATCAGGACCTTGATTGATCAGATAGATGCGACCGGTTCCTGGTTCCTCGGCAATCATATAAGCCTCGTCGACATCACTTTGGCCCCTTGGGCACAGCGGCGCTGTCGATCATCGACCACTACAAGCCCGGCGGCACGGGAATTCCAAAAGAGGGTGGCGACGAAATCTGGGCTCGGCGGGCGCTATGAGCGGCAGTGGTACAGAATCGCCAGAGCGTCCAAGACACGTCCAGTGACGAGAAGAGTTACATTATGACCTATAAGAGATATGTCGAGGACACGACGGGCTCTATGGTTGGGAAGGCTACCAGAGCCGGCCAAAAGCTACCATAGAGGAGTTTCAGAACACTCCATGCATTCAACCAAAGTATCATGGGAGGTTGCCGTAGGAGTATGTAGCAGCGAGAGGACTATAGACAGCCCTATTGCCATAAAGATCGTTGTTGTGCCAAAGCACGACAACGGCGGCTTAGCCGGCATTTACGGCGGTTGTTCTCCCATCACGTGCATTACACAGTGCTAATGGCACAAGAGCATTTGCACACGGTACGACGGAACGCCGAGCAGCCCTCGTTGACGATCAGGCACACATAGCACCGCCAAAATCGCAAAGTCCTCGCCCAACTCTTCTCAGCCAGAACCATGGCCGAGCAGGTCTCCACGCGCTTTACGCCACAGAACAAGACCACACATGAGCGCCTCTCCAACAATACCGTCGGTCTTGTGGCCTTGTCCGACTTTCGCAAACGTCGCGCCGAGCTGGTAGAGCAGCAGGAACGCGAGGCTCGCGAGGCCGCCCTCTCCGGGAACGCGACAAGCGGCCGCGAGGCGAAAAACAGATGCGAAGTAGCGGTAAGCGACTCTGCGGGCGGATCGAGCGTCGAACGACCGAAGAAGAAGAAAAAGCAGGACAAGAAAGATAAGAGGCAGCGGTTGGGGACGAGGCTCCTGTCTTTTGACGACGAGTACGGTGAAGATGGAGGTGATGACGGCGGGGAGAAGACGGAAGAGACCTCAAAGCAGCCGAAGAAGCAGAGGGGCGACGGCCTCGCCAACAAGGCCGAGGAGGCAGAGGCGGCCGGCGAAGCATCATCATCGCACAGCGACGAGGACGACGTCAGGGCCTCGAGACTCAAGGCTAACAAGGCCGTGGGCATCCTGCCGAGACCGGTGACGAAAGCGGCGCTGCGCAAGGAGCAAATGCTGCGGGAGACACTGCGACGCGAGTTCATGTCCCTACAAGAATCCATCAAAGCAACGGAGATTGCAATACCTTTCGTCTTTTACGATGGTGCGCATATTACTGGCGGAATGGTGCGATTAAAAAAAGGTGACTTTGTATGGGTCTTTCTCGACAGGTGTCGAAGGGTCGGCGTCGGGCGCAAAGTTGGCGCGCACGGCCACCACCGGCGTGGATGGGCGAGAGCAGGCGTCGACGACCTGATGCTTGTCCGAGATACAATCATAGTTCCTCATGTAAAAATTTCCTCACCCACCGTCCTTTCCAATATCTCAGTTGGCTGACCCTCGATGTCTGTCCAGTACTACGATTTTTACTATTTTGTCATGAACAAAATCTTGGGCCCGGGCGGCCATCGTCTCTTCGATTATAGTGCAGAGGCCCCTGCAAAAGCCGATGTCAATACCACCAGCCCCGAAGGTCTCGTCACGTCGGCATCGAGAGCTGCGGCGGTGTCGACACTGCCGGACTTGAGCACGCTCGAAGGCGCCTCAGATGACCCGCGCCTGACCAAGGTAGTTGATCGGAGGTGGTATGCTCGGAACAAGCACATTTATCCGGCCAGCACATGGCAAGAGTTTGATCCAGAAAAGGACTATGCCAACGAGATCCGCAAGGACACGGGCGGCAACACGTTTTTCTTTTCAGACTGACGCGAGCTTGTGTGCGTCGGGGACAAGGTGTCGGGACATGGTGGTGTAGTCGAGATTGGTCTGACCCAGTGTGCCGTTGGAGCCGTACGACTTGGACGAGTTTCCGGCCGCACTGATGCGCGCTCGAGGCCGGAGGGAGGGGAGAGGGGGGTTAGA
>KN173725.1:66308-93719 GCA_000758425.1 Nilaparvata lugens yeast-like symbiont | reverse complement strand
AACCTTCGTACTGGTACTCCGCATTTCCTCGCTGCTGCTGTCGCTGCCGGTAGTTTTGCCCACGGCAAGGACGCACGTTCATTATCTACCCAGACAATCAGTAATAATCACCTTTAGGCCTTAGCTCCTCCGTCGTCCTTGGCACTCTTTTTTCTGCTAGGATGGTGCCGAAAAAAAAAAGGCAATAAGCAAGATCAGAATGATTGGGAGGCTGAACTGGGCGAGTCCATCGCACCCCCCGTACCTAACGACGCCTCGGCCGTTGTCGAGGACGACAATGAAGAGTCTACGGGTGCTGGTGGCCTGATGGCCATGCTCCGAAAAAATAAGGAGAAGCGCAAGAATAAAAGCCTACAAAGCTCTGATGATATCGAGCATACCCCGACCATTGACGAGACAGTCAAGGTGCCCATAGAAGCCTCGGCGGACGAATTTGCATTTCCGGAAAAGAAGGGCAAAGGGAATAGCAGCAAGGCCAAGCAGGCATCCAAAAAGGATCCCCCCGGGGACGATATCGGTGGCAGTAGCGGCATTCTCACCAAGGCCGAGAAGGAAAAGTTGAAAAAAGAGCGAGAGAAGCAGCGCAAAAAGGAGCAGGTATTCCCAAAATTTTGCCATTCCAACAGTCTTCAATCTATTTCACGTCTCAAGGCTGCCAGCATCGCGTTGCTAATTGCTCTCCGTACGCTAGGCCGCCAAGAAGAAAACCACGGTGCCCGCCGGTGCTCCGGAACCAGTCAAACCAGAGGCCGTCGTGGACGATAAGCCAGCCGCAGAAAGCATGGCAGCCACCGTAATTCCAGAAAGCGGGGCCAAGAAGAAGAAGATCCCGGCTCATCTTGCGATGATTCAGAAGCAACAAGAGGAATTGCGGCGCCGACTTCAGGAAGAAGAGCGTCTCCAGGCCGAAGCTAAAGCCCGTGCAGAAGAAGAGGATCGCCTAGCGGCCGAAGAAGTCAAACGGCGAGAAGAGCTCAAGGCCAATAGAAAGCCAAAGGAGAAAGAGCGGATTGAAAACCTCAAGAAGGAGGGCAAGTTCCTCACCAAGGCACAAAAGGAGGAGAAGGCTCGGAATGAGCGGAAACTGCAGCAGATGCTGGCCGCGGGCATCAAAGTCGGCCCCCAAGAAATTGACGACGCGGATACCAAGAAAAAAGTCTCGCACGAAAACAAGAAAAGGCGAGGAAAGAACGAAAAGGTAGAGTAAGGAACTCGGCTGCGTCTAATGGGATTGCTGACGCCGGGCTGGCTTCCAGGTTGACGAAGAAGCGGTTTTGGCAGAAGCGGCCGAGAGAGCGCGCATACAAGCCGAAAAATCCCTGAAAGACGCTGAAGAAAAAGCCATGCGGGAAAAAGCCGAGGCCGAGGCCAAGGCGGCTGCCGAGGCGCAGGCTGCCGAGAGCGACATCGAAGACGACTGGGAAGCAGCTGCCGAGGCGGATGATAGTGATGTTGAGAGCAGCTGGGATGCCGATTCGGAAGGTGATGGCGGCGACCGGACAAGGACCAGCAATGCCAACGGGGCCACGGCGGCGACGCTCAATTCAAGACCAGAACGGCAGAACGAGGGCGACGGAAGTGACGAGGATGAGAGCGAATCCTCGGATGAATCCAACGACGAGCACATCTCGGCCTCACAGCAAGCAGAGGCTCAGCGCAAGAGGGAAGCCGCAGAACGAAGAGAGAAGGCGCACCAAGCTGTGCTGGCCGCCCGCTCTAAGGATAACCTGCGCTCACCCATCTGCTGCATCTTGGGTCACGTCGACACAGGCAAGACCAAGTTGCTGGACAAGGTGCGCCAGACACACGTTCAAGAAGGGGAGGCGGGTGGTATCACGCAGCAGATCGGAGCAACCTACTTTCCCATCGACGCCATCCGGCAGAAGACGGCCGTGGTCAACAAGGACAACGAATTCGAGTTCAAAGTGCCCGGGTTACTGGTCATCGATACTCCAGGGCACGAGTCTTTTTCGAACCTCAGGTCTCGAGGCTCGTCGCTGTGCAACATTGCCATTCTGGTTGTCGACATCATGCACGGATTAGAGCAACAGACACTCGAGTCGATGCGTCTTCTGCGCGAACGAAAAACTCCGTTTATTGTGGCTCTGAACAAGATCGACCGGCTCTATGGCTGGAAAAAGGTGGACAACAACGGCTTCCAGGAGAGCTTGGCGCTTCAGAATAAGTCGGTGCATAACGAATTCAAAAATGGCTGGACGAGACGAAGCTCGCATTTGCAGAGCAAGGATTCAACTCGGAGCTCTTTTACGAGAATAAATCCATGGCGAAAAACGTGTCGCTGGTGCCGACGTCGGCTCACACGGGTGAAGGCATACCCGACATGTTGAAGCTTATCGTTCAGCTGACGCAGGAGCGAATGGTCGGATCGCTCATGTACTTGTCGGAAGTGCAGGCCACAGTGCTCGAGGTCAAGGCCATTGAGGGCTTCGGGATGACGATTGATGTCATTCTGTCGAATGGCGTATTGAATGAGGGAGACAGGATCGTGCTGTGTGGCACCGAAGGGGCCATCAAAACCAACATCAGGGCGCTGCTCACTCCGGCGCCGCTGCGCGAACTACGACTCAAGTCGGCATACGTGCACAACAAGACGGTCAAGGCGGCATTGGGCGTCAAGATCAGCGCTCCCGGGCTCGAGGGAGCCATCGCCGGATCGAGGCTCATGGTCGTGGGGCCAGACGATGACGAGGACGACATCGAAGACGAGGTCGAGTCGGACCTCACCAACCTCCTCAGCAAGGTGGAGAAATCGGGTCGCGGCGTCAGCGTGCAGGCATCGACTCTAGGGTCCCTGGAGGCATTGTTGGACTTTTTGAAGGACTGCAAGATTCCGGTCGCCAACGTGGGCATCGGGCCGGTCTACAAGAGAGACATTATGCAGTGCGGCATCATGCTTGAAAAGGCCCTTGACTACGCGGTCATGCTATGCTTCGACGTCAAGGTGGACAAAGAGGCCCAGACATATGCCGAGGATCAAAACATCAAGATCTTTACGGCCGACATCATCTACCATCTCTTTGACGCTTTCACCAAGCACATGGACGAAATTCTGGAAAAAAAGAAGGAGGATTCGAAGATGTTGGCCGTATTTCCCTGCGTCTTGAAGACCATTGCCATTTTCAACAAGACAAATCCGATTGTTGTCGGCGTCGACGTGGTCGAGGGCCAGCTCAAGATAAACACGCCCATTGCCGTGGTCAAGGCGCAGCCGGGGTCTAACACCAAGGACATTGTCAGCCTGGGCAGAGTGTAAGTCACGAGGAATATAACCCGCCGACGGCCGTTGGGGCTATGTGTGCGTGTGAGCAATTTGACTGACGATCACGGGGCTACCAGGACTTCGATCGAACGGGAGCACAAGCAGATACAGGTTTGCAAGAAGGGCCAACCGTCGGTGGCCGTCAAGATCGAAATGGGCGGCCATCAACCCATATACGGGCGGCAGCTGGAAGAAGAAGACACACTTTACAGCCTCATCTCTCGAGCCAGTATCGACTGCCTCAAGGAGTTTTACCGAAAAGACGTGTCAAACGACGAGTGGCAGCTGATTGTCAAGCTGAAGCCTCTCTTTGACATAAGCTAGACGTGAGGAACTTGAGAGCGGCTTCTGGCGAACCCTGGCGGCGTGACCAGCAGTCCGTCTTGAAGCGTAGTGTTACTTGTTGTTGATAGAATGGATGAAAACGAGCCACCAGTTTTTTACACGGTCAAGCTACCGGACGAGGCGGCCTCGAGCCATCTGAGGTTCCGGCCGCCGTCTGGTCGAGATCCGGGGGCTTTGTATATGGGGACTGCCAGGCAGGTGTCAGGGACGGAAGGCAAAAGTGCAGGCGATACGTTGAATGAATACAGTAAGCTATCATCAGAACAGAGGGTGAATACAAAATATCGGAGTGCGTCTTCTCCGGCGCGAGAAGGACGATATCGTGGGATTGGTATCTGCTAGGAAGCCATACGATCGAAAAAGGCGAATGCATGAAGAGCTGGATCAAAAGCGGGTATCACACGGGGAATACCATTCGATTTAGTTGACGAAGAGACGGAGGAACACAATGATCATTGGTAAAACGGTCCTGTTAACGGAGTTATACGCATTGTTCTTGACTAGCTTCAAAGGTTGCTCAAAGTAAATGATGTCATTCTCTTTATTCCATACGGGCCCGTGTGGAATTTGGTATATGGATAGAAAGACTGATCACAGCGGCCAGAAGGAGCCTCGATCTCAAATTCAGTAGCTGCAGTCCCTTTTTTTCAACGAACGGTGCTCATTTTCAAGGAGACGAATACGAGGAAACGCTTTCTAGACTTTCGGCCTTTCATGGTACTGTAGCAGTGCTTCCCGTTGGCGCCAGCCCATCACACAAACTAATAGCGAGAATCTTTGTATCAGAGATATAGAAGCAGTATGACATTGCATTCAGAAGCAGCGTGAAACGGAATCAACTGAGTAGTAAGAAAATCTATGTCCGGAGGAGACTTGGATTGACAGTTTCGAGGATATATACGTAGAGGCGTAGTTGCGATTATCGGCGCGCTAACTAGAGTGAGTGAGCCACATCTTGAGCCGCAATGACTAATTGAGTGCTGGCCGCCTATCCAGGCGTGTTGCCCGTAGTCAAGCCCCCTTTTATTTATAAAAAATTCCTCGGCCATAGGGAAATGGCTTCACAAATTGTAGTACATAGTCAAGAGCAATGACAAAGCCCAGCCACGTCCGTAATTCCGTATCGCTCTACTCCCGCTATCTTGAGCTGTCAGAATTTTTCGAAGTAGTCTTGCAGAATGACTGACGAAAAGCCTCCTCCCAGCGAGGATGCTGCCTCCGCCCTCGCGAAGCTGCACCTCGACGAGGCCACAGGCGAGATGGTATCCAAGACGGAGCTCAAGAAGCGCCAAAAAGCTCGCGAGAAAGAGGCTGCCAAAAAAGAGAAGCAGGCCACGAACCCCAAACCTGCTTCCACAGGAAGCAACGGAAATGCGGAGGCTGCCGAGAGTCAACTCACTCCGAACCAGGTATACTACTGGTCGTCCTTGTTAACTGGGCGCTTGTGACTCAACTTCAACCAGTACTTTGAAATTAGATCGCGTGCAGTTAATGAGCTGCATGCCCAGGGCAAGGCCTACCCTTACAAGGTATTGATCACTTCATGGACGACATGTTTGCTTTAGCTGACGCTCTTTCCCAGTACCACGTTACCTACGACATCCGCAAGTTCGCCGATGACTTCTTCCATCTCAAAAACGGTGAGTATGATCAGTCCAAGATGATTCAGATTTCTGGGAGAGTGTACGTCAAACGCTCTGCCGGAAGCAAGCTTTACTTCTATGACATCCGCTCTGAGGTCTGACATCTGTTCCTCGTCGACCGAGCTGGAACCTCACGACTAACTCTTTGCAGGGCACACGCCTCCAAGTGCTTGCCCAGGCCGACAACATCGAAAGAAGCACCGTTGGCTTCGAAGACCAGCATACTCACCTCCGTAGAGGCGATATTATTGGTATTCGTGGCCACCCCACGCGCACCAACCCCAAGACTAAACAGGGCAGCGGCGACTACTCGGGCGAGCTGTCGATCGCCGCCACTCAAGTGGTTCTTCTTTCACCCTGCCTACATCAGGTAATGCAATCCCCCTTACCGGTCCGTCATGGGAGCCTTTGCTTATTCCAACATCAGATCCCCGACGACCATTATGGCTTTAAGAATTCAGAACAGCGCTTCCGACAGCGATATCTCGATCTCATGATGAACGAGAAGTCGAGACAAATGTTCCTTACTAGAGCCAAGGTCGACTCATATATCCGTCGCTGGTTTGACGATCGCGACTTCATCTCTGTCCAAACACCCATGCTGAACCCCATTGCCGGCGGCGCAACCGCACGGCCTTTTATCACTCACCACAACGATCTCAATATGGATATGTTTCTCCGCATCGCCCCCGAGCTATATCTTAAGATGCTCGTCGTTGGCGGTCTGAACCGGGTGTATGAAATGGGACGCCAGTTCCGCAACGAAGGCGTCGACCTGACGCACAACCCAGGTTCGTGGCCTGGCGTCCTAGATCCCTCCTCGTGGCTGATGCGTTGCTAGAGTTTACCACTTTGGAGTTTTACATGGCCTATGCCGACGTGAACGACCTCATCGGGATGACTGAGGAACTTGTTAGTGGTCTTGTCAAGCATATACACGGTACATGCAAGACTGTTTTCCACAATATCAAGGGCGAGGAGATTCAAATCAACTGGGAAGTGCCTTGGCCACGAATTCAAATGATACCCGCTTTAGAGCAGGCCGTGGGTGAAAGTTTTCCTCCGGCTGATGAGCTACACTCAGAAGAAACAAGCATCTTCCTCAAAAAGGTTTTGAGCAAGACCAACGTCGAATGCAGTCCACCTCTGACGAATGCGCGTATGATTGATGCCCTCGTCGGCGAATTTCTCGAGTCTAAATGTGTAAGGAATCGTCAGCCTGAAATAAATCGAAGATTGAAAGAATAGAGCAGGCTAACAATGGCTGACTCCAACTCATGCCCCGACAGATCAATCCAACATTTATCATGGGGCATCCCAAGATTATGTCTCCATTAGCCAAGACCTCGCGCGATACGCCCGGTCTTTGCGAGCGATTCGAAGTTTTTGTGGCGACCAAGGAGATTGCCAACGCGTCAGTGTCATTGCGAACAAACCTTGAGCCACTGTTGTCATCGCTGACTCGCAACAGCTACACCGAATTAAATGTGGCTGCTGAGCAACGTCTTCGGTTCGAGGAACAGGCACGCCAGAAAGCACAAGGTGATGACGAGGCGCAAATAGTCGATGAGACTTTTTGCCGAGCCCTAGAACACGGTTTGCCGCCTACCGGTGGCTGGGGCATGGGCATTGATCGCATGATGATGTTCTTGACAGATAATTACAGCATTCGTGAAGTTTTGGCATTCCCTACTATGAAGCCAGAGTAGACGGAAGAAACCGGTGCTCAAGAAATATATAGCGAGGCAATTACCATCCCTTTCTGGACAAGTGTCCTTTGGTGATGATGACGAAAATTGGAACGAAAGGCTGGACGATGCGGTGAGAAATGGGGTATAATTGGCATTAAAAGTCAAATGTCAGCTAGGCAACACGACCCGAGGAACTGAAATCAGGATAATGAGAATGAAAAGGCAAACATTAACCAGTTTTATCATTCATGTGCGATGTTATTCAGACCTGTTATTGTACAGGTCATACATGTCTCATTGATGAACGTCCTCACTGAAAGCTCCAGACGCCATGCCAATCACAAACCCTGATTATTCTATCCTCTTCCCTCGGAAGTTTGCAGTTGTGTCGCACGAAACGTGGGTGAACATTTGGTGACGGTCAAGAAGCAGGTCGGCGCTTTTTACCTGCCCTTCACAGGGATAAAAAGACGGTATATTTGTAGGTCGCTCTGATGACCTGGCCCTTGCGTTTCATTGCTCAGTTTGTCGTGATCCAAGCTTTGCAGTTTTATTTTGGCATGAGCATGACCTGTCATGAGCTTGTTGCGGGCATCGAGGACGTCAACATTGTCCATACCGCGGTTCACACCAGTGATGTGGTCAGAAGGGCCGAAGCCGAGATCAAGCTTGATGTTCTTGGTACTAGAGCTGTCTCCCAAGATGCCGGCTCCAAGGCCGACCTTAACAACAGTATGGGTGATCAGGTGCGCTGAGCGTCGTTCTTGGGGTAGAACTGGCATACGGCAAGGCCATCGCGGCTGTCCAGGACGGGCGATAGATCGAAGAGGGCAAGCAACTGAAGGGCTCAGCGTGTCATCGATGATTACACGGCCTGTATATGTGAGCTGGTCGTGTGCTTGTGGGCTTCAGGGATGCCGTAGAGGACGTCGACGGTGCTATGAGGAGCTACGTTAGAGACGACGGACCGGATGGCGCAGAGAGATGACATACAAGCTCTCTTCGGGCCTGGACATACCATACGGCACGGGGAAGAGAGTCTGATTGGCCCGGTCCGATCAGCTACAACCTCGGGAGATGCCGGGAAAAATACGTGCAGCGGTTGGGAGAAGTTTGATGTCCGGCCAAATGCGACTGTATTGAATGGCTTCGGTTTCTTCTTACATCCCGCCTCTTCTTTTGACATTGGTTGGCCGTGATTATGCAACCAAAAGATCTCATTACACGACGAAGGAATCTTTGTCAGATGTGACGCGCTCGTGGAGTAGCGCCGATGCCGCTATTTTAGGGATCGTTCAGCACCTTCAGAGTCGTTTTTCCGGCAACGGGACGTCTATCTAAAACGACCGTCAGAAGACCCGCCACGAAGCCATCGCCGGAAAAACAGCGACTCAGACGTTCACCGACCATCGCCAACGCGGCCTTCTCAAACATTTCGTCTGTTACGACGAAGATAATAAGGTCCAGGCGGTATTTTGGACTCATCCGTGGTGCGAGGAGATGTGGCAGAGAGGTTCCCGGAGGACCTAGGGATCGATAATACCTGTAAGACCAACCGGTTAAAGATGTATGCCGACGGGTAATCAGGTAATCCGACCACCGCCCAGGCCCATGCAAAATTGTGCTTTTTACGAAGGGCTAGCCCTGCGCGCCGGTCGGTTTCTTAGTCGGATTACCGCAGTCGGACGTGAAAAAAGGTCTGCTCTGGCACAAGACCTTCGATTTTGACCTTTTTTTCGGGCCAGCCCTGTGCGTCGATCGGTTTCTTAGTCCGATTACCGTTGTCGGACGTAAAAAACGGAGGCCTGCACGCGCACGAGAGCTTCGATTCTGACCTTGCTTTCGATTCCGGTGCTTCACCTCCCGTAACGATCCATGGATCGTGCATGGCTCTGGCTCTGCCATCGCCTCTCCTCCCGTCTCGCCACCTCACTGCATGATATCCTGCCCTCTCGTTCTTTTTTCTTTCTTGTTGCGTCATTGTCCTGTTTTACGGGAATCTGGGAGCATGGACTCAGGGCACATGTGGATGCAGTCTTGGTGTTGAAGAACATCCTCTGGCCCAATGCTTTGACGGCCTTTTCTTCTCTTTTGTATCTCTGATAGACAATAGGAAGCCGTCCCTTGATGCTTCTTGCTCTAGATTCGTGAAGCCCTACGCCTCCTTCTCTACTCTCACGTATTGTCCCCTCTCTACCCTTGCCAGCCCCGCCACGTTGACGACCTCACAAGCCAACATGTCGAACGCGATTGAGGATCCCCGAGTCAGGGCAGGCGTCCGGAGCACATGTGCGAGAGCACACGAAGACAGTCATCCCACCGCGATAGAGAAGGCAATGCCGGTGGTGGCCGAGAAGCTTCACATAGTCCTCACCCAACAGATCGCAGCCGAGCAGTTGGCTGAAAGAAGGCATGCGAACCTCCTGGACGTCACTCGAGACTTGGGTGCAAGGTTAGACGAGTTCGTGTAGACGACGTGCACCGTGACGTTCACTCCCGGCCGAGGTGCTGCAGCTCAACAGACGGAAGCGGTAAGTGCGCGTCAAGGGAGGCGCCGAGCCGCGGGCGATGCGATCACGTCCGTGATGGGTCTTCCGTCAGCAACGCAGCCGCACGATGAGCTGGCCACAATGGAGAGGCAGCGACAGGAGCATGTACAGGTGGATAAGGGAAAGGCCTCGGGCGAGGCAAGCGGCACAGCATCTAGTCAACGCCAGATCCCCAGATTCAGACTCCCCCGTTCCGTCGGCTCTGTACAGAATCTGATGTATTTGTGGCGGAAGGGCTGGGGCGACATGCCGTCGGTGGATTCCCCGGAGCGATTGGGGGCTTGTTGGCGGCCATCGCAGGAGAAAAACTATTTTTCTACGCGCAAGGCCATCGTCGACGAGGTTCGCATACGGGACCAGCTGGACGGCCTGGCGGAGGATGTCGTGGCACGGCAGATGGACGAGGAACGGGGTTCCAGCTTGCTAGATAAGCTGTTCAAAGCCATTCGGGGGAGCAGGAGAGGTGAGTCAGCGACGCGGGAGCTCGCGGCCACCTAGTGTATGTAGAGTAGCGAGGAAAACACGAGGCAGTAAACGCGAGCGGCCGTCTGCTCGATCTTCAGGAACTTTGCCGGCGAGGACGGTTCAGGCGAGCAAGGAGCTGGGTCGCTGGATCTAGCGCCCACCTCGGAGCTGTGCCGGTACCTCGCCATAAGATGTCCCGATCGCAGCCGCATTGAGCTTCAATCCGCGACGGCGTGATGATTGATGTTCTTAGGAACTCCAAAAATATACACGACTGATCGTGCAGCTCTGGTTCATTGTCGGAAATCATTGCCGTGGCCACGAACACTCCCATTTCGCCTGTGACGGCGGATTGCAGTTGGCATCGGCCTGGCGGAGGTGATGTCCAGGGCAGCGCGGTAATCGGCGGTAATCTGCGGGGTAATCCGCTGACCGCCCACCAAAAGCAGACCTGTGACATCTCCTTTATGTTACCAGCTAAATTTGGCTGGCGTGGCCGGTATCGGGGTCTCAGCCACTTCTGGCCTAGGACAATAGCCAAGCTGGTCTAGGAAGAGTATTGCTAATTGCACGACCACATTTCTCTATTCGCACGACCTCCCCACCTTGGCGCCACACTAGGCTACTCCGGGTGGCGCCAGGGCCCGCTTACCAAATCCGTATGCGTAGCCCCCCTGGGTACCGATGGGACCGCCTAAGGTCACTTCATCGCGCCCAGGGCGCCTCCACCTTCGATACTCCGTACTGTAAATAAACATCAACATTTATCGTTGCAGCAGCATACATCATGGAGTCAATTGAGTGTGAGATTCCCTGTGCTCCGCCATCGCAATTTTTTCCTTCATACGGGAGCCTTTATGAATTTCTCTAATTATTCTATCGCGATGCCGGCGCCGCGCTTATCACGTCAAGCAAGAAAAGGAAGGTCGGCGACAACGGGCAGGCTATACTCACGAACGTTACATTCGCGTGTGATCGAGGCACCGCAAGACCTTCTATTAGCACGGGAATCCGGAAGGAAGCTACGAAGAAGCGTGATTTTTTCCTTTCAGATCACGGCCTCAACCTCACAAGCAAAGCAGTGGCAATGGAGCTATTCTATCATCGAGCGCGCACACAACCACGGTCCATCCCTCGATTCATCGGCCCACAATGTCCATCGTCGCCGTACGCCTGGCCAGATCGCGCTTGAGAAAGACCTTTCGAAGCACAAGGCACTGCCGGCACAAGAGCTAGATACGATCCTTCGTGACCGCGAAGATAGGCAGTCATTCTTTCGAATCCGCGATGATTACAACGACCGCCAGAAGCTTCGGCACGACCTCCTTGATGGCAAGACTGCTACTCAAGCGTTTATAGGTCATCTACAAGGCAGTGGCCTCCGCCACGTTGTCAAATACGATGCCGAATATAAAATCGAGGCACTCTTCTGGACATATTCGTGATGTAAAGAGATGTGGAAGCGATTCCCAGAGGTCATGGGCCTCGACAATACATACAAGACAAATCGCTTCAAGATGTATCTATTCCAGGCCACCGGGATAACCGATCAGAAGAGACTCGCCAACTTTGCTTTTGGCCTCATCAATACAGAGAAGGAGGGCTTTCTCTGGCTATGTCAACAACTTGACGCGTTCCGAAAATCCATCTTTGCTCCAAAACCATCTGTTATTATTACGGATAAAGAGATGGCCTTGAAAAACGCGCTTCTTGTCGTGTTTCCTCTATCACAACGGCTTTGCGTCTTGCACATCAATGCTAATATCAAAGCACGCATAAAGTCACAATGGCTTGGTGACGACCCCGATGACGAGTGCGGCGACGACCTCGGCGACGAAGATGACATTACTGCCCGGGAAGCGACCCAGAAGGCCGCAGAGGCAGGCAGCACGAACGCCGACAAGAGCAAGATCGAATATACTCGCGATGGCATGTTACGGGTCCACTCATCCATACACTCCACGTCGTGGACCAGCACCCTAGTAGGCCTTCCAGACGTATATATATCTAGATCACCACCGTCTCTTATGAGCTCTGTTTCTTCCTTTCCTTCTTCATAGAAGTTTTTAGATTAATAAATCTTTCGAGCACCTGCTCGACCTCCCGGTCACAGCTGTTCCTTGACACATGTTCTCTGTGTGGGAATATGTTATCTACGCACCTACGGAAGACGAATTCCAAGAGTCGTGGCAATCACTCAACGGAATCTTCGGCCAAGAGCAAGGCCACATCATCGCGTACATCTCGAACGAATACATGCCTTGGCGCGAGCAGTGGGCCAAATGTTTCATCGATAGGTATCGGAACTTTGGGCAGCGCGTTAACAGTCCAATAGAGACTGCACATAAGGATATAAAGCCACGTCTATTAACTGGCACGAGTGATCTGCTTCATCTCCATACCGCGATGCTTCAGATGATTGATCGCAAGGAACGTACGTATAAACAGACTATAGCGGATCAGTAGGTCAGGCAATGCCGTCTTTATCTCGGCAGAGCCTGGCTTGGCGAGCTGAGTATTACAATTACGCGATTTTCGGTGGACCTCATCATTCGGCAGTATCTTTTGGCACAGGCGGCGATGCCTTCGGAGAAAGAGCCGGATCCAGAGCCTCTTCGGCCATGCCAGCATCAATTTACGCAGCAGTACGGCCTGCCTTGCTCGCACGATATATTCCAACGCCTCCAAGCCGGCACGAGCTTCATGAAGGAAGATGTTCATCCGCGATGGTGGCTAGAGAAGTCCCTTTTAAGAATGATACGACTGTCGCGAAGCAACGGCCAATTATTATATAGAATATCGACTAGCCACTGCTTCTGATTCGTGACCCTGATTTCACCCAGAATATTCGTGGCCGACCTCGTGTGCCTACGAATGGTAAGGTTGCTGTGCCTGACTCTCTTCGATCGTCAACACAGGCGCCTACACGACCGTCGCTTCCTCGATCGAGTCAACAGAGCACTCGCCGCCTCGCATCGTCTATACGGCGCACGATATCACAATATGAATTCGATGAGCTTCAGTCTACGCCTATGCCGCCGACTCAACGGTCGATCGTATCGAGGGGCAGGGGCAGGGGCAGAGGCAGAGGGCAGTGACGATTCAAGCTGGCCACTGTTTCCAGGTATAGGCATTTCGTTGGTTAGGACCTTCGGGTCTGGCTCCTAGGTATAATTCGGCTCCGGCCGCATCTTAGGGGGAAATAAATCCTGCGGGATTTCTCGAGGATCGTGATCCTACGATCGTGAGACTTGGTGTTGAGGTTATTGGCAGCTGTCAACCAATAGGCACGAATTTCGATACGAAAGAGAGAAGGCGCACGCAAATGCTGACAAATCGCGCGTGTGCGAAGCTGTGAGCTCAAACTCACGATCGAAGCGGAACTTCTGATTGGCTGAGCGGGCCACGCCGACGCTGCGATCGTGAACGCACGCACGCACGCATGCATGATCAGTAGGCGTACAATTGAGTGCGCCAGCGAAGGTCAATTTCTTGCCTATAAAATCTATTAATAGCAGTTCAATTAAGTGCGCCTGTGAGGCTAATTGCACGCCTGTGAAGGAGATTGATTGAGCGCGGCGGCAGAGGCGGATTGCATGCACCTACAGCGGCCGGCTGAACGCACCTGGGCGCGATGGAGTGACCTTAGGCGGTCCCATCGGTACCCAGGGCTACGCATACAGATTTGGTAAGCGGGCCCTGGCGCCGCCCGGAGTAGACTAGTGCGGAGCCAATGTGGAGAGATTTTTACGAATAGAGAAATGTGGTCGTACAATTAGCAATACTCTTAGTTAATATCCAGTCCCTTTTTGGAAGGGTGCTGGAAGCTCGGTAATTATGCTGGAAGTGGGGGATGAGGGCGGGGTGGCAAGGCTGACTTGGCGCCTTGACGAGAACAGACCGTCTACAGCTGTACACTGCGACACTAGCCTTTCATTCTCTCTAAGCTATCGCAACAGCCTCAGACGGTCGCAGAGACTACTCTTTCATCCACATAAAAATTCACTGCGGCATTGTTGGTGCCACACCCCAAGAAAATCCTGCCATGCGCGCTCCATCAGTCAAGGAAAGAAGGTATGATCGTCAATTAAGGCTCTGGGCAGCATCGGGTCAGGCTGCTCTCGAATGTGCCCATGTTCTCCTCATCAATTCAGGGAACGGCACAGTTGGCATAGAGACTCTAAAAAATCTGGTCTTGTCTGGTCAGCGTCTTGGCCTTCCCGGCTCGACGGCCTCCTCAACCCACGTAGCTGATCATCACTTGCAGGTATCGGCAGTTTCACAATCGCCGATGATGCTATAGTCACCGATAGCGATCTCGGCCTTAATTTCTTTCTCGACGAAAGTTGTCGTGACAAGTCGCGTGCGCGATGCTGTGCAAAGCTCCTGATGGAGCTCAATCCAGATGTCACTGGCCACTACTATCCTGAACCAAATGTATGCGACGCTGTGTCCCCAGTTCCTTGTAGTCTCCAATTTCTGTCTTCCTGATGCCCATAACAGTGTCGGCTAGACATCAAAGCTCTCCTCGACTCGTCGGACTTGTTCACAATGATATTTTACGTTTTACCACTCCCGGTAAACCAAGTTGATGTGATCAAGGCTTATGCTCGAAATCACCGCGTCCCAGTAATTGCCATTCATTCCGTCGGCTTCTACTCATACTTCAGCATATACATGCCGGAAATTTTCCCCGTTGTTGAGACACACCCGGAAAACACGGCCAAGACCGATTTACGGCTTCTCAATCCTTGGCCAGAGTTGACCGCATTTGCCAATGACATGACAAAGGACATTGAAAGCTTAAGTGACTTCGAGCATGGTCATTTACCCATGGTCGTCATCCTTCTTCACTATTTGTCTGTTTGGAGAAGCACCCACGGTGGTGTATATCCCATCACTTATACCGACAAGGTTGCATTTCGCAGTCTGATTGCAAACGCAGCTCGGAGAGACATTCCAGAGGGAGGTGAAGAAAACTTCGAGGAAGCGGCCGCTGCCGTCATGAAGGTCATCACGCCTCACATCGTGCCTGATGCGCTACAACAGGTCTTCGAACTTTGCGACAAGATAAAGGTGAATTCATGCTCTTCAGCATAGAGAACGATGTCATTTCAGCTCACTCTACCCTTGCAGAGCCAACCCACACACCAGCCCAAGTTCTGGACTGTTGCCCGGGCCGTCAAGCAATTCTTCTGCATCCATGATCAGTTGCCTTTATCAGGTGTTCTACCCGACATGAAAGCGCAGTCCAAAGTTTATATCCAATTGCGAAATCTTTACAAGGAAAAGGCGCGCAAAGACGCGCTTGAAGTCCTTGCAACTGTCCGAAATATCGATGGTGGAGAGGACGTCACTCAAACCGATGTAGAATTGTTCTGTATAAATGCCAGGTTTGTCAAATTGATACAAGCTAACGATACTGAGAAGGGCACTGCCGACGTTCAACGGACGGTCGGTAAGTGCTGTATAGAAAGCGATCGAAATGGACTTTTAACCATGTCTAATTGCATTCACATGAATAGATGTAGAGCTTGCTCGCGACAAAGCAATGGCTCTTGCCACCCTTGATGCATCGAAGTCTCTCATACTCATATATTTGGCGCTAGCTGCCACAGCACACACCGCCACAGCTACAGCTGAAAAGCTGGCATCCTCGATTGTTCAACGAGCCCCGGCACTTGAAGGGAACGAAAAGGTCATGCAAGTTGCTGAGGAGATATCCAGAGCAAAGGGTGGAGAGCTGCACAACATCTCTGCTATCACTGGGGGCATGGTTGCACAGGAAGCGATCAAAATCATCACCAATCAGTACACTCTTATGGAAAATACGTGCGTATTCGATGGAATAGAGAGTCGCTGTCAGGTCTTCCGGCTTTAAGAGCATGTAAGATGCATCGTACTGGGCCAATGTCGACCACTGGCGAAGTGGAGCTTTATTGCGCAGGTGTCAGATAATATACACTCAGAGTCTTGATAAGACGGGGCTCATGCCTCCAGGAACAAGCACAGAATTGCGAAAAACATGCACAATCGCGCCATAGATGAACCATGTAATAAGATGATAAGGAAGTGCCCCATGTTCTGCACTGTCGCATCATCACTTAACTAGTTAGTACCATGTAGGTACTTCGTATATGCTTCAAGATTGACAGGAAAGGTATTGGCTTTGCCAGGAATCCCACAGGCCTGGTTTGATGGATCGGAGAAAATCTTACTCGGTATTAACCAGCCAACCTATAAGGTTTAGCAAAATAAATCAAACCTGATGTAAAACTTCTGCAATACCTGTAATACAGGGGGACGTTCAAGTCACTCATAAAGACATGGCAAATATTCCTATCACGAAACGTGAGGAAAAGTAGTTAGATTTTGGATTTTTTTCTTCCAACAAACAAACGACTTAAACTAGCTAGTTAAAGATGACTAGTTTTTTGTTAAGGTATGTGGTATATGCTTGCAAGATGAGTGAACAAGATGAGGCTTTCCAAATCCTCAAATAGTTTCGTCCATTCGTTGAGAAAGCGGATGGCTATTGAACCGTCTGCCGGTGATTAAAGACATTTTATCGAGATCAGGGCAAGAACAAACATTTCATTATTCACTACTTGAGCTGTAAATTTTTATTTGCTCGGCCATCTTACCATAGCGCAATTCGGTTCATCACTTGTGCACTCGGTATGTTATACCATTGGTTCACCTTGGATTAGGAATAGTGCATTGCCTGTGACGCGTCGATGGTTACGTGTAGTGCCTAGGAGTGAGGATACTGCGGACGCACTTGGTGCCTGAGGTACCGGCGGACGACGGAAAGTGTTTATATCACGTGACACGCACATCCACAGGCGCAGGCGCCGTGTGTTCGAAAAAGGCGCTGCACATCGTGGCCACTGAGGGAATTCCTTTTTCTCAAGTCAAATCCACATTCACTCTTAAAGGCCTCCCTGCACGCTACACGCTGTAGAGAGCAGGCCACGAGGTGACCGAATTGACCTCTTGGATTCTCAGGAGCTAGAACGTTGTCATCAGTAAAGATGGTAAACTCTACCAAGCAGTTCTGTCAACTGCGGTCCTCAATTTCTATCCGTCATGTCTACGTGCGACTTACATCTCGAACAATCAGACGGCGGTTAAATAAGGGGCTCTCAGAAACCGATGTAAAGCCGAACAACCAATCAGCCTTGTGCCCTCTTGCTCGCATGACGCAAGTCTTTCTGTGTCAGTTTAGTGGATCCCTGTCTTGCTGATCAGTGGGACAGGAGAAGGAAGGGGGTCGGCGCAGCTCGGCGTCTCCATCATTCTCTTCTCTTCTGACTCACTCCCCATAATCGTTTTTTTCGTCCTGACCTTTTTATCTGCCCGTACTGTCGCCACAACAATTTAATTTGCTTTCTTTTTGGCTCAGTTTTCTATCTACCGAGACTCCGACATGTCTGCTGCCGACTTTTTCCTCTGTCTCCTAGCCATAGTCTTTCCCCCGCTGCCCGGTAAGTAACCTCCGGCTCCATCTCCTATGGCCTCGTTTGGTCTCGAATTGGCTCATCTCACTGACTGATTCCCCGCTCTCCTTGCCATTTGAATGCTAGTCTGGATAAAATCTGGCGTCTGCGGCTCCGACTCCTTGATCAACATACTCTTGTGCATCCTCGGCTACATCCCCGGCCTCTTACACGCCTGGTATATCATCTTCAAGTATCCTGAATCCAGTGACGAATACGATTACGAGGCCGCTTATCCGGGCCAAGAGAGTGGCCTTGTTACCTATGTCTACATCAATAACCCTAACAACTGTAACGACGACCAGCCACACCCTCACACTCATATGAACTACGGGACTCAAAGTGCCACCCAGCCCAAACGCAATACGAAGTTGTCGCAGCAGGCACGTGGCATCGACGCGACCAGCGCCCCGAGTAGTTCCAACCCTCGAGGTGTGCCACCGTCTTACGCCGAAGTTGTCGCTGGTGACCACAAGATTCAGACGACGAATTAGTAGTGCGCTTCTTGTTTATGAAACTTTCTACGATATGTCAGATAGATAAGCAATCGACAATGGGTGTCAGTACACAAGGATGCCTTCATATATTGCTTAGAAACATCGCCATGCACGGTGCGTTGGAAGCTTACTTGTGAATATGGATTCGAATTGCTGCTTGGCTTCAGGTACCAAGATCATGGGCCAGCAGGCTGGTTGCTCGGTGGGTTCGTTTTTATTGCGTTCACACAACGCCATGATTTGCTTCTCGGATAGTATCGGGGCGGCTACAGCGAAGATGTTTCACTGTTCGGCGAGTCCTCTTCGTAAATGTGGGCAAAGTCCTCCGAGAACCGCCAGTTTCCCTCCCACCTCAATCATATCTGAAAGACAGCTTATGAGTTGGAAAGTGCGAATTTTTTTCTTGCCAGATCTGCAGCATGACCGGTGCGCCACAATTAGTACCCTATTGTCATTGTGCATTGTGTTTTATCTCAGCTCATCAGTATAACGTCATCACTCATCGTTAGCTTCTATTATGTGCTGTTGCTCCTCAGCCATGGGATCTGTCGCAGATGGCGCCGATCGTTCATTCGGCCTGGGCGATTTGTAGTGCTTCATGAGCACTTGCGGAAGAAACATGCAATATGTCGGGACCACATTTGAGACGAATTTAACGAAACGAATGCCGACGTCCAATTCGCATATAGTCAGTTCCAACTTCATGCCGGGCTTCATATTTTCCAGGACTTCTTCGTCGAAATATATCCACATGCCGGCCTCGTCCACGGTTGCGGGCATTGGCGGAATTTCCCAGCCGTCTTCGATGGTGGCCGGTTTGAGCAAGATCATGCCGATAGGAGTACAGCCGCTCTGGCTACCGTCTATTGAAAGCCGACGAAACGCATTGGCTA
The DNA here is from genome assembly GCA_000758425.1 of Nilaparvata lugens yeast-like symbiont. NCBI lineage: Eukaryota > Fungi > Ascomycota > Nilaparvata lugens yeast-like symbiont. The sequence continues at coordinate 74,857 of KN173725.1, read as the reverse complement.
TACTTTCCGAAGGTGGTCGAACCTCGGCCACCTCGAGCGTGCAATCGTACTCCTTCGTGACGCAGGGGTTCCCATGCGGAGCCGATTTTAGGGCACGAGTCTCGTCAAGAAGGGCACAGGCCGAGTAGAAGACGGTCTTCGCATCAAAGCATTCTGGAAGCGGCACACTGCGCCAGGAACAGGCCGTTGGGCGTGTTGTGGAGAGCTCAGCTGCGGCCAAATGAAAGGGTCCAGGTAACAAAGCACGCAACTTGGCCAAAAGCGGCCATTCCTTTTTCGCATCGGCGCAAAGCTGAAGTGCCTGACGAACGTCTTTATCGTGCTCCGGGCACACATCGTGGTGCAGAACGTATCTGAGAAAATTTTCCACAACGATGATTCCGGATTCCATCTCCTTCGGTACGGCTCCCGTCATGACCACAAACGATGTTGACAAAAAGCCCGCGAGCACACCAGTGAAGTCGACGCTCCAGTGGTCGGTATTACCATCATAAAACCTGCTGTCGACGCCAGAACCAGTGTGTACTGCGTCAGCGGCCATGGCTTCGCGTCGCTCCGCATGAGTGAGATCTTCAAGGTCTTTCTTGTCAATTCCTTCGAAAGCCTTCATTAGAGTATCGATGCCCCCAAGGAAGAGATATTCGTTGAAAAAAAGAGTATGCTCGTTCTGGAGACGGCGCCGAGTGCGAAAGCGCTGGATACACGACTGGATACGTCTGATGATAGATCTCAGTGTAAGCATACGCATTTCTAGCTCAAAAAAATTGAGGTGAAGGAAGTACTGTACTCTTCGAAAGGTTTGTCACTATGAACATCAGTTATAAATATATCTCAGATGTGAAACGAAGAGGTGATGTTCAGGATAACAAACCTTGCGTATATTTGAGCCCTCTCCTCGGCGGCCTCGTCGGGTGTGATGGGCGAATCGGCGAAGTATTCTAAACCTCCTGAGTCCCAAGATGGGGCCTAGGAAAAGTCGAGGAGTGCGCATACCTTCGAATCCTGTGCCACATTTCTTGGACAAGGCGGTCAAGCCTCGCCGACTTGCCGACTTGCCTTTGCTCTTGGGTTGCTTATTCGTCTCTGCGCTCTTTGACTTGGCGTGTGTTGCGTTACCGCCGTCGTCATCTTCACACTCGAATTGCCATTGGATCGGGGCAGCAACGGATTCGTCGCGCAGCTCGAGCGGCCGCTCGTCGGTGGCTGCGTGCGATGACATCTGATGAAGTATGGCGGACAAGGGGTTGGCAGGTTTCGACAGAAAAAATAAGAGGATTGCTGCAGTTGAGATGAGGCGAGGTACTGCAAGCGTAGGGTGAAATATTTGCAGCGAACGAACCCAAAGGTTTGTGAGTAGACTATCCCGCCAGTCGCCATCAGCAGCAAACGACGGAGAACCGAGTGGCCTGCGTACAGTTCGAAAAAAAAAAACTTGATAGCACTACGACTATTATTAATCCTCCGATTCTCAACCTTCGACTCGCTCTCGGGCATGCGCGCGCTTCGTAGCTGTCTCATGGATTCTAGCGAGGCACAAAACAGGAGACATGATACAGAGTCCTTGGACATATCGTCAGAATCCAGGCATGTGATTTGCGGGCTAGGCTACTTCCATAACCAAACAATAGAGAGAGGCATAGTTACTTCTTCACCGGATAGGGTGACCGCGCGGGACAACGCCGTTAACCTCGGCAGGCACAGTAGCAGGACTGTCACTACCGCGCAAAGCGCCCCATTCACGAGCATCAGAGGAATGACGCCGTCGATTGTCTTGTGTTGCTTGCGCGACCGACAGGCTGGCTGCCAGCTGGGTAACCGTGATTAGGGAGGGGGGCCACAAGGGCCCATCAGGTGGCTGGCGGAACATGCGTCTTGACACCTGGATATTGCAACAGGACGACGAGGTAGTTTTCGTGGCCATCAATTCATGTATTTGAAAAATGAATATGTGAACCTTTGCTCAAGGCTTCAATAGTAAGTCGAAGCTGTCTCAAGTCAGCCGACGCATGGAAGCAACCGGAAATGGACGTTCTAGGAGATTTGGCCACCTGCACCGCGGCATCAGAGTGCTTGCAGGAGGCTAAGTCATCAATTGTGTGTGCGCGTCGATGCTGCGACCCTATAAAGAATTCCTCGATGCTGCTACCTACAATGCCCTGAGCGCGATGGCGGGCCGGCCATCCCCGGGACAGACAAGCCCAAACTCTGCACACCTCGCAAGGCCAAACTTACCACGCACGTCGCACCATGTCACTGCCTCGCGGCCTGTGTCTCAAGTCTTCTTGGCACCATGGCAGTGCGACGTCTGTTGTGGCATTCGCTCCCCCCCAAGGCCTTGGGCTCTTCCTAGAGAGCCATCACATCCGGTCTTTTACTTCACACTGATCCACGGCTGCGCCACGTTCAGGTGATCATAACAGCACGTGTATGTACCTAAGCGCTACCCTAAAGTCTATGGGATACGAAGACACCGGCACCCCGCCGCACCCCCTGTCCTATATATTGTGCTTATCTAATCACTCTTCGCCTATTACACGCCTGACATTACCTTGCGGCTTCCTACCTGCCTATAAAAGACATCATCACCAAGATCTCTTATCCTCACTATTTCCCAAGCTTCTCACCTATACTTCAATATGCCTTTCTGAGCCTTGCATATCAAAATTATTTTTATAGTCAGACTCTGCTCCTCGTTCGCCGATGCTGACGCCTCCGCCGACGCTCCCGTTAGATGACCTCGGCCCTGCTTTTCTGCCCGCTGTTAAACCCGCTACACGCCAACTTTTGATACCGATATTTTTCAAGCGTACTTACCCTCGCACATTTCGGCACATTTTCGCATACCTACTCGTCACAAGCACGACATGGGCTTCAGAGAACTACCCAGTCGCGACCAGCTACGGGACTATAACGATGCCGTAGCCGGACAGTGAGCCTCCCGCCCGCAGCCTGCGACGAAGCTGACACCATGTCCCCTGGCTTTAGTGCGGGAACTTTATGCGATGCCGATGGCGAGCTATTCATAAAACCCTGCACACAGTCGGAGATAGATTTTTACCAGTCTGCGAATCGTCGCCACCCCGAATTTGTCGAGCTCATGCCCTTGTTCATGGGATCTCTCATGCTTAGCGATGCTTCGGCCGAAGGTATCAATGAGGCTGTGAGCGGGGCCATCTCCGCGACCAAGTCTGCCAAAGAACACATCGCTGTTACCGTTGCCGAGCAGCTAACCCAGGCTTCTATCCGACGCTCGATTCAGGATAATGTCACCTGGATTCCCAACAAAGGGCAAAAGATCAGGACAGACCAGGCAGTAGTCCTTGAAAATGCCACTTTCGGCTTCAAATGTGCAAACATACTTGATGTTAAGTTGGGCGTACGTCTCTGGGCTGATGATGCGCCAATCGAAAAGAAGCGACGCTTCGACAAGATCTCTTCCGAGACCACACACTTAAACCTTGGATTCCGCATTGCCGGCATGAAGGTCTTCCATGGCTCCTCCGACTCGTCAGATCTAGATGACGAAGGCTACAAAATTTATGATAAGGATTACGGACGAACTATGGTGAACGAGGCCAACGTGGCTGACGCATTCCACAGTTTTGTTTTTAACAAGGCCGCTGGTGTTGATCAAGATCTGGGCAGGGCCGTCTGCTCTGCGTTTGCCCGCGACCTGGCGAGGGTACGCGAAATTTTGTCACGCCACGAGAGTCGCATTTACTCGGGCTCTCTACTTTTTGTCTTCGAAGGCGACGGAAAGGCGCTTCGCGCTGCCATCGAAGAAAATAACGTTGTGGCGGAATCAGTCGAGTCGTGGCAACAGCCCAGTCGGACGACGCCGCGTTTTGATAGTGGTATCGTCCTGAGCGAAATATGTAGAGAGGACGATACTCCTGAAGCATCACTTCCACATGTTTACTCGCTAAAACTGATCGATTTTGCCCACGCCCAGTGGACTCCGGGACAGGGGCCCGACGAAAACCTCCTCACTGGCGTCAGGAGCTTGGAGCGTATTTTCGAGGAAATGGCATGCTGAGAGGATGCAGTACTTAAAGAAGATTTCATCAAGCTCGCCATGACTGACATGGTTTAGTTGAATAGACATCTCGACTAGACGATCAAGTCAGACAGCCGAGTGATACAAAGGTGGCGTTTCTGTACAGGTGTTGTCAGAAGGTGCTCTCCGGGCAAGTGGAATGGACAATCGGATAACGACGAAACAATATACCCGGCGATTATGGTTATTGACGGCTTGTGGCTTTGATGGAGCTTTCGTGTGAGCTCTACGTATGCTTCCTTTCTTGTAATCTTATCATAAATGCTTTTGGGCGGACGCTGGACAATTTATGATTCTTGGCACTTAAAACAGAGCTCTCTGCACGAAAAAGGCATACCTAGCTAGGAATTTTGCACCCGGTGAACTCCACACACAGTGCTATCCGTTGATCCTTGTTGTGATCCAATATCGGGAAATCGTCTAGTTAGCCTGCTGTGATCAGCGGGTCAAGAAAACTCCTGATGATGGATTTTTATTGGAGATGAATCTCATATCAGTGAGAGAGGATATGATCGGTTGTTATTTCAGAGGGCACACGTGTCAGACGGCATACGAGGAGGATTATGGGTTGAGACTGTCCGCTTCGCGATCGGTCTAGGCTTTGGTGTGTCAACCCACCTGCTCCGGTTACATTTGCCGTCATCAGGACCCCAGGCGGAAATCATTGTGGTCATTGAGCAAGGCCGGCGGCGAGCCGTTTGACATTTTTGTTCGGCACGGCCGCATCCTCTAGTTCAAGGGCCGCCGCTTCTTTCAACAAACTCTGTGTGCCGTCAATCACCGCCGCCGCCACACGATCGTCCATCGCGACTTCAAGACTGAAATTGTATTACTTATAGATGATTAAATACAAAAAATGACAATTTGACGATTTTTCACTGCGTTGACATTCGTGGCGAAAGCCCATCACGCACCAGAACCGCGATTGTTCATAGTCCTGATTAATACACTTTGCCGAGCCCAAGCCTACCCTACAGTGGCGTGCTTTGCACACCATAACGTTGAACCGAGAAACTCAAGTCTCATCGTGTGTGGCCTGGAGGATACAAGTCAGGAAGTGGCGGCCGCAACAGGAGTCAAAGGCTAGTATTCAACTATCCTGTAATGTCGTGGATCGAAAGACGCCTAACCATAGTGTGACTTTACCAGGTCCTATGAACGTATCTCTAGCTTTCGCTGATCTTCCGATATCTTTTCCACATCGGTTTTCGACGACGGTAAGGGTTTGGATCACGTGGCACGCACATCCACAGACGCAGGTGCCGTGTGTTCAAAAAGGGCGCTGCACATCGCGGCCACGGAGGGAATTACTTTTTCTCGGTGGTCAAATCCACATTCGCTCTCACAGGCCTCTCTGCACGCTACGCGCTGTAGAGAGCAGGCCACGAGGTGATCGGGTTGACCTCTTGGATCCTCACGGGTACTGATACGTAGTCTCAACCTACTCACAACCTCAGGGCCTCGGCTTTACAGCGTGCAGCTTGCAGGATGGGCACACAGAGATCAACCTGATTGGCCTGCCATGACCCCATACTAAGATCAATAGGTAGAGTGGTTGTATTAATAGCTTCCCTTCAGGAACAGAAGCTTACTGCTGGTTTAGGTGGGTTCATGTGCGTCGTACAGTACGGGTCTACGCACGTGCGCCCTCCCGAAAGGGCAAAGGACGCGAGGGCCGCGCCAACCGCGTCTTACGGTCCAAATCGGCCATCTCAGAAGCCAGCGGGTTGTCGAAAGGGTTTCAGGCCAGTCAATTCAGGCCGACCCTACCCGCAGCACCGTCATGGGGGCGCGTACGTTTGGGGCTTCCACCGTTCCATTTTCGCCATGTTCCCAACCGCAATTCCCCACTCCCTCCCAAGCCGAAGAAGGGTTGAGAAAAGCCAGGGAAAACTCACGCAGGAGAAAATCTGGTAAAGTCGAATTCATAAGCAAACGCCTTCCGGCGCAGTCGGACCGGTAAGGTGTTGCATGGGCGGCGATCAGATTGGGCGGGAAGCAGCTTGCTTGTGGCGTATGAGTCGCTTGCACGAGACGAGCATGTCGGAGCGACGGGGAACCCTCCCAAGAATCCCGTCGCGGAAGCCGTGTGGCTTGTAGTCCTCGTTGTGCCTAGGGGAAGAGTGGTGATGGTGATGTTGAGGTGGAGGGCCAGTTGGCTTCGTGGAGTTGTGGCGTGTTTAGTGTACCATGGTGCACAGAATACTGGCACTATTGAACTCTAACAGAAGCGGGGAGCTGAAAACTTTTAGGCCCTGTTTACAGCACACATATCCTTTTATCGAGCACACCAAAACTTAGTCATTGTGACGCAAGACGTGGCTAACTCGGGTGACAGCGCCGATATCGCCAATTTGTTATGCGTGCATTTGCATACCCCACAGGGAGCAATTGCTGTCTGTCGCACTTTGAACGCAAGTGAACTGGCCTTAAGATCGCTCGGACGAGATGGGATGATGATATCTTCGAGAAATCACCCGTCTTTCATTTTTTAAGTTTAATTTAAAGTTTTCAATGCTCCTGATCTCACAACCACCATCATCGTCTCAGGTTTTCCAGACCACCCTACCACCACCGAAACGGTCGGCAACCATCGTTTCGGCATCCGGTAATATCAAGATAGGATCCAGGAGCCGAGTTGTTCCTAAGAATGACTTTTGTCACGGGTATATAGATAGGCCAGTAGAGCTAGATTTCTTCTGCAGAATCGAGTCAATAGATAAGTTACGTGCACTTGGGGTACAATCTAGTCTCTACCCGTATTATTACCTCGAGCAAACTTTGCCTCGGCCACTATCAAATCGAGCCCGTTTGATACCGTGTATGAAGCTATCGCCGCGTCAACTTGCCGCCGCCTCACAAAGACGATATGGAAGCCCTCTATCTATATTCTACTCAATTAGCGACCTTCCAGGCCGCCAAAGAGGCTGCCGATAGCGCAGCCCGGGCCCAAGGATTTGCCCTAGTCGTAAAAATTAGACGGCCTACCGCCAACTCCAATTATATCATTTTACAATGCTCAAAAGGCCGCTCTTTCCAGCCTCGTTGAGACCTCCCGACCCACTCTACAAGGGGCGGCGGACGAGTACACAGATGACCGGCTGTGGCTCCCGACTGAGTATAAAGTTGAGTAAGCAGACCGGTCTTTGGGGCGTCAAGGCCGGCGACAGCTAGTCTCATAATCACGACTTCACCCCTGCTATAACGCAAAGTAAATACCGCGCCGAGATTATCGATAAGTTCTATGATCGCATTATTCGACTCTACAACAATGGACTTCGGTCTGTTTTCATAGCAGCCCGGCTTCGAGGATCAGAAGACGGAGACCTGGATGTCAAGGGCATCACAAACCTCCAAAATCCATAACGCCCTCGTCCGCCACCGCCGCGATGAACTTGCCGGCCGCACACCTCTTCAGTTCCTCTACGACCAACTTCAAGAGTCATCTGGCCACGCATTTGAGGACCTACGCAGTCAGGAAGGTAGGCTAGAGAGCCTCCTAATCGCTTCACGGACCGGTATCAAGCTTTGGAAGCGCTATCCGGAGGTCTTATTGCTCGACTGTACGTATAAGACCAACAGGTTGCATATGCCACTCTTGAATATCTGCGGGGCCACTGCCGAGGGCAAGACTTTCTGTGTGGCCTCTGTCTTCCAGTCGGGCGAGACCGAGGGCCACTATCTCTGGACTCTTCGGCGACTGTTTTCCCTGGCCGAGAAGGACAATATTGGGATGCCGCAGGCTACTGACGGATCGTGAGATCACCCTCCTGAATGCCCTCACGAGGATCCCTGGATTGGATCCAACGGCTCATCTGCTCAGCCGTTGGCACGTCTGTAAGAACGTCCTTGCTAAGTGTAAGGCATATTTTTCCAAGGCCACTAGAGACGCTGCAAATCGGGTTATTCGAGACGCCAAGTTTGACGCCTTTCTCAAGGAGTGGCAACAGCTCATCGACTCGACGGACGAAGCCCTATACAAGCGGCGACTCGCCCAATCCAAGGCTCCAGGTCGGTATACAGAAAACGCTACTAAATACGCCATCAATACGTGGTTAAGGCCCTGGAAGGAGAAAATCGTGCGGTATTGGGTTGACCAAAACCGTCACCTTGGCCATACAACGACCTCGATCGTAGAGGGTCTCCACGCCTCGACGAAGAGCTTTTTATGGTCTTCAACGGGCGACCTGACCTCTATTTTCCAGAGGTTCAAGGTCTTCTGCTCAAGCCGATGTATCTACTAATTCGGGAGAAAATATCCTCTCGCGCTTGCAGGCACCTTGAAGACGAACATCGGGCTCTACTGCGCAAGAAGGAACGGGGTCAAGATCAGGATCAGGTCGAGCCGCCGGCAGGCCGCTGCGATACTCGTCAGCCTTATGGCTTCAAGTCTAGCTACGGGCTGCCTTGTCGTCACGATATCTTCAAGCGGCTACAGAGCAAGGTTCCGTCCGAGATTGTTGACTTCCACCGCTTTTTGCACCTTGATCCA
>KN173725.1:12655-50549 GCA_000758425.1 Nilaparvata lugens yeast-like symbiont | reverse complement strand
CCTCGCCCACCGGTACGGGAACCAAATATGTATCTCTGACGTTGCCTGCCACTTTATTTCCGACAACCCCGTATCTATTTTTTAAGATGAAATAGTCGATCAGGTTGTTGAACTCGTGTCGAGATCCCGCCAATGCCGGTGTAAGGCTGACCACGACAATATCAGTGAGGTTGCTGTAACGCAGGCTGCAGAGATACTCGATGGCGCTTTGCTGAGAGATCCGGCCAGCTACCGTCATTCTCTTGGGAATTAGCTTGGACCACGGCCCGATGATGGAAAAGTTGGCGCCGCCGACATGCTTGGCAGTGGCCTGGAAATCAGCAATGGAGCTCATCGCCAGCGATCCCCGCCATACAACATCGGGATCTTGCGTTTCCTCAGTCGGCGAATACGGCGGTGACTCGTTTCCGTCCTCGAGCATTCGGTCCACGTCTGGGTCCACGCCAGGCCCTTTAGTGTTGATTGATGGCACCGACGCCTTGCGTTGATGCCCTACCGTCGGTGATTTGACCGTAGAGAACACCTTATTGATATCAAAGTTGGGCTGACTGGGCGACCGTTGCGGCACCTCGGCTTGAGACGTCGAACGGCTCCTGTAACCACCACAGTCTCCGCCATTAGACTCGTGCTTGATTGATGAATCCTCGTCATTGTCCTTCCCGAGCATTTGGCCGCCGGCAACGCCTCGTCGAGGACCGCCCGCCATTGGTATTGGAGCCTCGACGAGCACATTGTCATCCTCCATCACTTCCTCCCCTTTGTGTGTTCTACGGACCCGAAGTCCCGTATCATGAGTGTACAAGATAGACTGCTTCTCAGCTCGCGCCCTCATTTCGGCCGTCTGCCGCTGCATCTCCGCCGACGCCAGTTGCTCCGACGTCATGATGGCCAAAGTTGCAGGCGAGTGTATACCGCCTAGTAAGCTATGAAAGAGCTCCGGGTTGTTCTTGAGGTTGAACGTTAGCGATTTTATCTGCTGGTTGTACTCCTTGTATCCTCTCCCCACAGGGTGTGTGTCGAAGACGGCTCTCTCAATTTGGAGAGCATACTGTTCGGCCATTCCATCTTCGGTGACGGCCTCAGGAGTGTTGAATTCTTGGTTCTTGATCATGGCAGACATGACATGAGCTAGAGACTTTTTCAGAGCCTTGGCTGGTCCCACCCTTGTACCTGGCAAGTCCTCGATGGACGCTGCCAGGTCATTTGGAGGGGTGTACTGAACGGATGTGGAGGCATCGCAATCTGACATCCGACGTAGTTTCGGGTTCTTCGTGATTTCGGCAATCGATCAGCCACAAATACGCTCACAAAGGATTTGTCGAGGCTTACCTTTCCATCGACATCATGAGAGTCTTCACGGGACTTCCGCTTCCCTTGCTTGGCCCCCGACTCTTTCTTGTCCTTCGGAGCAGTCGCTTCAGGATTCACAGACGCCTCAGGTTTACTGCCGTCTGTAAAAATTTTAACTTCTTCCTTGGTGTCTTTAGCATCCTTATGATCGCTGTTTCTCTTGCTCTTGGCTCTCCTTCCACCTCTTCTTTTCTTTTTCTCTGCGACTTCCAGCTCATGAGCTTTCCGCCGCGCTTCCCATGGTTTCTCACCGCGAGCCAACCCTTCCAGTAGTTCCTTGTGATCCTGTGGCCGGCATTGCTCGCACCAGTAATTTTTGGGGATTTCGTCTTCAAAAGAGCTCACCCCGACGCAGACATTATGTTGCCATACAAAACACGTCTCACAAGAAATCCAGGCCTCACCTGAGTCTTCGTCTTGCTCCGTAGTTCCGCAAATGCAGCGAATGACCTCTTCGGGCTCTTGAGATTGCTCCTGTTCCCGGGCCTTCTTAGACTTCTTTGTCTGTCGGCGCTTCGTCACGGCGAGTTGCTCGAACTCATCGAACGTCTTTGTATGTTGCCCTTTGGTTGCTCGAACAGAGCGTCGTGGCTCCGCTTCACCTGTAGCGATGGCGTCAGTCAGAAATCGTGTTCTTGCGAGTGCGTTGATCCCCCAAAAGGCAGCGAGACAGAGAGCCCGCAAGTCCTTGGAAGGTTGGGGCTTTTGCACCGCAGCGTCAGGAAGGCTTACCAGACATGGCTTCAGACCGATGTCGCAGCTGACGAGTATAGGGGCGGTTGTGGTTGTATTCGGTGACTGGTCGACTCGCAGTCGGCAGATTTACTTTGGCAGCCGTAATGAAAACTGTCCTGTCTCTCCCAGACAAGCATTGGAATTTACGAGGCAGACAGCACAAGCATCATAACTATAGCGGTGAATCCTCCAACACAGAGCGCCTGAGCTCTCCTCCAAGTACAATCACTGGGAGATAGGAGCCGCTGCCAAGCTCACTCTTGTGAAGCTCTGAGGCCTCACTGAGTTTGATAGGCGTAGAGCGAAGTGAAATGCCGTGTTTGGGCACGGTCTTTAGGCTCTGAGGTTGAGGCTCCAATGTGGCAGCAAGCAAGAGCAAGCCGGCACTTTTTGATGCTGTCAGTGAAAATTTGATTCTGCCTCTGCAGACGTGTCACGGCAAAAGTCGCCGGGGGCCGAAAAAGAAAAAATCTGCTTGTGCTTTTTGAAAAAGAAATCACAGCACCGACAATCGGAATGCAGCGACAGCAATAAGAGGGCAAGTTGCAGGAAGTAGGATTCTCAGCAGTGGAGGCATCCGAGTTATTATGGGCAAGTTCTCCCATAGCCCTTCTCTGACACCCCTCTCGCGAAGACAAAATATATCACGTGAGCTGCATTGCCAACTTGGAAAGCGCGCTGACCGGACAAACTTCGGCTTTTTCGAGAGAGCCTATGAACCAGCTACTTGACTAGCAATACGCTGCCAACCAGTTGGGCCCAGACTTCCTGTTTACTGAGCTGACACGCTTCAGTTGGGAGCCGCGTGGTAGGCAGTGAAGTCTCCATGAATGCTATGGGCTACAAGCAGGCGCCCGAGTAGGGCATAAGGAAGTATGAGCTCTTCTTGCATACTTCGTACCGGCCGGGCAGACGTTCCCCAATTCCCTGTACCGGGCTGGGGCTTCTGCGTCCCAGTACCCTCGGACAGCTGCCCGGTACCGCTGTTCGGTAAATTCTTAAGCTCTTGTTACAGAGCGGGCTGAGGGAATTTTCGACGAGAAGGGGGAATGCCTCTTTTGCATGGCTGTCGCCTATCTCATTACCTCTGTTGTCGGCATCGCTCCGGACACTACGAAGTATCGCATGTATACAAACCCTGAGGCACTGCATATTTAGAGACTATGGTTGCGCAGGCGCCATTGGATTTTCAACTGGTAGAGATGTATCAATTGGGCGTGGCTGGTGGCAGTGGGCCGTTTTGAGTGAAATCGAAGCTCAGCTTCCTCACTGTCGAGGCATATAGTGACGCCCATGGCAAATTTGGCCATTGGATTATTGAATTTGGAGCAGCCGGGATCGAAACTGCATTGTCTGCAAAAAGAGGAGACCCTTGTCTGAGCCCATGGGGTTGCCAGCTCGCGGTCCGAGTGGACGAAGCGTGCTTCATTTTCACCTTGACACTCAAGTAGCCATGCGAATTGGCGCCACCTTTGGAGAAGCCGCATTGAAGCGGAGCGCGGATTAACCCGAATCCAACTTAAGCGCGGCAACACACGCCGCATGGCCAAGATTAACGCAAAGTACAGAAGAGTCCGGTTCAGCGACGATATTTCACGACAGGCTTTTATGACCGGAAATTTTCGGATTTAACGCTCTACAGTCAACGCCGTCTCATCTGTTCAGAAACACTCGGCGACTGGCTCTGGAGCTCTGGGAAGGGCTTCTTCATATGCAGGCCTACCGGCGGCATGTCCTCTGGCGGAACGAGAGTTTCCAGCAGCGCAAACGGCCACATGGATGAGTGCCTCAGGGTCTCCAGCACCCATAGCAGCGGCACTGCACTGGCCCAGTCTAGGGCACACTTGTCGAGCACCGCCCACAAGCGTACCGCGTCCGGAAACCCTCGCGTCGGGAGCCAGCCGGTGGTGGAAAAGTCGCACGAAGAGACTCGCGTCACAGAGAGGAACTCTGAAGCTCATGTCGAGAAATTTCGTGTGACGAGCCCGGAAATTTTCCAATGGCGACCTGTGTCTAAGACAGATAAGAGACCATCGGGCAATCGTCGACAGAATCCGTCAGAGCTGCTTGAGCCGCAGCTGATCGTGGAGTCACCTCTGGGTATGCCTTTCCATGAGCAGTCTCGTCTCCTCTACTCACCTACTGATACTGTCAGAAACGACTTGGAATCCCGTGGTGACGTTGCTTCCGCACACATCAGCGCCGTTGGCGTGTCGAGTGTCGATCCCCGCACTCGCTTCGAATGTTCCGCTAGCTTCGAAACCCAAACCTCTAGATGAGCTGTCTCTCGAGTTACAAGAGGCAGTGGTGGTAGAAGACTTGCTGTTCGTGTTGATGGGCTATGAGGGACAGTATATACGTTACGCCAAGGACTATGACCCCAACGAAGAACGAGATCGGCTGTCCGGGCCGACGTTCAGGATATTACCTGGTCTCGACCCAAGCCTGCATGACTTGACCAAGTCGATACTAAAGACAGCAAGCCACTACTCTGCTCTGGTGGCCTTCAGCGATGTGCAGAGCCGCGAGGATTTTGGCGCGGTGAACCACGCTCTTTGCGCGTCAGTTCGGAAGCTGCTGCAGGATTATCTGGTGATGATTGGCCAGTTGGAAATTCAGTTCTTGACAAGCCACAGCTTCACAATTCACGTGCTCAACATACACATGATCCCGACGAGTCACATGCTACTTCAACTGTACTCGCTTGCACAAGAACTACTGAAGAAGAATGGTTTACTGGACAAAGACGAAAGCTCAGATGGAGATGACAGCTCAGAAGACTACGATAAAGTAATTGAGCGACTGACTGACGGCGGCGACCTGCTCTCTAGAAACATGATGGGCAAGAAGATCTGCAAGGGCGGCGTTGTACTCGGCATACTGACGAAGCGGCTGGAACGAATGTCAGGAGATGCGGCGGCACGGACCCTATTGATGTCGCTTCTGCGCGAGGCCAGCCAACCCTACATGATGATGCTCAATGAGTGGCTGCACCACGGCGCCATCAACGACCCGCACTCAGAGTTTTTCATCAAGGAACAGAAGAGCATCCGGCGCGAGCGGCTAGAGCAGGACTACACGGACGAATACTGGGAGCGGCGCTACACGATGCGGGACCACGAGGTGCCACCACAGCTCGAGGGCGTCAAGGCCAAGGTGTTGCTGGCGGGAAAATACCTGAACGTGGTGCGCGAGTGTGGCGGCATCGACGTGGGAAAGGCCGTGGCAGACGTGCCAACGTCGTTTGACGATAGTCGCTTCCTGGACAACGTCAACAATGCATACGCGCACGCCAACGAGTCGCTAATGCAGCTTCTGTTGACGACGCACGCGCTGCCGGCACGACTGTGGTCCATGAAGCACTACTTCTTCTTCGACCCGTCCGACCACTTCTCCTACTTTCTCGAACTGGGCGCGTCGGAGCTGCGCAAGCCGGTCAAGGCCGTCAACACGGGCAAGCTGCAGTCGCTGCTGGACCTCGTACTGCGACAGCCAAGCAGCGTCGTCGCCCTCGATCCCTTCAAGGAAGATGTCAAGGTGGAGATGAACGAGATCACGCTGACCAAGGCTTTGCAGCGCGTCGTCAACATCACGGGCATCGAGCAGGGTGAGGTGGTGCAGCCGCTGGCGGCAAACCAGCCGCCCCATAGTGACAAACATGCGACAGGCTTTACGTCACTGCAGCTCGACTACCTGGTGCCCTTTCCCGTGTCGCTTGTCATCAGTCGCAAGACGGTCTGGCGCTACCAAGCGCTTTTCCGGTACCTGCTGTCGCTGCGCTTGCTCGAGGCCCAGCTGTCAACGACGTGGCAGACACAGATGCGCGGAATCGGTTGGGCGCATCGCGGGCCCAACGATGCCCTGGAGCGCTGGAAGCGTCGCGCATGGACGCTGCGCGCCCGCATGCTCATCTTTGTGCAACAGCTTCTGTACTACTGTACTGCCGAGGTAATCGAGCCTAACTGGACGCGATTCATGGCCCGCCTACAGCAGCAACAGCAGCAGCACCGGGTGCTACAAGCCGGCAACGACGAGGAGAGGAAAGATGGTGCTAGCGGCTGCAGGACGCCGGCGCTTGGTTTGACGCGGACCGTCGACGAGCTCATGCAGGACCACGTCGACTTTCTCGACACCTGCCTCAAGGAGTGCATGCTCACCAACAGCAAGCTGCTGCGGGTAAGTGTCCGCTGTCCCCTAGGCTGACGGAGGCCGTCTCTCTTTCTGTTCGGTCTATGGACTTGCTCACCTTCGGCTGGCAGATCTACTCGAAGCTGATGCAGACTTGCACCATCTTCGCCACCTACACCAACTGGCTAACGCGCGAGCTCGAGAAATCGGACCCTGATCTCACCGGCCCGCGCAAGCCAACGACAATGACGGCCGACCAGTGGCGGCGCTTTCAGGCCTCGCGCCCCTCCACGTCCTCATCCTCGTTCTCCCACCAGCAGCAGCAGCAGCGACGGCGGCAGCACGACAAATCCGCCGCCTCCTCTCTCGTCGATCCGCTTGCCACAACATTTACATCCGAGGTAGCCGAGGCCACCGATGCCGATACTGCTGCCGCCCGTGTTGGTACTCTCTTCGATATCATCCGTAAGTGGGAAGCCAACTTCAGCAGGCATCTCCAGATCCTACTCGACGCTCTGAACCACTACGCCGCCACTGAGACCGTCGTTCTACTGAGTCTTTGCGCGCGTCTCAGCACCGCTAACCAGGGGACCGACTATGCTGGCTTGCGCGCTGACGTCGACGCCAGCACCTAGCGTCGACCGGGGCAGACGGAAGGCAATTGAAGAAGAAAACCAGCATCACACAGTGACTCACCTTCCCGGTCTGATGGGTCAGAAAGGGGGAAAGGGAGAAAGGAGTAGAAGGGGAGGCACCCTAAAATGTATGCTTGCTTTGTTCTCTTTCCTCTGACACATAAAGTGATGAGAGGCAGAAAGGGAAGACAATTGAAGACGCAACGGACAACGCAACGCCATGAATGCATCTAACGATCCTTTCATCACCTGTCATATCGCTCCTCATACCATTGTATATTGAAAGCAGCTCAGGAGGGGCTGAAATGGGAGGCCAAAAGGATATTTTACCAAGTCCACAAGTAAAAAAGAGACGGTGGAGAGAGGTACAGGCCTTGATTGCACACACCCTGATAAAGAGCGCGTCTCCTTTTAGGGCAGTGTTACAAGCCTAGGCTGCTGATAATCACATGACTACTACCTGGGAAGAGAAGTTGACTCTTGTCACGAGGGCGGTGACACGTTGGGAGTGCAATATTCCGTACAAAAGCGGTCTTAAGGGATGCGGAAAGCAAACTCACTTGGCGGCGTCCATTTTCAACCAACAGCCAATAAATCGGTTACAAGCCTCAGAAATATCGACACAAAGCTTGACTTCTGTGCGGCAGGCATTCCTTGGGAGTAAAGAAAGATTGAATGGGTCGAGGGAAGGTTTATTTATACTCTATTGCACTCAGTCCATTTCCCAAAGCAGGCGTCCCAAGGCGCCGAAACAACTGGACCGGATCTTTTGCGGACTGCGCTATGGGTCTAGCCGGGGGGGCATCATGGCTTTCTGCGTCCTATCTTTGTGATTAGATACCTTTTGCTCCCAAAATTAGTTCAGGGACATGATGCCTCTGGCCTCTAGCCCTTTGAGTCTGTCACCTGCACGGGGTACAGTATAGCTATAGAGCTGCAGGGAGCGCACACAGTCAAAGGTGCTGGCTTCATCCTCTCAATATTTATCACTGGCTGCCCCTTCATTTTTCATGCTCCCTGCACCACTTGCACCGCCCGTCAAAGTCCAACAGTTGAGCCACTCCACGATCCAACATATGCCTACAGGCAGCGATTGGTACGAATATGTGGCAGAGACAAAGCGAGAGGAGAAGAGTTTATAGTATAGACAAAAGGACTATGGGGACTCAAAGCACGCCTTACTCTCTCACTGATTTGGCTTAGCGAGGAGATACTACAGAAGCCGGCCACAGGGGCTCGCTTGTTTCTTTTTGGTGGAAAGATTCATCATACGGTCGTTTGCTATTTCACATCACGAGGCCCCATTTGAGATCTTGATCATCACTGTGTCCATCCTATTGCCGCAAGCTGGTGCCCTCTTCACTCGGTTGGAGCCAGGATACACCTAGTCGTGCTACCCTCCGAGATACGGCACCACGCGGTCGCCTCTGACTCCTCCGACCCATTTTCCACCTCAGCGAAGCCATGGGCGGCGTGGCGAGCCGTGTCACGTCACTGCGAGCGCGACGAGTCAGACCAAGAGGGATATCTCTTACAGATGCCAGCACATTCGGTGCAGTCCGCCCTGTAACAGTACATGTTGTCCGGGCAAGCATCCCCTCGGAAGCCTCTGCACTTGAGTTCGTGTTTGTCGCCGGTGCTCTGAGCTGTCGTCGACGCGTATAAAGCCCATCCGAGAATAAGGGAGGTGAAAGAAACAATTTTGATCATTTTGGGTAGTTTATGGACTTTTTATCCGGCCAAGAATAATAATAATGATAGAGTGAGCTGCAGAAGATGAGTACCGGCCGCTGTTTGTAGACGTGTATGGAGCAAACAAGGTCGAGGCCGTGACAACTTTGATGAATCAGTTTCTCCGCGGCAATCGTTGTGAGCGCGTCAGCAAAGCAGCTTGAAGAATACTGCCGGAAAGACGAAACCTGCTCTTCTCTCGTCCTCTTACTTTTCCAACTTCCCTTCTCCCGTGTCGGAGTAGAGGCCTACTTATACAAGTGAGGAAAAGCGAGCCGCCTTAACGGCAAGAGCTCTTCTGCAAAGATTGCGAGGTTGTGAGCCCATGATGCGTCCCTTACCGCCCACAACGCATGGATCGGTGACGTCTCATCCTGCACTTTTCGCCCATGCGATGATGATATATCATCCCATCTTTCGCTTTCCATGCGATGTGCCTTGATCATGTCCCCCTCTCGGATCCCATGCAGGATCGGTATGGATCCCGAATATTGCCCGGGACGCCATCAGGGTGGGTTTTTCCCGAGACTGGTCAAAAATCACACGAGGTCAAGAGTTGGCATTCTAGATATATTGACATGTAGTCAGCCTATACTGCGACACATTTATTGCACGCTCGCTCTTGCTCAATCTCAGACGAACCCCAGGTTGTTGAAGCCATCTATCGGATTGTGATGAGTTGGTACTCTCCTCGGCAGTTGACGGTCGTTACAACGGGCACGCTGGCGCTTTGGTGGGCGCACCCGGCGTCATCGCTTCTCTCAAGTGATATGCTGGCTCGAGGAGAACTGGTTTTCCCGTGGCATTGCAGCTGCATCATTCGTGAGGTGACATTCTCCATGAATGCCATCATCCCTTCCTCAGAGGAGCATGCTGCCCCTGCTGCTCCTCGCTCGCCCATGGCAGACTCTGCAGGCTCGCCTGCGGCTCGCTCCGTAGGTTCCCTTTCTTTTATTTCCTTCCCCCGCGCTCAAGGGCGTCATCTTGCCGGTCGACTTGGGCGATTCCTATTACATTTCCTGCGCACTCTTGGAGCTTCCGGATGGAGGGGCGAGTAGTATTTGAGAGGTGCTCTCTGCTGCGTATTCTCAAGGTCGCTGGAAGAGCCGGGCTCATGGGTAACCTATAACGTAACCAACGTGGTTGCCGGACGAGTGAAATCGCAGCAAATGGTTGGCCGCGACAGGTGGGTAGAAGTCTATGAGGAATTTGCAACGAACAGAATTACCTCTCAAATAATAGGCCAAAATAGGCCAGATAGCTTCTCCTTCAGAGAGGGACGAGGGCGTAGCACTGCACTAAGCAAGGGAGATGATGCTGAGCAATGATTGGGGTGTGCATTGAGTTGACGGGTGAAGAAAGAACCATCTAGCTAGTTGATGACTGTCATTCATAGATCCAAATATCTTCTTTCCTTCAGTCGGTGTCATTGTGTGCCATGAACCTGGCACACCTGGCACAGGAAGTTGCCCGCTGATTTTTCGCAATGCCAGGGTGTCGTGGACCACGACACTCGGCACTACTAAATGATCTGATAAATCCAACTTTCCGTCGTTTTCTCTATAATCTAAGTTGCTACACGCAGATAACTTCAGAGCTGCTCGGGTTCTGTGTAAATGAAGTTGGCCAATTTTTTGTATCGAGCGGCGCGATTTTGGCTGAGCAAAGGGAAGCGGCAAAAGATGGGGGACTGATGGTATGAGCGCGACTTTTCGCAGGGTTCCGTCAGCCCATTTCTTAAGGTATTTGTGCGTCATTCCATGCCAGAAGTGCTCTGCCTATGTTTCTAGATAGCGATGAAAGCTTGTATTTGTGCTGGAAGCACGATCATGAGCTGCGGACAGAGTAACTGCTCCTTTCCTCGGTCCCCTATTTATGGCGGTATCTCCGGTGGGTCTGTTCTTCCATTCCAGTTTTTTTTTGAACTTTTAAGGTGGCAGGTCCGCGGTATCCGGCCTACGGTTAGCACATACGATGTTGAATCGAATGTGCCTTACGCCCAGATTTCCTCCCCTCTTCCTTGGCCGGCTGGAAAACCTAGCGATGAGGCATGGCCCTTGCCGGATCATTATCCAAGGTTCCTGCAATAGGAAGATATCAGCGCCTTCGCTCTCCGCGAGAGCTAGGACCATGTCATGGTACGGAGCGGTCTTGGCTAAGTTGGCCTGGAAGACGCGTAGTGCCTCGGAGTCGCGGAGTCGACCGTAGGTGCCCGGTCCTCCCGCATTGGACGCAACGAGTGCCATGGTCGCAGCCCCAGCGAGAGTGGAAGTCCCAGCGCTTGTCATACTGGATGGGCGAGGGCGATTTCAGAATAACACGGGCCAGCTTTGAGGTACGACGCATAGTCCCAGGCCGAGGACCGCTCCTCAAGTCGAAAGAAGACCCTGAGGTCTGTAGCGAGTTTGGGGCTGGCCGAGGGCTTCGTTACGGGCTTTTTACCTGGTGCTGTGTCGGCAGCAGGGGCTTGAACCTTGGCCGGAATACTGGCATAAGTCGGAGCCGTGGGGGCATTGCCATTCTTGAGTGTCTGTGGGATCGCCTTGGCCGTAGAGGTCGGAGGACAGGCCTTATCTGGCTTGGAGACCGAGGGACCTGCCTTGGTTGTGTCAAGGGCTGGGGAGCTTTCTTTGGCTGTGCCAGAAGCCAAAGGGCTCGTCGCGGGAGGGCTGTGCCGCAGTGTTCGATGAACGTGCCGGTCAGATCCAATGCTAGATGGCGAGCGGACCCAGACATGTACTTTCGGAACACGCCGTAAATTGCAGCAGAAAGGTCGCTGAGGAGGACGTGGCGGGTTTGGATGGTTTTCTCCTGTTTGTGGAGGATTTTGTCAACCGCCTGGCTGGTGGTTAGACGAGGGACTTCATTTGAACCAGGGGGGGCTTCTTCTCTCCCGGCGGTTGTCGCGTTAGCAAATGTCGACGAGGCGAGTGTGCCATTGACTCGGCTCGCACCGACCTTGGTCAGGGGGAGTTTAGTAGTTTCAGAGCGTCTTTCCGAGCCTGGGGGCTCGGCAGAGGGGGGCTGCGCTGGCCCGTGGCGTTCATCGTCACCGTCTTCCGGAGAGATGGACGCGTCGCGTCGAGGGCAGCAAACGCTTGCTAGTAGTACCCGTGTGTGGTTTCCCCTAGGTATTTAACAGTGGGTCAAAATGGAGGTAGATGCGTGTCTTCCGTTTCGGACCCATTCTGATCGCAAGTGTCGGCCCCACTCTGCTCACAACCCTGCTGGGGTCACGGCAGACCAACTGGACGCCTTCACCGGTTAGCTGACACAAGCAAAGCCTGGGACGGCCCCAAGGTTTTTTTTTTTGCAAAAATTATGATATCTCTGAGGAGGGCTGGTGTTTTTCATATTTTAAGACTGTAAAAACGATACATTTTGTGCGAGAAAATATCGTTTATATGAATAGAAATGGAGTTTTGCGAAACGAGCCGCTGCGCCGGGCTTTCATTGGGGCTGTTGATTGGCCTGCCAAGACCCCACACCAAGATCATCGTGTACGTTATTATGCACAAATATAGTTTTAACCAACGCCGTTGGAGATGATGATTTACTCAACATCGTGCGGACACACAATCTACTTGTTAGGGCACGTGTCCCTCCGCCCTCAAGAACATACGACGTGCTGGTGCTCTAACCACCAACATCCTATCCTCACCTCCCCCCCATTTCCCATTTGTGTCGGCCCGGCCGATATGGAGCGTCAAGAGTTCCGGCGAGCAGTACGGAGGGCCAAGCGTAGTTACCACTGCGAGAGGATCAGTCAAGAATCGTCCCTCACAGAGGTCTACGGTGTGGTGCGGTGGCAAAAACACTCCCTCCGGCTGCAAACGCCCCCCTAATGGGGGACGCGGGCCCGGTCCAACCCCCTACAGATCCAGTGCACCAGGGCGTTGAAAAACGGAACGGATCTTCCCCCTTTTCATGAGGTGGTTCACAAATTCCACACAATCTGCCACCTTCCCGTAACCGTCAGAAAGGAATCGGGGGGCGTTCAATAACAGCCCTTCCCTATAGGGCAGGGATAAGGACGACAATCCTCCCTCATCAGGATCATCAGGAGGCTTGTCAGGATCAGGTTCTCGTCCAGATCTCGGAAAGAAGAACGCCCAGGTCTGCATTTTGTGCGATAGGAAGCATCAGCCTGAGAAACGGCCGAAGGAAGACCACTGGCGATGGTGCTTTTACGTCCTTCCTGAGGCTCGATCACCCTGGATGAAGGAAAAATCACCCTTCAATATGACCTCCTTCAACGCGTCAAAGAGAAGGTCTCACAGGACCCCTCAACGAAGAAGGTCGAAAATTGGCACAAGCAGAAGGCCAACAACAACAACGACAACGGCAGCGGCAATCAGGGCAACAGTGGAGGTGAGTCAGGGGGGTCTTTATGACTCAAACAGTCGGCCACTCAGGGGAGGGAATTCACGACTGGGTTCTCCTCGACGGGGGTGCCTCGGCACACGTTTTCAACTCCCCCGAATGGTTCGAAAAGCTTGACTACACGACTCAAATGGCCCTAGATGCCGGCACTTAGACGGTGCTATCCGAAGCGGTCGGATCGGTCACTCTCGTCACGGAAACGGGCTACAAGATCTGCCTACAGGAAGTCGGCTATTTCCCTGAATTCAAGACGAAAGTCATTTCTCTCGAGTCGTTTACAGAGAAGGGATATGGCTACGATAACCTCACGGACAGGTTATGGAACCCGAAGAATCAGGTGACCGTCTGTACGACGGAAAAGAGGCGCAGGCAGAACTAGATTGGCGTCACGAAGCCGATTTCCTCTGCAAATGCCAACTCAAGGGCACCAAGGGCCGTTATCAAGACCCCTGCCGAGCTATGGCACGTTCGGATGGGGCATCCCGGCCCTGAGGCACAGGCTAGGATCGCCAAGGCCTCGGGGGTGGAATTTGGAACCGTCAAGATGACGGACTGAGATCTGTGCTACAACTAAGCTACGGAAGGATAGGTCAAGAATCCCTCGCGATCCTGCTTGGCCGAAGAGGCCCTGGGCCGTCGTCTCCTTCGACCTATTCACCTTCCACGACGGCTACAACGGATCGAACTATCTCGCCCTGTTCACTTGTAGGTTCATGAGTGAAAGGAAGGGCTATGATATTCCCTTTAAGACCGACCTTTCTTCTGTTTGGATTAAATTCACGGCATGGATCAACCGACGATTTGATCTAAAGGTCTCTTTGATTCTCACGGATAACGAAAAGGCACTCTTTTCTGACGCCTTCAAGGAAGAAATGGAATTCGAAGGGATCGAGATCCTGTTCTCCTCCCCGCCTACCCTCATCAGAATGGGCACGCAGAACAGTCAGGGGGCCTAGTCACACACAAGGCCGGCTACCTGTTAAATCAGGCCGGCTTCCCTCATAAGATGTGGCCCACGGCTGTTCATACGGTAATCTATCTACTCAACCGAACGCCTAGAGAGGTAGATGGGGGGTGACAGAACAGCCTATCGAATAGCGGATTAAGTGACTGGTGAAGAATAGCCCCGATTGGCAGGGTTATCCCGAGGGTAAGGAAAAGCAGGACCTTAGGCACATCAGGGCCTATGGCTGCAAGGCCTACCCAATGACCCGTAAGGCCATACAAAAACAACAGGGGAAATTTGACCCCAAGGCTCACATTGGGATTTGGCCGGCATTATCTCATCGACCCAATACCTCATCTGGGTTCCATGCCTCAATAAAGGGGTAACGATCAGCACATCTTTCGTCCTATTCGACGAGAAGACGTTCTTTGGCGGTGATAAACCCCATTCTGAGCGGATTGAGAAGGCTCAAGATGAATGGGTTAAAGGTCACCGAAGAAGAAAAAGAAGAGGAGGACTCAGGACCTGAGCCTGAGGCATGTGACCGCACAGCGGAAGGGCCGCCTACACAGGAAACGTCAGAAAACGCGTTTTCCGGGCCCTCCGAATCGAAACACGACAAGTCACATGACCAAGGACCGGCCGCCGAGTTCACAGAAGAAGGGGTTGAGCCGGAACCCTCAAAGCTCTAACCACCAATAAATGCTAGAAACCAGAAGGTCAGACCAGGTTTTTAACTGACGCTGTTCGACACAGGGTGGCTCCAGGACATGTTAGGAACCCATGTGAGACTAACAAGGCCAGGTCTAATAGAAATTCATGCGCTTACTGTCGCTTCCCATTCGCCTTTGTTCCCAACCGGAAATCTTCTCCATTTCCTCCTAAGCCCGCATCCAGCTTGCCCTCCCCGTGGTATTGCAAGTTCCGGTGCTTCCGACACCCGCAAGCCGTCAACGGAGGGTTATGAAAAGCCAGGGAAAATCCCCGTGGAAATCTCCTGGCAAGGCTGGGTTCACGGAAAATGCCAGTCGGAACCTAGAAATGACGCCCTGAATGTGTATCAATACGCAAACTGCTGATTATTCTATGCTCACGCGCAATTCATGTGCAACCGCCAAGCTTTGTTTGCAAGCTTCTCGTGCAGCTTGACTGTTTCTTTGCCACTGTATTCGATTGCGCATTGATCGACTGCTGTATTCGGGATGCCAGGCATCGCGGCATGATTCCAGGCCGGGTCTGTCAAAGTCATCATAACTTTTTCAAGAGAAGCCGTCATGGCCGCGTGCCTGTCACTATACAAACTACATTTCCCGGCAAAAGATGTCAACACTCACTGAATGAAAAAAGAAGAGAAAACATAAAAATTATAAAAGGGCGCGTCTAACTATGAAGGATACCTCATAATATTGCGGACGCAATCTATGTGTTGAGGGCTCGGTTCGCCAAGACTATTTGCAATGCGAGCTCGCCGGTGCAAGAAACGATAGACCGAGTAAAAAGCAGGTTCAAACGGCAACAAAAGTCAGTTTTTCGCCATGATATTAAAACAAAAGGCCAGAGTGAAAAACAGTCCGAGGTGGAAAGATGCCCGTCACGAGCGCTCGTTGACGGTCCAACGTCGTTTAGTCTGACTCAGGTCGCGATAGCGCCCCGCGTCGTCCGGCGGTGGTGGCACTCCCCAGAGCCCACCGAGACCGCCGCCAAGGTACGCCATTTTCACCTCCTCAATCTGCCTCCCCGTAGGATGGCTCCCGACGCTGGTATGAATCCGAATGGGCGCCGCCAGCATGGGGCTTATCGGAGGCGGCTTGGGCGACGAATCTCCACCCTCCCGCCTTGGCGGTTGTCGACCTTTCTCCCCCTCCTCCTCATCCTCTTCCTCATCCTTTGTCTTGGCCGCGTTAGCAGGCTCAAGCTTCTTCAGATTAAAGTTGGGCATCATGGAACCAAAATCATCCGCACCCTCGCCTCCGTCGTCCATCAGCCGTAGCGAGGATTGAGCAGGGGCCCACAGGCCGACAGACGGCATCTTGTGTCCGTCAAGCGGCGTACCGATGGCGCCTGCCAGGCCAGCAGTCGCAAGGGCGGGCCCCCGCAGAGCCGGCCGCGGCCCAGCAGAGTCTCGCCGGGCCGAGGTTCCCACGGCAGCGCTGGCCGAGCTACTCCGGCTGACGGACGGCAACAGGGCCTCATGGTACGCATCCGGGCTTATAACAAGGTCGCCCGAGCCGCCCAATGTCCATGTCCGGCCGCGGGCCCCTTGGACCGCCGGGTTCCGCATGTTAGCTACCGACGCAGATCTCGATGAGGCAGGCGTCGAGCTGGTCGAGTGCAGGTGCTCTGTGCTGGCAGACAGGCGCAGGTCGTACATCTTGTCTACCTGGACTACAGGTTTTGCCGATGGGTCAATCGATATGGTTGCGGCGGCGAGCATCTGGGCGTAATCGAGACAGGGCTTTCGAGAAGCCATGGTGATGGATGCTATGCCGACGTCCATCAGAACCGGTTGATGGGTGATGGCCCCGATCAAGGCGTTACACCCGGCGCCATGGGAGACAATGACTAAAACAGTGTCGACCTCCTCGCCACCCTTGATCACTTGGGGACTGTCGCTGGCTTCATTCCCGGCCGGCTTGACGACGAGATCGGCGGGGGAGTCGGTGGTGGCATACCAGTTGACGAGCTTCCTCAATCCGCCCCGGAAACGCTGATGCATCGCCGCCCACTCCTCGCCAAACGTGCCACCGTCGCCAAAATCGAGTGGCTGTCTGCTCGAGTCCCATTGGAAGTCGACAGTAACGCAAGCATCTCGGGCGTGTGCTACCAGGCCTTCAGGAATCTTGCCGCTGCTGGAGACAGCGTACAGAGGCCTAGGTAGGATATAGCCCCTCGACTGTTCAGCGCATGTGGCGAGGGCCGGTGCAAGAGCAGCCAGACTGATGGTACTATCGTCGTCTGCTTTGGGTGACGGGATGCCGGCAGCAGGGCTGAAGGAGGATGAACCCTGCCACAAGGAGTTAGATGAAAAGACAGGCTTAGTGGTTGGCAGGCTTTCGTCGTAAGCGCTGTAGTCCTCACGCCGCAGAAGGTCTGCCTTTGCGCCTCCCATCATGAGGGCCGGGCCCGGTGGCGGCATTATCATCTCGAAATACTCGGGCGACAGCCACTCGCCCAGGAAGGAGTCGAGACGGAGAAGTGTAAACTTGAAATGGAGAGTGTTCTGGCATGTGGTACTTTGGGGAACGATGAGGTCCGAGGGGTCGTGGACAGAGTCGGAGAGCGAGGTCTGAGCGAGGCCGGCGCTGATACCGATCGATGTCTGGACACAGCGCAGGAAGGGAGAGCTGTGGATAACGATCTTGAAACGTTTGCGTTTCCGGACAGCGGCCGGAGCCTCGTCATCTATCTTGGCTTGTTCGAGGAGACTGGTGATCTGGCTCCCAACCTGTCGGGCTTGCAAAAATCCGCCGTAGGTGAGAGGGGGGTCGTAGGGAGTGGGCGAAGAGAGGTGCCATTTCTTATCAGCGGCGTCCAGTCTATTTCCGTGTCTGAAGAAAGCTAGTCAGCACCAGCAGCAGCGTCGCCCTAGCTTACCAACAGCCTCTCACCTCACGACGAAAATATATTGGGGAGGCATCTTAGCCATGCTCGCGTGTGCGGTTGAAGATACAAGTGGAGCCGACTAGAATAATACTGATCAAGAGCGTCCGCCGTGGATGGCGTCGCTCGGCCTCGGACACTCAGCAGTCGTGAAGACGGAGTAGAATACAGGCTATGTTCATCGGTCTTGGTAGGGATAGTTGGCCCAAGGCGGAAAAGACCAAGGGGGAAGGCGGGTTGGCAAGTCGGGCTTATCGCTGTCGACGGTGACGCAAGACCTGCTCGCAACTTCGCGCCCAAGGCTTCGTCAGACTTGGAGATCAGGCAGTCAGCGGTAAGGCGCGGGTCGCAGGGAGTACAAATCCTGGTTGGGTGGAATGTCTCGCACTTGGAGACTCGAGCTGCCCCAGACGGTTGCCGCAAGTCGTCGTTGACCGGGTAGGACGAGGCGGCAAGGCTGGAGGGGGAGTCACTCGTCGATCTTGTGTGGAGTAGGCCAACTGGTTATTAATTCGATGTTTTTAGCCACCTCTTGTTGACCCAAAAATTCCGGAACGGCAGTTCAACTTCAAGCTATCAGCCTTCCGTTTCAACCACGTTTTCTCGCGTGAAACTGTGTGATCTACGCACGTACCTTTTTGTGATGGCGGAAAATCTGTATACCCTGTAGGCTGCAAAGGCAAATCTTGTTATGGCGTTTCATCAAGACTCCAGAGCCGCTATTTCGTATGCGTCGCACAATGACTTTTGATGAACGCCTGCTTTGGAGTAAGAAGTGGCAAGCTGTTTATATGCCTAAAGCTGCTCTGTACAGAGAGTCATTGATTCACTAACACGTGCTTCTGCCCGCGCTCTAGGCGCCTCTGCTTCACAACTGAAACAGGATTCCAGCTCGTGGTCGGGAAGATGTGTTTTTCAAACAAATCGACTAGGCCGAGAAGTCTGTGGAAGTCCAAGGAAGAAAATAATTCGAAATTTACTTATTCCTGGCTTCAACCACACGCACCATCAAGGTCAAGAGCGCCCAGCCCCCAAGTTTTAGACCCAGGAGACCAGGAGTCTTGCAGATTATTAATTGCTTCTGTTTATGCAGAAAGAGACTCTTCCTCTTTGGCTTGCTTTCCAACATTGCCTTACTACCGAGTGAACCAGCATCAATATCATGACAGGCGCACGATTTGCCCCGACATGAAAGAATTTTCTTCGCGAGAGACAAAGCGAATTGCATACTATATACCATACAAGGACCTTTCTTTTCACTGTAGCTCATAATAAGTCAGGCTTTGGTCTCTGACTTGTCAGACATAGCCATCGATTCCTCTAGGTCGGTACCCGTCTGTGACGGCGGCCCTCATGTTGGCCAACGAAGTATTTGCTTCGTTTTTCAACCTGCGCACGCAACAGCGTGTTGGGTGCGACGAAAGTTCACGTCTTGTGGCGGATAAAGCGTCTGTCTTTCCATCTTATCGCATGTGCATAATAGCCTTGGTACGTGATGCTTCGCAGACGAGGCTCCACAAACTCCGCCTTGCCGTCACAGGGCGGAGGGTAAGGAACGCGAGCGTTAACAGTTGGGAAAAAGTTGAATTCGTCAACAGGAGTCCTGCGATCGGAGGGGAATGGTATTTGGTGTCGAGCCTGCGCACAGGGAGACATACGCTCAAGGCCAACCATATGTTCAGGATCAGGAGTGCAATTCATGAGTCCGGGCTGCAGGGCGTTGAACCCTGTATCGGTAACCTGTAAATCGGGATTGCTGATGCGTCGGTGCGCTAGGATCCTCTTCTACAGCCTCCTCAACGGAGCCTTTGGGGACCTCGACGTCAGGGATGTCATCCATTTGGTAAGAAATTGAAGCAAATATGCTACCGCCCAGAAGAAGCCGTGGTAGGTGATTCTGCACCACGATGATATCGCGATAGCCCAGATGGTCTCATGATTTGCCAGGGCTCGTCCAGGTCAGGCATCGAAAAGTCACGTGATATCTCTGCCTCAGGCATCTATATATATATGATGAGAGGTCTGTCTGCCAGCTGGGCCAGCTGCGACTACTCATCACTTATCTCTTCACCATCCGTCTACTTGTCCAGTTTCAGCCCAGCCCTTTTTTTACATTAGGGCTTCCAATACCAAGTCATCCGTCTCCTTTTCAACGCGTTCAGGGAGCGTAGTCACTCGTGCGGCGGCTTCATCTAGCAAGATCCGAAGTCAAATGTGCTTTAGAACTAGCCCCGTCCCTGCCATGCGTGTGTCAGGCACAGCACTCAAAGCACCGAGGCATCATGGACCCTGGAATGACCAATAAAGCGTCGTCCATCATCGAAATGACTGAAGAAGCGTTGCCCATCGCCGACGTGACTGAGTTAGCCGTGGCGGCGAGCGAAGACGCGTCGGAGCTGTCCTCCTTGATGCCCGTGGCCGGCTACAGTTCTGGACCGGAGAGCGGCGACGAAAAAGACGATGCCGCCGGGTCGGCTGCCGAGAGTGGCTGCCGTCGCCGCAAAAGACGTCTCCTGGACAATGCAACGTGTCGGCCCTTCAAGCGCCAAAGAGACATATTCTCTGCCGACTACCTGGAGCTGCTCAACAAGGACGTGGACGATGCGGCGAACAAGGTTTGCTTGGACGAGGACTTTAACCTCTCGTGCACCCAGATTGGCCTCACCACCTGGTCATCTTTAGAAAAGAAGCTTTTTTTTGAGGCGCTCGCCCGTCTTGGGCGTCATGACCTGTCCGGCATCGCGTCTCGAGTCGGTACCAAGGCCGTCATCGAGATCAGACACTTTATCAGTTTCCTACAAGACGCCCTTGCTCTCCGACGTCTGTCAGACCAGTGTTCGTCTCTGGAGACTTCAGAGATCCCGGCCGCTGCCGAGCTCAGCCAACAGTGTTGCCACGCGCTCGAGGCAGCCGCCGACGACCTCTCACTTCGCCAGGAGCAACAGGAGGCCAGGCACGAGGCGCAGAAATGGGGTCCCTATTGGAACATGACAGCGTCGACGGTGCTGACATTCGACCGAGACCCAGACACCGACGATGAGAAGTCTCCTGCGTTTGCTCAAATGTTCCACCTCGGCAAGTGGTTGGAGCTATCGGAGCGCCTGTTCATGAATTCATCCGTTCCGGCCGGTAATTGGCAGTTTGTCGGAGATGGACCGCCGTCTATATGGGCGACTCCCTTTGATGACTTTTACTCGCTCATGGTGTCTATAACCAGGCGGCTTGTGCAAGCGACCTTGTTCATCAGCATGTCGAGGATCAGAGCTAAGAAAGAAGCCGACGCTCGTACGAAAGACATTGTATGGCGGAAGGACGCTCAAGCCGCCATTGTATCTCTGGGCATGCCTCTCAACGTACGTCACTTCTGGCTGAAGAGTGCGCGCAGGCTACGCTTACACGTCTTCGCCGGGCCGCCAGATCGCGACGAGAAATGCAGTGTGGGAGGCGAGGAGGCTTACATGGCTTACGATGATGTGGAGAACGCATTGGGCGAGGAACGGGATGGCCATACAGTCCAGCAGGACGAGACGGACCAGGATTACCTGTCAAGTGAGGAGGACACATCAAGCGAGGACACATCAGGCGAAGAAGACATATCGGGCGAGGAGAATGAGAAAGAGCTCTCGCCCGAGGACGAAGAACAACGTGAACTTCGCCGCGAGGCAAACGAGGCATTCCTATTTTCCGCCTTTGACCTGCCAGAGGTCTCAAGCGCAAGGCAGCAGCTCGAGAAGCAAATCGCGGCTGAGCGAATGCAGGAGAAGCAAACAGAAAGTTACGACCAATGCACGAACTACCACGAGGAGGCTGAGATGTGGCGGCTTTTGCAAAAGACGCCTCCAGCGGATAGGCCTAAGCATGACGATGCCGGCCAGCTGCAGAGGTCGAATCTTGGCGTGGGGAGCGCATACCTGGCCGGCACGGACTGGACAGCATCCTTGCACTACCACAGCGAGTGGAAGACACAAGATTGAGCTTCGCATAGAGTCGCCATTCGACTCAGATTGTAGGCCCGGGTTTCCCTCGGAAACAGGAGGGTGAAGAGTGCAATTACTGCCATGCTCTTGGGCTAGAATATGTATAAGGGGTATCAATGCAGATGAGGCGGGCCCTGCACGTAAGCCATATCGGTGTCTGCTTATTTTCTAATCTCGCCTCATCGTCTGCCGCCTCTTCGCCTTCTGCCTCTTCCCCGACGACGACCGCGCGGGGTTCCTTGGGTAAGGCGAGGGGGCGGCGCACTTTGGCCTGCCGCTACCGCTGCTACTGCTGCTATTGCTGTTGCTTCTAGTACTGCTACTGTCACACTCTTCTTCCGTCGTCTCTGGCTGGTCCTTTTCGGATCTGGCCTGATGCATGGCGGTAGCCCTAGCTCGTCCCCTGAATCCTCTGGTCGACCTGGGCGCGGGCGACGGGGCATCGGTGGTCTCCTCGGTGTCTTCGGCAGTCGTAGCGCGCACCTTAGCGGCAGCGCCTCGCGGCTTGCGCTTCCTAAGCGTCGACTGCGGGGGAGCGGGGGAGAAGACGAGCTGGGGGGGAGAGGTCGGCGCTTCGCTTGGGTCGGCAGCCGCGTGCTGCATTATCAACCCGTAGAAGTCGGCTCTGGGCAGAGAGAACTCGACGTATATATCATCGTCATCGTCATCCAGTGACTCTTGCTCGTCGATGGCTTCCAAGTTGTAGTAGGTGCGCAGTTTCTGCCAGATGTAGGGGATACGCGTATGCGGGTAGACGTCGGGGTCGAATCCGTGATTCCGAAGATGTTCAGAAATGGCAATCATCCTGAAGTGCTTGTGCATGCCTGTCCGGGGAGATGAGTTAGAATAGAGGCTTTAAGACACAGGGGTAACAGAAGGAGCAGGACCAAACCGGCTGGCTTCCAGTGGATGACGGCCTTGAAGAGCGAGGCGACCTGGTCGTCGGTCCAGAGATCGTCGAAGGCGAGTGGGTAAAGATCAGGTATTGCCGGTCCTGCCCGGGGCTCCTTGGCCGGCTCTCTGGCTGGCATGGTGGCGGGCGCGGCGCTGGTTTGCCGAGGCGTGTTGATGGCCGAGGTAGCATCATCGTCGCGAGCCGTTATCGTGACCGCGGCCTGACCATGGCCACCGCGCGCTCGCTTCCTAGGAGGCATGGAGGCGCAGTTAGTCGGTCGCACAAACAGCCACCGGGACCAGGCCTGACTGCGCGGATCAGCCGGCCAAGTTTGAGGTGCGAGCTCTGAAGGAGGGACAACAATGTCACGCGTCTGCCGGATGAAGCTTGAGAACTAACAGACTAACTTCTTAGTTAGCTTGTTAAGTTAATAGGGCAGGCGGTCCAGAGTAGCCGAACAACCAGATTCGGCATGGGCCAAACTATTCTTCGGTTAGGCAGACACCATGAATAGCCCTCAATTTCCAGCGCAGTCTTCGCACAACCCTCGAAGTAGCTGACTAGCTGAGGCCTAACTTGACCCTTGGCGACACGATAAGTCACCGACAACGACGCGTTGTCATCAAGGTTAGCAAGCCAAAATTGCGCACTGCGCGAGTGTGAAATGCAAGCCATGGCCAAAGACGTTATCGATGTCTTTGCCACACCAGACTTTTGGAAGACGTCCAAATGGCTGAAGCACGCTATACCAGACGTGGTGCCGTCCTTGTTCACCACGGACTTGGTCGGCGCGTTTACGGAGCCTCCCCTGGTTACTTTCCAGCCGAGGCAGCCGTGCGCCGGCGGTTCGCACGGGCAGCGTTTGGGTTTGGTCGCCTTTGCTCCATCGACCATTGACCGAGACGGCTTCTTCAAGCCCCTCTGCCTGACTCCTTGGAGGAGCCCGAGCCATCAGACCCCGTGCGAGAGCCCGACGCGACTGCTGCTGCACCCGACATGTCCAGCAGTCCCGACGCATCCTGCGACATATGGGACGACGCACGCAAGACGCCGGCAAGGAGATTTGTCTTCAGAACCTGGAACGCCTTCCGTATCGGAACGGCCGCGGCCTGCCAGCCCATGCTCATCAGCGAAGCTGGCCTAGCCGCCTTCGACGCTCTGCTCCACCGCACCGTAGAGGCCTCGCAGCCCAGCACAGTGGTGGGCTCGGCGGCGTACCTGTCATGCCTGTTGTCGCTGGCCGTCAACCGAGACTCACTTCTCTTCAGGAGGTATATGGACTTCAAGCCTGCCCTGGTCAACATGCGCATCTCTGGTTACTCGCGCCAGGCGCTTCAAGGACTGGAGCATCGAGCCGCCTGATGCGGGATGTGCTTCTCACAGCTTTCTGCATTTGTTCAATCTACCTATGCCGGAGATGCGAGTCGGTGCCAGGTGGCTCTCGCCAGCAACATACAACAAGTCTTGCGAGCGGTGGAGGGTAGGCTGACCGTGGATAGCTCAAGGCCGCGCTCACTGCTGAAGCTCCAGTCTTGTATTGCGGAAATGTTGAAGACTCTGGTACCTCTCAGGAAAATGATTTCACGCCTGGGCCACCACTCGTCAGACGAGGATATCCTTTCGCTCGTCTTCCAGGCGGCCTTTTCCGTGGATGACGACGGAAGCTTGATCCAGCACGCGCTTCGAGAGATACTGCAACAAGTATCGGTGCCCTGGATCCAACTGCTCGAAGAATGGATCGGCACCGGGCCGGAGACGGGCAGGCCGCTGTCCACGTCTCGCAGGGGGGAGTGCCGAGGTTTTGTGAAGGTAGAGGCGGAGACGCACGTAGATGACTTTGGCCGTCAATTCGAAACGGTCGACTTTCGATTCTACCATACCAAGGTGCCGGACTTTATGCCGGTCGATCTCGCCGAGTTCATGTTCGAGACGGGTCGGAACTTGCGCTTCATCAAGTCTTTTCATCCGCATCACCCGCTGGCTCGGCCCGCCGTTTTCGATGGGACGCCGCCGCCCAAGTTGGAATGGTTGTACGACTGGAAATCGATAGAGCAGCTCGAGAATCGAATTTTACGCTACCGCGACGGCCTCGTCGATGTGCTGCAACAAAGTCGTTGCGGGTCGATGCGGCACGCGAATGGCATCCCACACGGCGCGACGCATCCTAGCGCGACCCACGCTCCAGGCTTCTTCGTACTCGACGAGGAACAGATGGAAAAGGAGATTTCAGCCTCGACGAAACAGCTGGATGGGTCCTTGACCGAGCCGGAATATTGGAAGGCTTTCGACGAAAGCTTGCGCGAGCGACAGACTTGTGGACTTGAGGGTGTGCAAACCGATGGCTCGCGCCTCAAGCCACATTGTTCTCTCCTGCCTATCCTTTCGTTTGGCGGTCTTGCTACTGTACAAGCTGACATGGTCAATCGTGAGAGCCTACGGCTTCTCTTTGACGCCCACGGCATCCGCCGGCACTTGAGGCTGCAGCGAGACTTTCAACTCCTCGGCAACGGCACGTTTTTCAGCCGCCTGTCACAGGCCTTGTTCGATCCGGACTTGGAGTCGGCCGAGAGGAAAGCTGGCGTGGCCAGGAAGGGCAGAATCATGGGACTGCGTCTGGGAAGCCGCGACACTTGGCCACCCGGCAGCTCGGAATTGCGGCTTGTCCTCATGGGCGTCCTGGTCGAGATCTATGTCGAGGGACGCGACACGTGCTCCGGCGGACCAGCCGGGCACTTGAGTGACCCCGTGGTGCTACCGGGCGACCTGAGCTTCGCGGTCCGAGGCCTGTCCATGGAAGGAAGGCATGAACAAGTGTATGGATGCAGACTCGCTCGAGGCATTGGACTTTTTCCGACTCTTACAAAACACCGCCCGAGCTGACCGAAATCATCACTCATCTCCATCTCACACACTACGACCGCATCTATATGCATCTCCTGCGCGTACTGCGCATGATGTTCGTCGTCAATCAACTCTGGCGCGGCGTCAACACGGATCGGCACGAGCAGTGTATGCCATCGCTTTGCCCGAGAAAGCCACCGCTTCGTCTCCAGTGTGGCGTCGTACTTTTTAGACACAGGCATTGCCATTCCCTGGCGAATGTTTGAGCGGAAGCTAGACCAAGTGCGAGCCGGTTTAGCCGACGGCCGGGGCGACGGTGCCACGGTCCACGGGCTTCCGGGCCCCGAGAAGCTACGAGAGCTGCACTCGCAAGTCCTGGACCGCATCACGTCCGCCCTGTTCCTCGGCAAAAAACAGAAGCCTGTTCTCGAGCTGCTAGAGCACCTGTTTACCCTAGTGCTGCAGCAAGTAAGGGACGACAGGCTCCGGGCTCCGGGACAGAAGCCGGGCGGCGAGGCAGAAAGTTCAGCGCCCGGGGCGGCGCAACGCTACGCGGAGTTCAAGCAGAAGATTCAGGCCTTCATCATCGCCTGCCGCGGTTTGTCGGAGAAGGGGCGAGCGGACGGCGGCGCGAGCCTTGAAGCGCTGAGCGGCGTGGGCGAGGACAGCTTGGTGGCGCAGCTGTTGACGAAGCTCGACATGGGTGGTTTCTACGTGAGGCCTTGAGGTCGTCAAAGGACTCGATGGCAGTTTGGCTCGAAAGAATTTTGCAGGCTGCCCTCTCCCGACACAATATCGCTACATGTCGGATTCGAAGCGCGGGTATTTATGCATAGCAACCCTTCTCGCGCGCAGTCTCTGCATCACTATCTTCGGGATCCAAAACTGCAGATTCGACATGTTCACGGTTTCTGCTAAGTTCGCCAACCCGACTGAGCACCATGACGGCCCCTTGGTGGTCTGGACATAGCAAAAACTCGTCCATGCCGCCGGCTGAAGCGGCTCGACGGTTCGGGTTCCTTACCCCTGATGCCTCGTCGACTCGTGTCTGAATATAGACTCCACAATCTCCCCCGACCTCGTCGCCAGTATGGAAAGCAGTGAATCGCTTAGCTTTGCAGAGTGCTTGTCAGTCGAGAGTGCCCCGTCTCTTAGGGGCAATGGCGAGGCGAAGACCTACCCCGTGGGTGCCCTCGCAGCATCCCTGCAGCCAAATGCCGGAATCCTCGGCGACGGCGCCGGGGGCGAACTTGAGCCTATAGTCACGGCCCACGGCGAGTCTGCGCTCGCCTTTGTCTGTTTCGACCTCCCAGCCTGAGATGCCCGGGCCTAACTCGGGCTCGGAGGGCGGCGACTTGGGCAGCATGCCCCAGGTATGCCGAAGCATCTCGACATGAGCGTCGCGCCGATATCCCGTGGCGGCGATGACAAGATCGGCCTCGATCGTCTCTTCGCTCATGTCGCCGTCGGAGACGTGCTGGATGTTAAGCGCCACGGCATCGCATCGGCACTCGATGCTGCGGATTTGCCGGCCGCCCAAGATGCGGTGCGGCCACTGCCGCTCGTCGTCGCCCAGTTTGCGCTTCTGGTCATACATGCGCTCAAACAAGTCCTCGATCAAACTCAGCCGCACAACGCCGTAGTTGGTCGCTCGAGCCTCCGTGAGCAGGTTGTTGCGATGCTCGGCGGGCCGCGGGAAGTGATGTTCGACATATTCGGGATTGAAGACGGAGTTGACGCTGTATTTACACCATTCAACCTTGTCGCCAGCGGCCACAAGGGCAACTCTCCAAACACTCACAAGGGCGAGTCGTCGCTCGGCCGCAGAAATTCGGGCCTCATCACCAGCCACGTCTTGGAGTTGGGATAGAGATTGTGCAGGTTGTGGAAAATCTCGGCGGCGCTCTGACCGGCACCGACGACAACCACGCGGTACGGGCTATCGAGCTCGGGAAGAACTTGGCGCACCCGATGGGCGTATTGGGAGGAGTGGATGACACGCGGATGCCTTAGCGGAAAGCACTTGGGCAGAGACGGCTGACCGCCTGTGGCCAGAAGAACATTCCGCCCCCGATAAGAGTGCGCCAGGCCCGTGGTCGTGTTGCGGGCGACAAGGGAAAGGATCGCACCGGCTGGCCGTCCCACGCGTCATTTGGCGAGAAGGAAGAGACCTCGTGGCCGAAACGGACGAGACGATGAAAGTGAGCGGCGCACCATCGGAGATAGTCTTCGTACTCGGCACGGGCCGGCAAGAAGGTGCTCAAGTTGGTAAAGTCAACCAGGCGATCCTGACGGTGAAGATAGTTGAGAAAGGTGAACTCGGAGCGCGGGTCGCGTAGGGTGGCCAGATCCTTGATAAAGGAGATTTGCATTTTGGCACCCGGCAGCAGCATGCCGGTATGCCACGCAAACTGCGCCTGCTTCTCGATGAAGAGCACTTTCGGCGGCGAGCCGTCCGGCAGGAGCTTCTTGCCGGCGGCTAGAGTATCGTGTATGGCCACAGCGATGGCTAGACCGGCAGGCCCGAAGCCGACGCAGATGAGGTCGTACTCGCAGTTGGAAGCCGCCGGCGACGACGGCAGATATACCGAGTCGAGTGCGCATCGAGGTCGGGCGGGGGGCCAATCCGCCGCGGTACCGTTGCTGTCAGGTACGTCGCCGCCTCGATAAAGCGAATCTCGTCCCCGTTGAGGGCCGTCGTGATGGCGGCCGATGGCGCTCTCGTTGCCGCCGCGACCATCGACGAGGGACACCTCGCTGTGAGGAGACATGGCGGGTAATGTGTTTGGCAGGCCAGGTTCGATTCTTGACAGATGCCTAGAGAGGACACAGCATCGGGTCCATGTCGCGACGGCCTCAGCGGTTGGTTGTAGCGTGGACCGGAGTGTGGCTCTTTTCCCCCTCCTTCCCCCCCGGCGGAGAAGAAATAAGCACAGCGAGGCGGAGGCTCAACCGCGATGAAGAAAGCGCTCAGGGTCTCGGATGGACCAAGGCCGAGACAGAAAAGTCGTGGATGATGTCTACCGGATCGTCGCTGACTCGTTTGGAGGCTATCGTCGCTTTGGCCAGACTCGGCAAACCGTGTCTCTTGAAGGGGGAGCTCTGCGAGCTCGTGTGCTGATACGGCCGACGCTATCGTGTACGCGCGATCATGATAAAGTGAGAGGGGCTCCGAAGTTTCGGAGAGGAGGGTCGCAGGTGGGATGGTGTAGTGCAGCAGCATCATCATCCATGTATCCTCTCCTCTGGTCGGGCGGGAAAGGACCTGACGGCGGCATGTGTGCGCTTGTGTAAGCTCTTGCAAGCCGGCAAGCGGCCCGAGCAGGCCAACTAGCAGCCTGGGTGACGGGGCAGGGCGGCAATGCGCGATGAAGCTGGAGGAGCAAGTCACGGACCGAGGCCTTTCCAGCGGCTACTTGTTAGCCCGGCTAGCCCGGCTGGAATGGACCTGCTCATGTGCTCGGGCTACCTGTATCTCGACCATGGCCGCCGCCTCTTCCACACGGATCCGGAACATGATGTCACACGTGCAGGCGGCCGGAGGAACGTTGCCCATTACCTCGCCTCAGCCTGCGACGCGTACGCCAACGAGCCTGTCTTACTGGCCTACACGAGCTGTGCCTTTGCCCGTTCCATCTGCGCAGGTGACATGACGCAAATATCGGCGGTTATTATACATGTCATTATGCGAGTGCATATCATGCTCCTCTGCGAGTAGGCGCCGGTGGGGTTCAAGCCAAAAAAAGGGCCGCTGTAGAATGTGCAACGGCCACGGGTCGAGTCGCCCAGCTTCCCACGTCCTGGGCCACCCTCCATTCTCGTCGTCGCCGGGCAGAAACCAAGGGCGGGCTGGCCATGGTGCGCTCAGGGCCGCCATCGCGTGGCTCGACGGGCAAGAATGGCGCCGGGGATGGCGGCATGATGCCGTCACGTCGCTGCCCAGCCGTCACGCGCGCCACACGACCATGCACATATCCGAGTCGGCTTCCAGCCGCCATATTAGCGCCCTATCCTCAAGGCCGTAGCGGGGAGTCGCGCCGAGGGCGGAGATGAGGCATTATTTATCCGATCATCGGATAAAAAAGATCTGATAAGATTTCATGGGCACCTGCCCCTATGCCCCGTGCATCGGCGCTTGCAACGCTGCCCGGGGTTTTTGAATCACCAATCCGGCTTAATGAAAAGTCGATGCGTCGGCCAGCCTGCTTCATATATCTTCTTTTCCTCTTCTCTCACGTCCAAGCAAGAGTCACTGGGGCTTGGCCGTGGAGGGTTTGCGGCAACGGCCTCGTATGCAGGGCGAGAGGATTCGTATCAAACTTTTCCCCATGGCCATATCGGTGTCTTTCTTTATTATTATTCCCGTTGAGCATGCAGGAATATTACCCCTGCTTCCGTCGCTCAGTAGCGGCAACCTGAGGGCGCGACGGATTCGCTTTTACGGAAATGGTGTCCATCAACCGTGCAGACGTCGGTGGCCCTGCCCGTACCAGAGGGCATGTGCCGAGGTGCGGCAGCATGCCCAACGAGTCTATTCTTTCAACGACACCAGGACAAAGGTTGCAGCGTAGGATCAAAGGAACGCGTCGACGGGCATGCAAGCTTCCTCGTCTCCCTCTCAGCAGTCCAAGCCCACCGCGTCTCGGGACCCCTTGCGGCTGCAGCTCCTCTGATGCTCCTTTTCGACCGAGTAGCTGACTTTGCTGACGCCCTTGCTCCTCGAGATGCGCTTCACCGTCGTCTGGCCGCACAGGTCGGTTGAATCGACGTGCGTGCCGCCGCAAAGGTAGACGCCGGCGCCAACGATGCGTACAATTCGGAATCGGTCTTGTCCCGGTGCCAGGAGGTTGCGGTCCGGCATGAGCCGCTCGAGTCCCTCCCGGCGAAAGTCGTCTTGGGTCCAGAAGTCTATCTCGACGGGCATGGCGTGATTCGTATACTCATTGACGCGCTCCTGGATCGCGGCTTTCCACCTGCCCTCGATCACGCCGCTGAACTCGCAAGACGCGCTCTCCGGGAAGTGGGACGCCTTGAGCTCGTCGAAGCCCTTGATCTCGTCCTGCAGCAGGTGCCGCACCGCCGAGCCGACGACGTGGCCGGCCGTGTGCAGCCGCGAAAACAGAAGTCTCTTCTCGCCGTCAACGGACTGCTCGATCGGGCAGCCGGGCAAAAAGGCCGAGGCAGCCGAGGCGTCGGAAAACCGGCCCAGGTGCAGCACCTGGCCGACGTCGACGGCATCCATGCGCACGGCAACGACCCGAAACGTCCACGCACCGGCAGCGCACCTCATGCGTCCCTCGTCCGACGGCTGTCCACCGCCCTGCGGGTGGAATATTGTTTCTTCCGTGACCAAAATATGGTGCTCTCTCGGTGCCGTCACGGCTTTGAAAAGCTGGCGGTTCGCTTCCTCGACGGCAGCAAACGCGCGCACGCATCTCAGCGTCGTGGTCAATTAGAGGAGCTTTTCATTGTCGTGGAATACGAGGCACGTTCTCTTGCCGGCGGCAGCCATTGTCATGGAAAACCGGCAGACGCTGCCCTGGCACCGTCCTCGTCGGCCTGCGAGAAAACGCTTGCGTCTGCGCGCGTCGGTTGTTGGTCAAGCTGCGCTAAGACATGAGCCGCATTCCATCCTCCCCCCACTTTAAATTACCCCCGACCCCTGCTGCAGCGGCTGAGGCGTCTTGCTTGTGCGAGGCCCGACCGACACGTCTTACTTTCGTACACAACGTCTAATTATATTGCTCCTCTTCACATCCGACCTACCCGCTCTGCCCGCCTAGATACTCTTCTCCCAAAACGCCTCGCTGCATCCCCTTTCCAATTCAAGTCCGCCAAGCAACTGCCAGTATGGAGTGACACCGTCAAGGCACGCCAACGCAACAAAGACTATCAAATCAACGATGCTGGCCAGAACCCGACCGTCAGACGCAAAAGCCTCAACTTTTTCTCATCTTCTTTACTTTCCTCAGTGCCCGTCGTGTCGCATCCTCTTCGTTTTCTCTTCCCGGGGCCATGGGTCGCGGCGTCGCCTCCACCCTCCCGGGCCCACAGCCGCCGGCTTCGACCTGCGTCTCCGTCTCGTCCTTGCGCCAGTCTTTCAGCCCTTGCGGCCTGACGTCCGCAGACTCGCCTAGTTCGACCTCGTCCACCTCGCGCAGAGGCGTCGTCGCCACTTGAGTCGCTACCTCGGCCGTGCTCTCCGAGCTTACCGCCACACTCTCGTGGCTGTCTGCCCGCATCATCTCGATACCCAGCTTGGAGCTTGGCAGTCCCACTTTTCCCATCATCGGCTTTCTTCCCCGTCGTAGCTGTCGCTTGTCCCTGTTCAGCTCGCCCTCGTCGTCCTCGTCGTCAGCCAACTCGGTACCCTCCGTTGCGCCTATCTTTCTCTCCAACCCCTCTCGCTTGCCCATCTTATCCTGTGCATGGACCACGTGCTCCATCTGGCCTGGCGCTGACTGCTGCGTCTGCAGCGGTGGCGGTGCCTTGACAAAAGTCTCGAGGGCCCCCCTTGCTGCTGCTGTTGTTGCTCCTGCTGCTCCAGATGTTGCCGCTGTTGCCGCTGTTGCCACAGACATGTCCGTATCGGCAATGCCCAACCCACCCTCTTCCCACTTGCCTGTTCCCTTGCGCTTCATCGCCCTAGACCCCTGGTCCGCCGTGACCGATTTCGAATACTCAAACAAGCCCGGCGCCATCGAGTCCTCCCGGCTCGACGCAACTCCGGACACCGGTCGTCCCGCCAATACAGACAAGCTCGACATCATGCTCTCCTCTGACCTACCGCCGCTCTTGCGTGGGCCCAAGGAAATAGGCCGGGGGGGCGGGCCCGATGCCGCGCGTTGTGGTGATTCGGGCCGCCACTGACAGAGGCTACGTAGTACTTCCGCCAGCTTCGACGAGCTGATCGGCTTCTCGATCAGCGAATCAAAGTAGTGTGGCGCCTGGAGCTCCTTGAGGTAGGCTGTGATGGCCACAATGGGCGTGTGTGAGTTGGTGTTCTTGGTTTCGCGTATCATGCGTGCCACGTCCGCCCCGTTGATTTGCGGCAGCTTATACTCTAGAAATATGACGTCGAACTGTATCTCGCTCATGGAATAGCGCACCGCTTCCGATCCGTTCGACACCAAGATCGTCCGGCACCGTAGCTTTTCTAACAGCTTTTCCATCACCATCCTGGCCACCGGATGATCCTCGCAGATCAGGACGTCCAAAGGTTTGAATGTAGGGCCGCTGTCAAATGTCACTTGTGACAGCCGCCGCGAGCTTTGTCTCCGTCTCTGTACCCGCAGCAGTGCGTTGTGCTTGTCCCCCTCGTTGTCCGACGATGACGGCGACATGTCGAATACCTGGCTCCTCCGGTTGCGGTGATGCCGCATTATTTCTGATGCCACCGGGCTTTCCTCCTGAGAGCCCACGGTCAAAGACCTAGATCGGCTAGTAGAGCAGGCACTACCTTGGCGTGGCGTCGCCATCACCTTCTGGGGCGACATTGCTAGTGGCGCCCCTCGAGAGCTCTTGATAGGCGATACAATAGCAGCCAATGTCGCCGCCTTCTGCAGGCTCGGGGGAACCTTCGGCACCTCCAACACAGCCGAAGCTTGCAGAGAACTCGACTGGTGTGACAAGCTCGACGTGTTGCTCGATGCCTTCCTGCGTCCCTCCGTCCCCTGTCCGGCCACAAATGAGACCAGAAGTGGCGAAGACGGCTGTGATGCTCGGCTCGGTGACGAATTCATATGACTGAAGCCTGACGGCGATTGTGGCCGGTTCCCGACCTTGGCACCAGAAATCGTCCGGTGCAGGTGGTTGGAGAGTACCGGACTGGCGTCGAGTGAGGGAGCTGGTGACGTCACGAAGGCAGGATCCCGAGGACTCCCGGAGGACGACTTACTATGCGCGGCCAGCGCATCGGCCCGCAGCTTTTGTATCACGTCTTTGTTTGCCTTTTCTAGTACTGGTAGGTTCTTGAAAGTAAAAGATCCGAAATCGTCCGTCACCACCGGCTCGCTCAGTCTGCGCGACTTCAAGTCTCGGACGTGAGGTGGAATGTGAAGAGGCATCAACTTGCGGTTAATCGAATTCATCTGGGACCGTACTCGCGATAATGCGTCATGCGGCCGATCCGGATAATCGGATCCTGCCGTCGATGAGTGCGGAGAGACTTGGTCTTCGATCTCTTCGGCAAAGGATTGGAGGACGGCACCCCTATCGTCGAAGTACTCCGTGTCTTCCGGGTTCTTGGGATGAGGCACGAACTGAGCCTCGTCTTCGAGCAGCGTCTCCCAGTTGATGCCCTGAAACCAGCTGTGACTTCGAATTTCTTGACCGCCCGACACAAACTTGCCCCCGCGGTTGGCGCCTAGCCTCTGCTTGGGATCAACGCAAAGAAGCTTGTTGATAAGATCACGAGCCTCGTCCGAGATCGACTCGCACGTAGACATGTCCGGCCATTGTATCTTGCGCATCAAGATATTTTCAAACACCTGCTCCGCTTCGCCAGCGTGAAAGGGGGGGATTCCGCAGAGAAATTCGAACATGATGCAGCCTACCGACCACCAGTCGCTTGTCTCGTCCTGCTTGTCGCCCTTGATCGTCTCCGGCGCGAGATAATCTGGCGTACCCACAAAACGACGGTGGGTATTTTCCGGGTCAAATAGCGCCATAAGAGGCGGCATCATGTTTGTTTGGTGTAAGGAGCTTCGCCCATGGCTCTCTGCGCTTGCAATAATATTTGATTGGCTGTACAGTAGATCGGGCGATCCATGAACGAGTGGTTCGTCCTCAGTCACCAACTTGGCGCTCGAGGGCTGGCATTGGGAGTCCGAGTCGTTGAGGGAAAAGGACGTGAGCATGTGCGACATGGCCTCACTTCCGCCACTGTCGCTCCTGTGGCCGCTGGACATCCGTCGTGGCTCCTGCGCAGGGGAGGTCAGATTGAAAAAGGACCCTTGGCCCACGCTGCTGGCATCAGGCGTCGTCTGGGGCGTCGCGCTGACTGAGGCGACCTGACCATGCAGATCGAGCGATGTAGATTGTGACGAGGCCATCGATGTAGAGCGGGCAAACAAACCTTGCTTGACAAGGTCCGGCGTCGGGTCCGCCGTTTCGCTATCTAGGGCGCGCTTTTGTCGGCCGACCAGCCCCATGCGTGAAAGGCCAAAGTCTGTCAGCTTAAGATGACCTTTCTGGTCAATCAACAGATTGTCAGGCTTTAGGTCGCGGTGAATAATGTCTCGCTCGTGAAGGTGCTCAACTCCCAAAACGACCTCACCCAGATATTTCTTGACCCAGTTCTCAGGTAGGCCCCCGAGCACTTTAATAAGCGAGGTGCAATCCCCTCCGTTGAGGTATTCCATCACAAGATATAGATAATCCTTGCTCGAGAAGGTCCAGTAGAGTTTGGCGACAAAATCACTTTGCCCCTGCCACATCATGATGGCTCGCTCTGCCTTGACGTTGCCGACCTGGTTCTTGGCCACCATATCTGCTTTCTTGAGCACTTTGATGGCAAAATATTCGCCCGTTGATTTCTTCTTAGAAAGGTAAACACTTCCGAAAGCGCCCTTACTAATGGGTTTGATGATTTCGAAATCTTTGATCGACGGCTGCACCGGTCGAGGCTGAGGCGGAGCCCTCATGACCAGGTCAGAAATGGCTGCCGAAGATTGCCTCCGATGGTGTCGAGAAGGATGTGACACGGGAGAACTGAAATCGATACATGGAAACATGGGTGATGCTTCGGGGGATGCTACACCTTCAAGAGTAAAGGGTACTTTGGGCCTGATCCACAATGGCGAGAACGGCTGTGCTGTCCGCGATGGTGACTCTTGCCGGCGCGGTGATGAGGCGCCTGGCATAACCAGGCTTCGCCGATGATGCTGTCTGGCGCTCGCAGCACATCTGAGGTCGCCAAACTCTGATATGGGTGACTCTGTCCGCGGCGCATTCCGCGACGCAACAGACGACGATCGCATGCTTCCTTCGACCTCGGCCGCCTCCACCTCGTGGGCCAATGACGACGCTCTGCGCGTATCTCGAGAGAGTAGTTGACCCCCTAAGGCCCATTCGGCGTGTGAGCGCGGAGTTGGACATTCCCTCGGACTGCTAGATCGTGTCGATGCTATTAACGAAGTAGGCCGGGACCGGGAGCGGTGTGATGGGTCGGAAATATCCATCTGGCGCAGCGCGGCCGCCAATGCCGAGGGATTGTCCAGAGGTCGTTCATCAAGACTATCCTCGCATCGGCCGCACGGCGCTTCGATCCTTGTCGCTTCGATACTAGTAACCGGCTGCAGATCCTGTTCCACACATTCAATTGTCTCTTGCAGACCAACGTCTTCCTCGTCTTCAGTGGAGTCGCTCATCCGACCTGCCGCAAGACGAGCGGCCTTCCTCAAGGCCAAGTCGATGCAATCTTGCACCAAGACAGTGAGTTCGATGCGGATGCGCTCTGCGTACTCGATAATTTTTCGATGACGGAAAACAGCGTCCACTTTGGCCCTGGCGACTTTCTCAGTGTCGGAGCATAGTAGCGCCAAACCCTGTTCCTGATCCACCGTGTTCGTGCTCGGCGACTGCCATTGCAAGACCTGCGATATCCGCGACTCCGACTGAGGAGATTGAGTACGAAGCTCGCCGCCATCTTGATGAGATATGCTTTCCTTGATGGCAGGATTACTGATTTCCATAGCCGTGTCACAGAGGTCCAGGAGCAATTCGACGATGCGGGCCTGTGGTCTCCGAATGGCAAAAGAACGAGCTCGGGCGTGGCCAAATCCGCTGGCTCGGTCGCGAGAGCGAGCCAGTGACGTTGCAGGGGAGGTGTGCGCGGAGGGAGGAGGCCCAATGGGCATGCCTTTGTACTCAGCCACAGGTCCCGTCTGTTGCTCCCCGATCGTGGATCGACTCTTACGCACTTCTAGGTCATCGAGGACTCGGACTATTGCGTGACGATGCTCTGTCAGGTTCTCTTGAGCCATCTGTACATCCATCTCAGCACGATGCTCCTGGAGGCACAGATCAGTGTGTTTCTCGAACCACCAGGGCGGGATCTGGCGTTCGCAGATGCGACACAGCACCGAGGGAGGGGGCAGCTCCCGCATTTCTGCATCCTTGCCACCAGACTCGGCC
Source organism: Nilaparvata lugens yeast-like symbiont (assembly GCA_000758425.1). Classification (NCBI taxonomy): domain Eukaryota; kingdom Fungi; phylum Ascomycota; species Nilaparvata lugens yeast-like symbiont. The sequence continues at coordinate 14,192 of KN173725.1, read as the reverse complement.
AGACGGGTCAGATAGCTGGCAAGAACTTCGGCGCCGGAGCCAAGGGAGTCGACGATGACCTCTGGCAGATCAATCTTGATCTCGTGAGGGCCGGTCCAGGGGCGAAGCATCCACATGGTCTAGGCAGTGCGTCAGCAGCGGAGCAAGGTTCATTCTCAATCTGTCTTCCATCGGGAAGCACATAAGAACGTACGTGACTCTCACCACCGGATAAACTGTCGTAGACCATAATACCTTGAGCTTCAAGATCAGCCGTTTGAGGATCAGGATGGGATGTATGATGGGCATCGTTTAGACTATCTGTGAACCGCAATTTAGAGAGCTGGCCCAGGTTAATGGAAAAACTGATCCAGTAGCTCTTGGAGTCGTCTCTCTTCATTGAGTCGACAATGTCGGCAAAGACGGTCCTGTTTTCGCTGACGATCAAGTCGGATATAGGAATGCCGTTGACGGTTTCGAAGGGAGTTCCGACGACATCCGTCCACGAAGGACTGACCCATTTGATTGTTCCGTCAAGGTTAAGGTCGAAAATAGCGTTGAGGGTCTGCTCGGCAGCCTCGCGAAGCTCCTCTCGCTCATCTCTGATATCCTGGCTGAGAGAGCGTTCCATCTGGCCAGCCTGCTGGGCTCTCAGCGTCGACACAACCAGTGGCGCTGGTGAGAACGAGGGCTGGTCCATCGTAGATTGTTTCTCTATTCCTTCAGAACCTGCAGTGGCGATCTATGGGGCCCAGCGATGGCCTCGCCAGGGGCGAGGACAGCCGTGTCACCGCTAAGATGAGGTGTCAAGCCGGAGGGGGTGCGTTAGAGGAGAGTAGGCGACAAAGTGTGACAGATCCGTGGGTCTATCAGCGATGCCGGCCGTAGCTACAGAGTGAAGGGCATCGAATAAATGGCTCGATATCACCGACGTACCGTCATTCGAGGACGGGAAGGTGTAGGACGAGAGGGTCGACGGTGTGTGGGTGAGCGAGTTTTGGTGAGTAATGCGGAGCGCAGGCCAGACCGAGGAATTCGGGCGGGCAACTGCGAAAACAAGGGCTATTTGAAAGTATGGAGATTGTAGATGAGAGAAATATACCGGCTCGTGGAAGTCAATGGGTGCAGATTTTACGATGGGTTTGACGGTGTTCTGTTCTGTTGGTAACTCGTCCGGTCGCGTTTCCTCTCGATGCGTATTTAAGCGGGGGAGCCGAGGTAACAGCCAATCACAGTCCACCACTGGCCAGGCTAGCATGGCGCCTTCCTGCGATGCACCAGCTCATCACGGGTCCAGCCCCTTCGAGCTACATGCTAGCGCCTCTGAAAGGTGCAACCCTCCACCGAAAATTTTCCAGCTTCTCGCTTCTGTTAGATTTCGATAGTGCCAGTATTTTGTGCACCATTCTATACTAATACGCCACAACTCCACGAAGCCAACTGGCCCTCGACCTCAACACCACCAGCACCACTCTCTTCCCCCGGGCACAACGAGGACTACACACCACACGGCTTCCGCGACGGGATTCCTGGGAGGGGTTCTCGTCGCCCGAACAAG
>KN173725.1:0-12355 GCA_000758425.1 Nilaparvata lugens yeast-like symbiont | reverse complement strand
GTCGTTTGTCCTATCGGGATGGCGCACGTGCATAGACACGTGCTATATACGACGTAAATTCCACCACCACCGCCTCTGAAAGGTGCTGTCGTTGATCCTTCCAGGATCAGAGGCCGCCACTACTCGACAGCTCCTCCCCAGGAATAATCACCATATGAATTGAGGTTCATTCTGTACTCCCTTTTCATCGCGATCAAGACCAATGACGAGGTCTTGATCACCTCGAACTCGACAGTAAACAACGACAAGTCGGAGGCCTTGTTTAGCAAGATTAGTACTACAAACCAACATGCGGCCATTCATACAGGCGGCCAATCCTAGAGATCACATACTGTCAGACTCTGGAAATTGTTTCAGAAACCCTGAGTGAGAAAATCGGCGACTAAAATCACTTTATGGCGCCATGTGATGTCGCTCAAAAGATCGGAACCGAGTCACATGAAGCATCACTTTGATCAGAGAGCCAGTAAGTGGCAAGAGACCCTGATAAATGAATAATTGAACGAAAAAATGGATGTATCAAGGCCAGTCTCTACCTCATGGTCAGGTTCAGTTCCTCTGTGATCAATCTAAGAATCCGAGTTTTACCTAGACGAGGATTTATCCCTTGATGGACAGTCGTGTCTTCAACCATACTGTTCATATCAAGCCTGACAGAACGTCTCAGCACGAGTCTCGTGCTGAGATGAGATACACATTACGCCCCGTTACGGTCAGAAGCTTCATCGACAGCCAAGGCGTGTTAGTACGTGTCGCAGGTCAAGAATTCTACAACGTTCTCCGGGGTGAACAGCCCGGAGGACTTGGCTGGCGATCGCGAAGAGGCGCAGATGTCGACTTTCTCGCAGTCTTTGTTGATTATTTATGGCCTATAAGCCTGTGATAAGAATTGAAGATTTTAATAGCTTTGGTTCATGCGTGTAGATTGAATCTGGCTCACTTGTGTATCTAATTTACTGGAACAATAAATTAGTTGCACTAATAACACAAATTGAACTGACTTGTAAGAAGATGACACATTTTCATTCTCTGACTATTGAACACGCAAAAACTACTATCATCTGCTTTCGTTATTGTCTAGGTCGCTCATAAGTATCAACAAGTCATCGAGCTCAGCTTGGGTTGTACGTTGCATCTGAATGGCGCCTTGCAGTTCAGATTCGGCCTAATTCAACACTTTTAGTTGTCGTTTCTCAGAACGAAACGGAATCTTACATTTTCAGCCCTCTTCTCCAAGTTTTTGATCTTCTCGGTGGCTGAGTCGAGTTGTGACTTGAACCTATAGATTTTTTTGTTGGCTTCTTCTGTTTCCGTTATTTGCCTCGTCAGACTCTCCTCGAGATTAAAGATGATGTTTCGCAGCTCCATAGTTTCCTTGTCAGCACATTGCCGTGCGCGATTCAAGTCTGCCCGCACGGCGTTTTGTGTTTTGGCCAAACTCGCGTGGTGTTCGGTCTGCTTGGATGCGAGTTCCGCTGCGATGGTCAAGACAAGGCCATCAGGGCTAGTCTGGCTAGCCAGTTGCTGTTCATTAAAGCTATTGATCAAGGTCAGGACGGGTAAACATGCCATTTGGCCTTGTTGGGGACAGATGGTATAATAAACGTACCAAATTCCTGTCGTGTGAGACTTTGGCATTGAGTGGTCAGTGTCTCGAGGTTTCGCCAACTCCACCACGTTAGTATCACTTGAAAGTTGATCCTCAGTGAGATTCCGATTCAGTTGTTCCTCCATTTGAGCGATTTTTGCCATGGCATCTGCTAACGCCTGACTCTTTGCCTCCATTTCCAGTCGCAGTGATTCCGCCACTTCTTTTGATGCGTCTTGATGAAATTGATCGGTCTCGTTTGCTGTGTCCAACAACGGATCTTTATCAATCGCGCGCACTAATCGGCTGTAGTTGTCTTTGAAAAATTGATGAAATCGACGTCGAAAAGAACATGAGAAACTTCGTCGGAAGAACCAAGCTTCTCAGTCGCGATCTCGAAGTCACGTACGAGCGGATGGACGCGTAGTTTCTGAAGATTGTCTATGTATCTGTCACGACCCAGTCGAGATAATAGTATAGACTGAAGCGTGCTTCGAGGTACGGGCGAGCTTTTCCTTGAAAACTCATACACCACACCGAGCAGCAATGTGGCAAGACTTAGAACCACCTCATCCAAGGAAGGCAGGGGCCGCAATATCGCTTCTATCAAGCCCTGTACTGTACTGCCTTCGGCCAAGAAGTCATTGACTGCCTCAGGGTCGTCAAACATCCAACCAATCAGAAGCATCATGTATCCAGCCAATGTGCGAGCGTCATCTCCGCGACTGATGCCCGTTAAGAGATATGCAGCGGTGGCCTGTAAGCCAGAGACAAGCTCCTCGTCGTCCCCTGAATCACCCTCACTGAGGCTCAAGGCTTTCGCTTTGGCCGGAGGGTTTTCATAAAGTAGATGGAAGGTGATGACTGCGGCAAACCATTGCCGATAAGGGTCCTTGATCGTGGTCTCGCTACTCGGTCTGAGAAGAACATCTAGAATATTTGCAGACTCACGCATTCCTTGCTGGTAACCTTCTATGGCTCTGCTAAGAAAGTGCATTTTAACTTCTCCGTGATTGGAAAAATAGGACTTGAGGCACTCGCAAGCTGCAAATCGAAGGTCAAACAATTTTGAGGGAGAATTCAAGATCAGATCTAGAAGCCCGTCGATGACGAAAATTTGACAATTCCTATCTGGCGATGGCAAAACCATGTCAGGTACTTGCAACGATAGTGTAATAGTTATCTGAGAGAAGTTCTCTTGGAGTGTGTGAGAGTTTCGGATCATATCGCCGCAGGTGAAGAAAGCCTACATGCGAAACGGTTATTCAATAGCTCCGACGGTGTGTTTTGGTCATGTCCCACACCTCGGCTCTGATGTGCATAAGGCCCGTTTCGCAGCTGAATGCAAGTTGGGTAATGAGATGAACGAGGCCATGCTTCCAAAAGGCCATTTGATTTTGATGTATGGCAGACGCGTGGGACTGTAAGCAAAGCTTGATTACGGTAAGAAATGCGTGTATATTTCGTGTACGTTGAATTTGAGCCCATTCTGCAGCGTTGGCATTCGAGAAACCAGCTTTGAGCGCTTCTCCTAAGATGGTGGCCAGCCTGGTTATACAGCCTGATTCTCGAAATAAAGATTGGTTGGGTGCATTCTGTCTGAGAAGGTTTGCAAGAAGGACTAGACAGTCTTCGACCACTCGGCCTCCACTAAAGAGAGAGCCTTCAACCTTGACAATCGTGAGAATTCGATCAAACGCATTCTGAAATGCGACTAATTTCTGTATATCGGTAGATCTTTGGGTATAGTCTGTCAGCACACTGATAGCCTGGTCTCTAATGGCGTCCCGCGTATCGTCGAGAAGAGCCACGAGATGACATATGCCGAGTGGGGCGTTGAGAACGCACTCCTCAGCTCGATGGTCACGAGCTGAATGTATGGCAGCAAGCAGCTGCAGAGAATAAAGGCGTGAAAAAAAAATCGTAGCTTTCAATTAGATGCAGGAGATTTTGAGTGTTTTCCTGATGTTGTGTAAGTTCATCGGCCAGCCACAATACGATCTCATCAGAGGCCTCAGGGCTAGAATCGTTCGGGTTAAATAGTAGAAGAAGTGTTTCCAGTACAACTTTGATGGTGTCAAAATCGTCTTTATCAGCTGCTAAACTTCCTATCAGGCTCCGAAGGGCACCTGACGCCACGGATGCTGGAAAGTCCTTCGCAAAACTTCTTAGACCTTGGATAGCTAGCCGCCGATCCTCGACAAGAATGGCTGAGCTAAGGCGACCAGAAAGGACCCTTATTGTGTCGCCTACAGATTGCTTAGCTGAGGTGGTGGATATGGAAAACATAGTGTAGTGCGGCCAGTGGTGAAGAAGAGTAGAGCAAGCTTGGGACAGGATTTCCGCTGAAGAGTCGTATTCGTAAGTCCGAACCGGTATGATCAGTATAATGGCACTTAAGAGCTTGACGATAATGTCTTATCAGCTGAAAATAAACCGCAAGGTCCTTTAGGCGAAGACTCATGAATGTGTATCATGGGAGCGAAACGATGAAAATAGCAGTACTAGCAATTGCATAATTTTTACTGAGATAATATTGTAAGTTTTTTTTTGGCAATCAACCATCTTTTAAGCGTAGCTATACTTTCATATTCCATGGCCTAAGCTTCATCAGCCACTTAATGTCAAATTTTCGAAAGCCCAAAATTTGTTACTTCAAAATGATTGTGCGTTAGCTCAATACTTTCAACAATCACAGAAAGGACAGCTGCAGTAGAAGCCTGATACATTGACAATGTTTTTTGCCTACTACATTACAGCTTCGGATGATAAAATATTTTTTTGGAGTAGACAGTTTTAAAAACCAAGCTTTTGTTTACGAGCCACACGAAAGCAGATGGTCATAAGTATATAGCGGCCATGGTCTAACCACCGGCGGTCTCAGGCTCTCGTCCCTATAGCGCACAGCTTGCAAGTAAGGCTCCTGAAGGTCTAACTAGTGGTGAATTAGTCAGCTTCCTAAACTAAAGCTTAGCCATGGCCTTTTTGACATACGTACTGTGTGAGTTCTAGCATAAATCTATATTATATCAAAGAAATAAAAAACCGAACCACCTTAATAGCCTCTCCACAAACTGAGCGCTGTATGTACAAAAAGTTGATGCCACGGAATGGACGCTCGCTGGATGGTTTATCCTGTCGATTAGGTTCGACTCCCAACAGCGCTACGAAGTACACGGGTGTTGCATGTAGCTTTTCTCTGGACCCGATACGTAACCCTCTGGCTTCGTCACGGATGGCAGACAGTAGCCGACGTTATGCCGAGCCGGCGTGGGACCGGGCGGTACCCTAGATCCTGAGATAACCTTAGGACCACCTCCCTTTCTCCTTTTCTTTCTTCATCTTGCATAGAATTTAATAACTTAGAACAGGAATTGGTGAACAACTTCTCTGCGTCCTATTACAGCTTAAGGCTCCGAGGTGAACGCTTGGTATTCCGGAACTTGGACCCACAAAGTGACCATAGTGTGACGACTGGAGCTATTGCCAAGGGATAAACCTGTCGAAGGGTTTATGTTGGCAGATTAGGAAGGGCGTAGTCCTGAGCAAGAGATGTCACAGTGGTAATATACCAAAGGTCGTAACCAAGATGATCAGTGTGTGTGAAAGAATGATCGTATTGAACGCTGGCTAGCTGTCAAAGGAATGAGAAGTTGGGGGGTGATATATACCTGATGCCTTTCCCTGGATCATTACCTATTTCCGATGATCCGTCCATGGATCATTTACTTTCTGCAATGATCCCCATGACCCATCATTTGACCAGACAGAGAACCTGGTAGTTCCGGTTCATATTTTGGCCTTCTGCGTAGGCCGTAGCACATAGTAAGAATATGATTAAACATGTTTGAAATCTTTGCGTAACTATTAATTAGATGAAAGCTATTGGCAGTGCACAATGCAACGAATGTTGGGTTATAGCCTACGTATAGATAAGGCATGGTTTGTTACCCGTATAGCATCGAGTATCGAGGTCAGGCTGATGGCGCCGCGCTCGCCCAACGACCACCCCGCTTGAAATATCCAGCGACACAGGCTGAGTTGATCTCTGGCAAGTTCCTGATTTTGCAAGCCATGACGTCATGGCTTTACAACCGCGATCCACGGACTGGCATCTATGGCGGTGCCGCTAGCGATCTCAGCTGTTTGTCTTGACGAGATGGCACGTACCTCCTTCGATCCGGCTTGTCCAAACACCAGAGACCTCCTGCTATGGTCATTAGGACCACTACTACTACGCACCTCCGCGGCTTCGGCCTCACCCTGCCGTAGGTTCTGTACTAGGTCCCCTTTGACGTCGTCGTGCCGCCATATGACTGCTAAAGACGCGCTTTGTCCACAGTTCCTTGTCCCGGATTTTGGCTTCTGTATGGTTCTGGATCCAGGCTGTCTTCGTTCGCATCAACGGAGTTGATATAGTCTGCTCGAACGATGTTCTTCCTGCAGACGAGTCAGCCATCATCGTGATCCATCACGTTGGCTGGGCCGATTTGCACATGATCCAGGCCGTCGCCCGGCGCGCAGGCATCCTGAGCCGCTACCGCTACTTTGCCAAGTGCCAACTCCATGCCGTACCGTTCCTCGGATGGGGAACCAAGGCCTTGGGCTTGCCCATGATCAGCCGTAACAGGCTCAAGGACAAGACAGAACTCGATCGCGTCTCCTCTAGAATCGTCTGTAACCGTCTCCCAACGTGTGAGCGTGTGTCGGTTTGCATTTGTGTCTCGTTCATCCGACTGATCATATGCAAGACTCGTTAGTTTCAGCGAAGTGACATTTTTCAGCAAGACCAAATACGACGGCTCTCGAGCTTAGTGCAAGAAGGCGAACAAGCCACAGCCGAGGCACCTATTGTACTCTCGCACCAAGGGTTTCATGACCGCAGGACAGCTCCTGCACAAGGCATCTTACTTCAAGGCCGTCTACGACTTCAGCATTGCCTACAAAGAGGTAATACCCTTCATGCGGCGCCGTTCATGTGGGAGACGCTGAGCCTGTCCGGACTGAGTGACCGCTCCAGCTTCAGGCTTTCATACTGAGTCGCTGCCAGGCACACACGATGTCCTGGTCCGGTGGCTCCAGAACCGTAAATCGAGAAGGGAGAATGGCTCGAGGCGATGAGAAAAAGCTAGTTGAGCGACGTCCAGCAGCAAGGCCATGACGATGCACCGTAGGTATGAGAGGCGACGAGACGCTATAGACCACAGATGGATGAGTAACGTGGGAACTGGGCTGCTACACAAAGGACCACAGCATTATACAAGCCCATCACTATGGACAATTGCCTATTCAAGGGCAGGCTGATAGAGATGCTGGTACTTTTCGAAATAGCCACCTGCCTGCATATTAGATGTGAGGCATCTAATCTATCGTACCTTCTAATGAAGGCGACCAACCGGACGTGCTCGGGAGGAAGACAGGAATCCTACATCCTCAATAATTCAGCATCTTGAGGAATAGGAAATAGATGGTGGCTGGAGAGCTGCCTGAATTATATCATATTGGGGGGGTCTCCATACCTATTTATGCATGCAGCTAGTGAAAAGCAGTGGGCATGAAGCTTGCACCACCTTCCTTGGGCGTTTCTTGCGCGGGCCGACTCAACTACAACAATGCGCCGGCTGGACACCCACCGGTGTCAGGTTCGCGACACCGTTATAAGGGTCCTACTGCTGCTGGCCGCACTGCAAATACTTCAGCTCGGCCTAACTAGCGCGATGCGACTATGCAAGCGCACAGAATTCCAGTCGACGTACCCACTATGCTCCGGCTTCCCCGGAATGCTGTGATTGCACGCCGCGGTGGTCTATGGTCACCTTGCCGTGAGCCTGGGTGGTCGATCCAGATTCCCAGGCTTAATCGTACGTAACGAGGGGAAAGACCCGAAGTTAACTGACAAGTAGTTCTCTATCAAGACGTCGACTAAAAGTATTATAGTTATTTTGTACAGACGCAAGTCGTCGTCATGCGAAGTTTGACGAGCATGAAGACCGTCTGCAGCCTCCGAGCTAACACTGTGGTGGAGGGGATTGTCGTCGGACCAACACTAGCGCTTCATGCGCCGAGGCCGTCGCCGCCCTAATACTCTGCAAACCAAGGCTTGCGAGTCTTTTTGCACAGACTTGTCTTTACCGTGAATATCGCGTCAAAGACGCTGTTGTGTGTTTGTCAGGGCCACTGAGGTCAGAGTCTTTGACATGGTTTTTGACGTGAGGGAAGAAAGAGGTGGATCAGGCGGGCCGGGCTGGTAGCCTGGCATGGCTTTAGTCGCCATGCCTATGCCATCCCTGGATTGATGGGACGCAGCCCTTTTTAGGGGTCCCCCCCAGAGCCACCACTTAAATCGGCGCGCCGCGGAACTGAAAGCCGCCGTGGATTTAAATCGGCGCGCCGCGGAACTGAAAAGCCGCCGTGGACAGCTGGCAGGATAAAAATTTGTTAACTGTATCTACCACGAGGAGGCTCATTGCTGGAGAAATGAGGTATAACTTGGTGTTGAGGGGCCAGTACGCACACACTGTAGTGGTGGAGGTGGTGGATTTATTTACGTCGTGTATAGCACGTGTCTATGCACGTGCGCCATCCCGATAGGGCAAACGACGCGGGAGCACGTGCTAATCGCGTCTCCCGGTTCAGTCGGCTATCTCACAAGCCAGCAGGTTGTCGAAAGGGGTTCGGGCCCGTCAATTCAGGCCGACCCTGTCCGCAGCACCATCATGGGTGCGCGTATGTTTAGGACTTCCGCCGCTCCCTCTTCGTCATGTTCCCAACCGGAATTATCCTCCACTGCCTCTGAAGCCTGGGTTGGCCCTCTCCCCCAGGTCCGGCGGTCCGACGCCCGCAAAGCCGTCATACGAAGGATCGTGAAAAGCCAGGGAAAAATCCCGCGGGAGAAAACCTGGCGAGGTTGGGTTCATGAGCAATACCTTTCGGCGCAGTCGGGCCGGTGAGGTGTTACATCGACGGCGACGAGGTTGGGCGGTAAGCCGCTCAATCGTGGCGAATGTACGAGTTGAGCATGTTCGGGCGACGGGGAACCCTCCCAGGAATCCCGTCGCGGAAGTCGTGTGGTGTGTGTCCTCGTGCCCGGGGGAAGAGAGTGTAGAATGGTGCACAGAATACTGGAACTATCGAAATCTAACAGCAGCGAGAAGCTGAAAAATTTTCGGGGGAGGGTTTGCACCTTTCAGAGGCGCTAGCATGTAGCTCGAAGGGGCTGAGCTTACCGACACGTGACCCCCAAAATCCGTGCTGGTCGCTGGCGCGACACGAAACGAGACAGCAATAACAGCAGTGGCTAATTAGCCGACCCTCCTACAGAAGATACGTCGCGATTCATCGAGCCATCCGTCCGGAGAAACAACTACAGCAGCCAACGTGCCGTGATGGTGCCCGATTTTCTTGTCGCCTTACTACCACAATCAGCCTCGAGTTTCTCGCCAATGCGCTACTTCCTGATGGGTCGCTTGTATTATTCTTTATGACCGCGTCTTGACGCGATTTCCTCGAGCAGAATCGGTGTGCACCCTCCCTCTCAGCTCATTTTGTTTGCTGTTGTGTCCAGCCATGGCTCGGCTGTCCGTCCCTACCAAGGCTCGATTACCGTCGTCGCTTCGCGTTGAGGCGTCTGACTCGGCTGTGTCGAAGAGCCTCAGCCGTCTGTCAAGGGCTTCGCTCATATCGCTGGCGCTGAACTGGCTTGACGATGGTTCCTTGGTCAATGCAATGCCCTACTTGAGGCTTGAAAGAAAATCCGGTACAAACCTGGCTAGAGGAGGAGAGAATAGCGAAGAGGAGGGAGTGGAGGAGGAAGAGCAAGAAGACGTCGATGCCGATGATCTTTACCCCCCGTGTCGGTCTGTTGGTGAACTCCGAGACCTCTACATGGACATGCGAGCCCAGAAGGGCGCCAAGCGTGACATTGTCAGCCGCATACTGGAGGGCGATTGGCGCCATGGCTTGACCTTGTACCAGCTTGCCATGGCGGATTGTTCCTATTTCGATGAGCATCCCACATCTCAAAAATGGACGGCGTACGCCATACTGCCCATCAAGCATCCATCTACAGATGCCGACGAGGAAATGCTCAAGGTGGACAAGCGAAGCCTGACCATTCCGCGTTTTCATCCCTCCACTTTTCTCCAAAATCTCCAAGAGCAGGTTCTTCCCGACGTCAAGGCTCATTATCACTTTTACAATCCAATGGACTTTCCTGTGCTGCTACTACGCATTTTTATTGTCGAGTCTCCATACAATACCAACCAGGCTTTATCAGGTCGCGACAGTGCAGGGGCGGCTACAAAATTAAGCTCATCGCGCACCATCTACTTGGCCTTTCCCAATGGCTCACCCTCTCTCTATATCGCAAAGTTGCACGTCTCAGGGCCCTTAAGCATTGGCGAGTCCAGGAGTTTGCAAAGTCTCATCGTCAACGGGGTTCCTAAGGCGCTTTCACGGCATCAACTTCGATTCACTCTCAAACCGACTAATCTTACCAGCAGAAATTTGGGCGCGTTCTTGAGTAGAGTAGGCCCTGGTCGCGAAAATGGCGCCGGGGGGGGTTGGAGCATCTATGCAGACGAACTGACGCGAAAGTCCCCCTTGGACGTTGTTCTCCCCGCGTCACCCTTTTATACAGCACCGTCACACATTAGCGCCTGCCACAAGAGACAGCGATCCCTGACCGCACTTGAGCGTCATGTAAAGAGAGCCAAGGTAGTGGCAAAAGCTCGTTTTGGGAATTCCGGGATTGTCACGGACGGTAAAGGCGTCGAAAAGGTGGAAATACTAATACAAGATACATTTCCAGTCTCTAGTCCGAATTGGAACTGGGACCCGGATGGCGACAACAATATGCAACAGGGCAACGGCAACCTATCTCTGGATCGGAGGCGAAGCAAGCTAGACGCTGTACTGCAGCAGGTACGTGCCGATGTCGAGGACACCGCGGATGAGCCGGATCCGTCCGAGTGGACGCCGACCGTCCGGCTCTCCTTCCAAGGACTACACGTCTTTGCGGGTATACGACAACTTGTTGAGGCCGGCATTGTGGATGGCGAGCGAATGCCCGGCTGGATGACGGGTGAAGAGGGTGTGACTGCCGGCGTAGTTCGGCACGGGAGAGTAAGAGGGCACAAAGGCTCAAGCTTATGACACGCCTACTCCCTTGTCTTGGTCTACCATGAGCAGTAAGGCTTTTTCTCTAGATACCCTTGGCGATTGTGAATAATGCCATTAGGTTAACTTGTCTCTTCGAGCCCAAAGACTCTGACCGTGTTGCTCAATGCTGCCTCACGGACCTGCTTCACGCTGATGCCCTTAATGGCGGCCACTATCTGAGCGACTAATTCGATTTGGCAAGGTTCGTTGCGAGACTTAACCATGGCCCCCTTCTTCCATTTCTCTTTCTTCACGACTTCAAACATTTGAAGCAAGTCAAGCTTCTTTATGGGTCCACTGCTTGTGGATTCCTCAACAGGCCTTTGCTGTTTCAGAATCTTCAGCCCCTTGTGACTGGGTCGCACTTCGCACCAAGGCCCATCAGTCTCGAGCATGATTCTGTCGAGGCTAACTTCTTTGACGGTGGCACAATTGTTGACCGTCTTCAAACTGCAGCCGTTGATTCCAATGTAGAGACCAAGCTCCATTAATTCGTTCAACTCTTCAACCGTTCCAGTAAAGCTGTGGACGACACCACCCTTGTTTAGTCGTTCCAGTTTGCTCCCGAAAGCCTTTTTGAGCTCCGAGACAAAGTCTGAGTGAGCGGCCCTCGAGTGTAGGAAGAGAGGCAGCTGGGGGGAGAGCGAGGCAGCCAACTGGAGCTGGGCCGCGAACGAGTGCAGCTGGACGGTCTTGCTGCAGAAGAACAAGCGGTCGTAATCAAGACCGATCTCGCCCAGGGCGACAAGGCGTTTCTGGTCTGGCGACCTTGCCTCGGCGATGAGAGCTGTGAGCTCGCCAATGATTGCTTCCGTCTTAGGAGGGTACGGCCGGTCATGCATAAAGGGGTGAGTTGAGGGCCCCAAATCCCTTGACGCCTCATCATTTTCTTCGCCATGACGACCATGGGTACTAAATATCGAACTGTTACAGGGGTGGATGCCAGCAGTTGCATAGACGATGCCCGCTAGTATCGTTAATGAGTGCACATGTTTGTGCTCTGTGATCATGAGAAGCCACTCACGGTATTCCGCAGCGAGCTTGAAGGCATCACCGGTGCTCTCGATATCGGAGCCGGTCACAATGAGCTTGGAGCATCCGACTTGACGAGCTCGAGATATAACGGCGTTCAAATCGTTATCATGCCGTTTGATGCCATTATAGTAGCCTTTAAAGACGGGATCGGTCAGATTGATTCCAATCTACTGAACCGACGTATGTCAGAATACCGCCTTAAAGGCATGGATTCCAGCCTACATCGATGTATCTGGATTCAACGAGCGACGAGTCCGGTTTGAAGTTAAGTGAGGCATGGGTGGCCATTGCGGCAGAGAGAGGGCGAGAGCAACAGACAGCCAAGCTTCTACAGGGAGCGAGACGCAGAGGTAGTCTGGCCAGGAACATGGGAATATGTAGATGAATGTGCGTGAGAGCTGCGACGCCTCTAGGTTGTTGTCGCGCTCATATACGAATTGGCACTTTAATTTTCTAGTGACGAAGAAATAGTCACGTGACTTCGTGTTTTTAAGGCGGGGCGGGAAGATTTGTGCACAAACACGGATCGCGCACGCAACCCTCCCCCGAAAAATTTTTCAGCTTCTCGCTTCT
>KN173724.1:567692-617533 GCA_000758425.1 Nilaparvata lugens yeast-like symbiont | reverse complement strand
TTGAGCTGTCCGAGCAGCTGTCCGAATCGGGCACGTAATCGTCCATGACGTTCCACGTCGTACCCAGTCAGCTGTTGCACTTTGTACGCCGAGCGCCGCCGGGTGTGCATCCGGGTCACACCCACAAGCCGAGGCTGGCATGTCGTCTCCTTGTCGGCCGCTGTGGTCCTCGGCTCCGATCGCCAACTCGGCAGCACCATCGGGCTACTACTCGACCGGCCTTTGAGGTGATGCGAGCCTAGGTCGAGCGGTAGTGGTGGGAGCGGTTTATGGGCTTAGACCTCGACCAGGGCCGGGGCCAATGCGCCAAAAGCGTGTCGACGAGGTGATTTCGGGCCGTCACACGAAACGGCCCCTGTCATACTCTTCTGGGGGAGGCACGAGCTAAGACGCGGAATGAAGCCTTTTATGAGACGGCCACGTTGGTCAGTCAGATGGAGGTCAAATGGGATAGAGGGCGAGTGAGGGTGGCGAGGGAATAAGAAGGACGGTCAAGGACGGCGTCGCTTGACGTGTGCGCGACCAGAGCGAGGCGACAATGAGGCCACCCTGCTTCTCCCCTCAACGAGCAATCGCTCAAGCCTGTTTGCTCGTGACCGCGTCTCGCTCTCCCCAACAAGCGTTTTTCGGCGAGGCCGATGGAAGAGGGGGGGGAGAGGGAGGCAGGGGAGTCGTGGAGAGGAAGAGAAGGGGCCGAGATACCGTGTTTGAGGCAGCCGTGCAGGCCGTGATGACGGCGCACGAGGAACCAGGCCGGCGGCAGTGGGAGGATTAAGAAGTCGGCCGGTGCACAAAGGTGAGGGTGGAGGTCATGTGGGCTCAGTAGGGCTGCATTTCCGTATTATACGTGACCGCCGCCGCCGTTGTTGCTGCTGCTGGCTGCACCAACGCACACGCACCCGTCGACGACAGCCCCCCAGGCTGATGGCTGAGAGAGAAGAGCTGGACGACGGCGGGTTGGCTGGCTGAGACCAATGCTGACATCCCTCCACCCTTCCCCTCCAGCTCCATATCGTCCTGCCACAGTCAAGCTGCCCAGGATGGATGAGTGGCCAGGCCAGGGCGTCCGAGTCAGTTGACGAATCCATCGCCACGCACGCGACGTCGGCCAGAAGCTTCACCGCACCTTGGAGGCCTAGTCGGAAAGAACCGACCGGTGGCCCGGCCGAGCGCGCTGCCGGCACTTGGCTGATCGGCGTCTATCACTGCCCGAGCCCCTTGCTTGCCCAAGAGTACCGCGTCCGGTGGCGCCACGCCTACGGTACCCCGGGCCCAGCCTCTCGGCCGTCACTTCTAGAAGCGAGCTGACCCTCAACTTACCGTCGACGTGCCGGCCCGGGGCGCAACGTGAGCCTGGCCGACCAGAAGCGGAGGAGACCAGGGTGCTTGCCTACCGGCTTCCCAGCTGGCCAGGGGGGCTGTACTACGGGAAAGTGACGGCATCTGACGGCCAGCCCGCCTACCGTCAGACGAACGAGCCACTCCGAAACGTTAGGCTTCGCCAAAAAGAGCGAGCGTAAGGCAGGCATGAACATGCCTCCGTCACCGAGTACAAACGGCGGCTACGCTCACCTCCCACACTGCCGCTGCCGGACGGGGCAGCCTTGCTGATCCACTTCAGCCTACAATGTAGCATCAAGATGCCATGTGTCGCTAACCCTACCCCTGCCTTGTATCGGTCCATGGTCGCGCTCGCGCCTCGGATCGCTTCCTCCTAGCCGTCTTCATCTCGGTAGTCTTCCAGCAGGATGTCGTCGATGGCGATGCTCGAGGGCGAGCGCCGAATCCACTCCGTCTCTACGCGAAAAAATATCCAGATCCATCGCCGTAGCACCTCGAGCAGCTCGATGACGAAGATTCCGCTCTCAAAGTCGCTGAAATTGTACAGATGCGGACTCAGCTTCATAGACCATGCGCAACGCAAGGCCAGGTCCAGGCAGATGACCACGTAGTAGAGCCCAGTGGGCCGGAAGATGAGCCGGTCTCGCAGGCCCCAGGCATGATATGGCGAATTGCGCTTCCGCAGGGTGGAGAAGAGCGTCAAGTCCCAGTCCTTCGCGACATCCCAGTAGAAGGAGTAGAGCGAGTTGACGAGAGTTGCAGCCAGCCATGCCCTGGTCAGGGCAGCCCTGGCTGCTTCGGCCTGGGCCTGCCTCTGGAGCGAGCTCGTAATGAGGACGGGAAAGGCGGTTGAGTACTTGAGCGCGTTGGCCAGATGCTGACCTCCCCAGCCTGTCGACTCTTTGTAGGGGCCACGCCGGACGCGCAGGTACTCGGTCATGCACTGTCTGAAGCGGATAAGACTGGGAAGGGCCATGAGGAGCGGCATGACAACGGCCCCTCCGCAGTTCCGATCAGGTCGGCCTGTCGACGAGTCGCCAGGGATGAAAAACATACACACAGAGACGAAAAGGTCGCCGCACACTTTGGCATAAGACGTGAGAACGTCGGCAAGTAGTATGTCGCCAAACTTGCCGTTGTTAGCCTCGGCGATACCTCCGAGGCTGACGCGACGCAGCGTCGTCAACAGGTGACGTCGCCCGGCGCCCGGTAGATTTCGCAAGGGAAGGAAGGGCAAGGCGATGATAATGGCGAGATAGGCCATGGGCAGCCAGTCATAGGCAATGACGCGCGACGGGACGCGCCACGTCAGCATCCAGAACATCATGATGGAGGCGGCCAGGAGCGTCGACAGCGCCACGGCTAGACGATAAGTCGACACATGATGCGGCACGTGGCGCGACGACGGACGTCCCGGGTATCTGATCAATGAAGGCACATCGATTTGACATAGGTAGAAGTAGTGGAGGTTAAGGCCCCATCCCCAGGCCGCTATGGCATAAGACGCGAAGCATGAGCGAGGCAGCCTCCGGAGGAATGGAAGGGGGAGGGGGAACGCAAAGCTACAGACGTGGAACGGGAGCTGACCTAGCGTCACGAGAAAGCCGACGCGGTACGGCAACGGGAAGACGAGACTGAAGGAGTCGAGTTGGGGCTCAACTGCGGGATCGCCGTCCATGGCTAGAAACGGCGCGATGACATCGACCAGGGGCGGCGTAACGGTGTTCCGTCTAGAAATAGGGCTGAGCAGAGTGATCTAGGAGGGAGGGAAGAATGAGGCCTCAAGGACCGGAAAGCTAAAGCGCGATGCGAGGAGAGGAGTGCGGGAAAGGGAAGATAAAAATGGCTGCTGAAGGGAAAAACGATACTAGAAAGCAGGCAGGGCGGACGCGAGGCTGGCTCGTCACATCCGTGCGCGAAACAAAAGTGGGATCAGTAATAATAACGGCCAATCAGACCTCGCAGTAAGAAAAGCACTGTGGGAAATAGACCGACCTGTTCCTGGGTTGCGCAAAGGGCCTTGTGAGGAATGAGGATTGAAGAGTGAAGAGTGAAGACAGATAATGAGAGGAAAATAATAATTACAAACAAAAAGCGTGTGCTCGCAGCCGAGCCGCCCGTGGAGGTGCATGGCCGGCGACGCCCTTAAGCCCGGCCCATGGCGCGCATTCTGTCAAGTATGCAGACCTGCACCGGTTTTCCCTCGGTGGAGCAGGTTCGGCACTCGAGTGGGACAGCCAGTCTGCCGCAACGTCGCTCCACGACCACTTTTCTCTCCCGCTCCATCTCCCTCCGCTCCACCTTGGCCCGCTGCCGGTAGCATAGCATGCAGGTCGCGATCGGCGGCGTGCTGGTATCGTAGAACGGCCCGGTAGAACCTCCGCACCGTTCCGCACCACGTCGGCGGGAAAACGGAGCCACTGGTGAAGTCAGCGGGACCCCCAGCAACTGGGCTAGAGACGAGGGACCAAATATCATCAAGAAAGCCCTCCCTCAACTGCTGGGTGAATAACGACTCCGAAAGTACTACCTACACCGAAAAAAACCTCCTTGCCCAAGTGAGCCGTTCCGAATGCAACGACAACGAGGAGCTCACAACGGCGCGCATATCAATTGCCTCTTCAAACCCCCAGTATCAAATTTGGACGATCTGCAACGGACAGGATGATCTGTTCAAGGGTAGGTGGAGCAAGAGGAGAAGAGTGAAGGCCTGGGTAGTGCCTCAAGTGCGTTATCATCACGCAGCTGCGGCCCGTTCCAGTTGATGCCGTCGCCGCCAATGGTGCACTTTCTGTTTTTCTTCCGCATCGTTTCTGTTTCCATCACACTCTCGCTGACTCTTTGACTCGTAGGGTTTCACATGTTCGGTCTCTCATATACAGCATCGCAACTTTGATACATAACCCACAACCCAGCTTGTTCACGATGGCTTTGGCTTCGCCACGTGAACTTGGCAAATACTCATACTGCTTCGAACGAAATTCTTTTCATGTGACTCACTCTTGCATAAATCTCCCACTCTTGAAATTGCCGAAGCCAGTCAGACCAGTATATCTGCATACTGTACTTCGTAAACATGTGTCTTTAACAGCGTCCTGACGCTCATTTTGATCGAGTCTAGCCAACCATCATGCTCTGCATAATTCTCACAGTTTCACCCTGCATTGATTCTCGAAAATCCTGCTCATGCGTCAGCTCTCAGTAAATGCTACCGACGAGTGGAAAACTTACCCTGTCAATTTCTTCCAGCAGCGCCTCGTGAGTTTCCAAAATGTCCTCGGCAGCTATCTTAAAACATTGTACCTGATGATTTATGGCATTATCTTCCATGCCGCGTGAGAGGCTTTCTTGCTCCAAGTCTAATTTTTTGAGGTCGGCCCACGCCTCCCGCTCTTTCTGGCGACAGCTATCCCATTGACGCTGAAGGCCCTCAAGTTCCTCTTGTGCAGCAGACACATGACCATTCATGGTTTAAAGATGGTCCGAAATCGTGGTGCTTGGAGTATCGGCGGAGTGACAGAGTGGCAGAGAGTGGGTATGTTATATTTGCGTACAGCGTGTCGGCCTGCGTCAAAACAGCCGCCGACTGCTGCGACAAGTCTTTGATCTGGGCTTTGCTTTCATCCTTGTTCTTGACAATGTTGTCGGCGACCGACGTGTAAAACCGCAAGCCTGCTTCGACAAAAGCGCCTTGAGATTTGTATGCTCAGCCCAAACGACCAAAATAAAGTAACAAGTTGAAGCGTACCTCTGAGCGGGGCCACATAGCTGTTTTTGTCGTCCACGTGTCTATTCGATGCTTGCGAGGTCGCAGAGCTGTTACAAGCTAGAGAAAAGCAAGCCTGAAAGCGGCGGTACAGCTCGGTGCTTGCGTTGTTCGTGTCTAGCGACTCCGAGTATGTCTGTAGCGTAGGATCCGGACTGCTAAGACGAGCGCGCAACGTCGACGAGCCCTCATAGACCCGAGAAAGCGACGATGAACGTAAATTTCTGTCTACAGTACATCTCTTCTGTGTCCGAGGTTCGGATGGTCTCAAGAGGTTCATGGCACCGATGGCTGATGAACTGGCTGAAAAACAACGTTGCTCCCGGTCTACGCGCTGCGACATGCAAACAGAAGTCGAGATGGTGCTACAAAATATGTAAGAAGCAGATGTAAATCCCTGGGAGGGCGAGCCGAGAATACATGAACAGCTTAGCAAGTGTAAACGTGAAGCGTGGCTGGAAGCTGCAATTGGGGCGAGGAAGGCAGGCGATCAGCCCCCGCGGCTTCCCAGATGAATGATTTTGCTCAAAACTTTTCAACTGTCAGGATCAGGGCGATAATAAACATTGATCTGGCATCAAAGATACTCGTTCGCTTTCTTTGACTACGATACTCTTGACTTCCTGTTGTCTTTATGACCGTTTTTGATGGGTCAATGTGCCTCAAACCGCCTGCGCAGTTTGTCCAACATCGTAGATCCAATTGGCGGCAAACCAGGTGTGCCGAGGTTTAGTTCACAATCAACGCTCATTTTGGGACTCGTGTGGACGCCGTAGGGTAGCAATGGATGCTGGACCAGGCAAGAGTGTAGGGGCATGTTAGTCAAGGAGAGAGGCGTGGCTCTTGGATTTTCGAGCCTGGCTGAATTACTAGGGGTTTAAACGACTGACCCCTCGCGCTTGTTTTTCAAGCACGGGGAGCGCACTGACTCAACAACGAACGCCTGATTGGCATAGCAAACCCGGGTACCTCAATAAGCCCAATTTATCGAGCGTTTTCGGCCCTATTGAAGTACCGGATTTTTCAGTTTAACTACATAATTCCTCAGCCCGATGCAATCTATCAAACCAAAAAAATATCCAAGACTGTCCAGTCTCGGCTCTTGCACTGGATACGTCAATCATCATACGCGTACAACTCAAACGCGCTGCTGACCTTGGGCTTGTGTGGGGGCGACGGCTTTGGCGCGATGCGAGTTGCCGTGCCGAGGTCTAACCGGGAAACAACGTGCCTGCAGCGGCGACGTGTGCGGGCCTCGGAGCAGAGGCCGGACGTCAAAGGGAGTTATTTTCCCGTTTGCATCGTGGACTGCGTGCGACCGAGGCGCCTTTGACGCGCCTCTCGACGCCCGCCTCTCGCTACTTCACCTCCCGTTGCCGTCATCCCCCATGGCCGCCGCCGCCGCCGTCGACCGCCGGCCCGAGGGGCCACCATCGTCATGGCCGTATCCCTTCGCCGCCGCCGCCGACACGGTGCGGGCGCAGCAAAAGGACGCCTACTTCACCGCCCAGGTCACCGACGCGCTAGCCGAGCTGTACCGGTGCCTGGCCGGAGCCCGCGCCGCCCACGCTCGTGCTGCCGAGCTGCGCGCTCTCGCCGCCCTGTTCTACCTCGGCCTCACCACTCTGCCCGGAAACCGCACGCTCGGCGAGGAATACTGCGACCTCGTCCAGGTGCGCGCGCCCACCGCGCGCCTGCCTTCGCTCCGAGTGCGTACCGCCTATGTCGTCGTCGCCGCTGCTGGCCCCTTCCTCCTTGCGCGCTTGCTGCCGCGCTCCACCGCCTGGCTGCGCAGCCTGATAGACCGCCGCCGCGATGCCCTGCGCGCGCGCCGGCAGCCAATCGCGTCGCCTGCTTCGCCTGTACCGTCATCTCCGCACATCGGCGGCGGCGCCTGCAGCCCGTCCGCTCCTTCTTGCTACGAGGCTCGCCTGCTCGACTATCTCGCTCGCAACCTGCCAGCCCTGACGTCCACCGCGCCACTGCAGGCCCTCAGCCTCGTCCTCTTCTACCTGCACGGCTCCTACTACGAGTTGCCCAAGCGGCTACTGTCCCTGCGCTACCTATTCACCCGCTCTGTCCCCGACACGCCCGACCGCACCGGCTACGAGGTCCTTGGCTTCCTACTCGTCATCCAGCTTGCCGTCCAGGCCTACCTGCATCTACGCGCCAACCTCGTGCCCTCGCCCTCGCCCTCGTCTACCTCCACCTCAACTTCCACCTCATCCTCTCCTTCGCGTGACCTCCTGATCCCCGACCTGGCCGCGCATGCCCTCCAGGTCAACCGAGTCGACATTGCCTCAACGACGCACACGCCGCCCGCGCACCGCCCGCGCATCGACCTCGCCAAACCCGTTGTCATGCCCTACATCTGCGGCCCGCAGCAACGCAAGTGTACTCTCTGCCTCGAGGAGCTAAAGGATCCCTCCGCCACCTCCTGCGGCCATATCTTCTGCTGGCTGTGTATCGCCGACTGGGTCAGGGAAAAGCCAGAGTGCCCGCTGTGTCGAAGAGAGGCCATGGTGCAGAACATCCTCCCGCTGCGTATCCTGTAGTGTAACCACCAGAGTGGCGTGTGCTCACGTCTCGGCAATGCGAGGGGGTTGAGATGGGCTTGGACCAGAGAATTCCGCATCTACCATAGTCATAACGCAGCTGTCAACATCTCAAAGCTTCAAAACCCCCACGGCCATCGGAAGTGGCCCAATGGGATCTGTCGGCTTACGAGGAGACCAAGACTTCTCATTTGATGCAATGCTTTGCTAGTTCATGCGCTAGCATATTCACCACCTCTACACACCTCGTCAAGGTATCATGTGCTACTTCTTCTAATTCCCTCTTTCCCTCTTTCAGTCCTCGACCGCCTCGTTTGAGATAGGTCGCTCGCCGCCTTCCATGGTATCGAGTCGCACCCGACCATCACAGTAGCCTCCTTATCGAGCGCTGGGCAACTAGTGCAGGCGCTACTCATGCCATCTTATCCTGACACTTAATGCGCTCTCGAAGCCGTGAGAACCGCTCAGAACTGATTTTCCTGTAATCTCGCAGCCGTTAAGTCGTACAAGGTGTGCGTGGACTTGGAGGGAAGCGGGAGCGAGAAGACAGTCTGTGGCATCTTATGTTACCCCATGATGAGCACGTACAGGATGCTTCGTCTGTGTGACTCTGCGACGCTCGGGGCATCCGAAAACCGGTTGGTTGTCGGCTGGCTTCCTTTGCTTAGGTAGGCGGGGAGAGGGAACCGCTCCAGAGTGTGCTGTGCCTTCCAGATCGCGAACTCTGCGACTATCAAGTACTAAAGTGAAAATAGGACAATCTCGCCGCGTTCATTTCGGCGTAAGCGTAGATCCTTCCATAATTCCCTCTCTTCCTTGACCTTGGCTATGCTGGAGCCCGAAGCCTGGCGGTTGCGGTGGTAGCGCTTGAGAGCCTTGTTCATGCTGCAGCCACGTGCGCTTTCGGGGCCCTTGGTGAAGAAGCTGAGGAAGGCGTCGACGCGAGGCTTGAAGATAATCATCTGGTCGTCGTGGTCGGTCTTCTTGCTTTCCTTGGAGTGCGACCGGAACTCTATCAGATTTGGTTGCTTGTGCTCTCGGTGTCGGTGCGACGAATGCTTCTTAGATGGCTTCTTTTTGTGGGCTGTCTTGGCCTTTGCGCTGTCTGTGATAATTTCGAAAAGACTATTGCTGATCTGACCGTTCTTATTATGCTTGGTGTGCTTTGTCTTGGGGGGCTCGCGGGCGAGTTTTTGGCCACGTCGCCGCCCGAGTAATCTGGCGAGGGCGATAGAGTGGGTCGCATGAGGCTCTTGAGGCCACCGGTGAGGTCGGAATGAAGTACGGGGGCGTCGGTCATAACCTGGTCGGCAACAACATCGACGTGGAGGCGCTTACGCTTCTTGTCTTTGTTCGCATCGCCATCTTTTGTTTTGCGGCGCTCGCTTTTCGTGGAAGGCGTCGCAAAGGAGGCTACGACGGAACCGGAGCCTTATTCGACCAGGGGCTGGTTGTCCGAGTCCATCCACAACGACGAGTCTAGGTAGTCTTCGGCATTGTGTTGACAACTACCGAGAGGCGCATCAGCAGCCTCGATGTTGGCTAGGTCTCGAGTAAGCTGCAAGGTGAAGGCATCGGGTGTCTGACCGGTGGCGACGAGGAAATCGAACACGTTGACGGGCTCGTCGATAGCGGGAGCGGGCGGGGAAGTGGCCTCGGACGGGGGCTCGGTCGGGGACTTGTCGTCGTCAGTCCGGCAAGTACCTTCGTTCCAAAGATCGTAACCCTTGTCTTCAACATCCTCGACGTAAGGCCGAGGGACCATGTTGCTGGGCTGTTGGCCCGGCTTGGGGCCGATGGGCCTGCTCTTGGCTTTCTTGTTCTTGTCCCTGTAGAGTGCGCCTTGATACTTTTGATCCTCGCTGATACAAGCCTGTCCGAGGTATATGAGAGGAGGGAACGGGAAGCGTACGCGCTTGAGAGTTGGAGCTTACTGTATGGGTGCGATACTGAATGCCGGGGAAGTGGACCATACAGTCGAGACAAGTAAAGGTGGCGCCGTGGCAACGGCCGCGATGAGGGTCGAGTTTCTTCTTCGTCAAGACGTCGCCACAGGCCTGAGAGTCACGTTAGAGCAGGCAAGATGAGAAAGACGGGCATAGCGGCGCGACAAGGAGGGGCGCACGCCGGGTATTTCAAGACGGGCGGGCTGGAGAGATGCGGAAAAGGGAGAGCGGACGAGGCACAAACGGGTGGGCCAGGGTATCAGCGGCGGGGCCAGGGAGGAGCAGCAACTCATCAGCTCCCAAGGCGCCAGTGATGTCAGGCCAAACTCGAGTGAGAGGGGCAGTGAAAGGGTAGGGTAGGCAGGAGCAGGTCTGTATGTACCGAATCGGCATCATGGAGACGGGAGAGGGCGTGGATTGGGGAGGGCTGAAGGAGGGGCGTGAACGCGGGTGTGTGCGTGCGAGTGCGTGTGTGACCTGGACGTACCTCGCACGAAAGAGACCATTTTTTCCGTCGGTTCGGTCTGGCGGTCGCAGGTGAGACTGACGATGCTGCTGCTGATGATGATATGATGATGACGGCTGCGACGGTTTGAACTGGGACGCCGGCCGGATCAGCCAGGAGGAGGGGAAGGGGTTCGGAGAGGCCGGGGGTTTGCTGGGGGTTGCTGGGGGTCGCTGGGGGTTGCTGGCGGTAACTAGCAGAGGTCGCCCGTACGACGACGGGCAGGCGAGGGCGGTGCTGGAGAGAGAGGGAGGCAGGGTGGTGGGGATTGATGAAAGAGCGCGAAAGAAGCGGAGGAGAGGAGCGGAGGACAAGTAACGAGCGGCGGTGGGCAGACAAGCCCGAGGACGGAAAAGAGAGGAAGAGAGGCTTCGTAAGGAGTGCGTCTCAGGCTGGCGTCGCTCGCTGTAGCTGGAGGAGGTGAAGGAGGTGAAAAGGTGGAGGGGAGCAAAATGTGAATGGGAGGCTGGCTAAGTTTGGCATGGAAGCTTGGAATGGCAAAATTTCGGGCGGGTATTTTTGGGGGCGCAGGGTTAGCATATACATACATAGAGTAACTTAAAGTACAGACATGGAGCAGGAGGGTGGGTCCCCGCAAGGCCAAGGGAATCAACTCATTCAATTCACTGCAGACGGCGAACAGACCGAGATCAGGCCGCACGACTCGACGGAGAGCATCGGACGGATGCGGCAAAGGCCAAAAGCAGAGGAGAGGCCAGTTGAGGGGGCCGCGGTGTGCCGTGTGCCACAGATGACACAGTGTGCACGGGCGAGCCGTGGCTCTCTTGCCCGCGTCAGACACTCAACTCTCCTTGGCTCCCTTGGCTCTCCCGGCTATGACAGATCGGGAAGAAGCAAGACTGACGACCAAGCGGGCTGCGACGGCGTGAATGCCACGAGCAGCGGCCGCCATGCAACGGGATGTCGGTTGACCCCACCACACGCCCTCACCAGCCCGGTGGCGCTCATCACGCATGCACGCGCACTGGCTTCCTGGCCATCGGACGGACGTGCGCCAGGCCCAGAGCATCAATACATCGCGAGCGAGCATCAAAGAAACGCGGGCGACCAAAGAGCTGACTGAAAGCTGGCTTCCCTCCGCCTTTGCGCCCAGGCTGGCTGCATGCGCCTCAGTTTGGGCTGACGCGACGCCGCCCCTTGGCTAGCCCGGCTTAGCTTGCCTGCCCGCTTATTTGCCTCTCTCATTGCCCAGGCAGGCCTCTCATTTGCTTCGCCGTCGAGCTAGTTGTATTAGCTATGGGGCACCTTGGATTGCGCTGCATTTGCCTTTCCCCCCTCGCGCCCTTCCTTTCTTCTGGCTTTGTCTTTGTGCTTCGCTTCCATTCACTCTTGGCTCACGCGTCAACTCACTCCCTCATCCCATCACTCCCTCACGCCCAACATCCAGCTCTCGCAGACTCTCACCTCCGGCACGCAACTTCCAGCCCGTCCCAGAAGGCTACCTCTGCTGCCCGCCGCTGCATGTATGTCGCAAGGACGTGCGCCTGCGCCCTTGCTGTTTAACCGAGCGACTCTCCATGCGCATACGCTGGTGCCACGTCGATTTCCGTCCTGAATTGCCCCCTCTCCCCCCCACGCCAGCAAAGGAGACAAGACACCGTCTTGAATGTGTGCGCAGGCATGGCAACAGATATGTTGCATGCCACGTACATACATGCGCACAATCGTGGCCATGGCATCGCCGCCTACCAACGCATATGCATGCCGTCGGCACGTCCTACGTAGATGAGATCGGCCTCCTCCGGCCAGCGCCACTCAACCGCGTCGCCGTGGAAACCCGGGTGCTGTAAGTCAGATACAGTTGGTCCATGAGCCGGCCGCAGCTCATGTGATATAGCATGGCCGTGGCGGCCACGCATGTGCCTGGAAGGACTTTCTGTAGCCAAATCCCCCCTAGGCTATGGCTCGCTTCGTCCGCACTCACGATTTTGGCTCAGCTAGAGGCGCCTGTTTGACTCTAGTCACCCGACCTTGCTAGGCCGAGCTGCCGTGTCTCACGAGACAGATGTGACAGTGTTGCGGCCAACTTGCCAAAATTGAACTGGGTGCAAAGGTCGGCCGGCTTTTTCTGGTCCAAAGGCGCCATCCTGAACACGGCCGATGGATTACGGCTTCAGGGCATATCGACGCGTCGACCCAGGCTATTCGTCAATGCCGTTAGCCTTAAATATGCTATTCTGCTGGCTCAGGCTGCTGCAAATACCCGCTGCGCGCACTCCGGAGTCTCCCGATGCTCCAGGACACGATTGAATGCCCCGAGACGCAAGTGCGTAAAATTGCGAGCGTCGCAGAAAACAACACGGTGGAGCGTCACAATCAGACACACGGCAACCAAATTAATCAACCGCGCGTCGCGCCTACATCCCCATTTCTCTCGCCCTTCAATGCCGTGTCTCGTGCCTCGTCCCCTTGCCTGGCCCCTTTCACAGGCCTCCCCCTTCGGCACTAGCCGCCTCTAGCGAGCTTCCGCAGGCTACAGCGTGCACAGCCTAGCCGTCGGAGCCAAAAAAAGAACTCCCAAGGTAGTTATCCGGCTCAATACTGGAGCCTCAAATTTCTTACTCATCTCGCATCCCGCCGTCAATCCCACGCCTCTGGACCACCGCCTTACCTCTTTAGTCGCCCCTAGTTCCATCCGTCGCCGTCCTTTCGTTGCTTCCTAATTTTTTCGTTCCTCGGGACCGAGGTCGTACGTCGTCTACCCGTTCATCTGCCTCCGGTTCCCACGATCTGGCCATCGCCTCGTCTCCTTCTTTCGCCATTTATGGCCTTTTTCTCTCCTAGACTTCTGAATCCGCCTTGTATATAAACCTAACCCTTCCTCATACTCACCATCCGCCACACGTGGCCTCGTCAAAGGAAAAAAACTTCTTCACGGGCTGGTCCCAGAGCAAAACTACGTGCCGCCTTTAGGAAGAAAGACGGTAGCGGTGGAGAGCCAACGCACAGTTTTCGGTTCCTGTGGCGGTCAATTGAGTCCCTCCGTGCATCCTCCGGCGCCCAAGACGACCAGAAGCGACCAGGCCTTGCAAAGACGCTCCAAGCAAGATCCGCGTTCAGCCACATCAGCAAGGGTGCTGCTGCAGCAACCACTCCGGTCCTCGTTGCTGCTGAAGCAAGCAGGGCTCCGAAAAATTTCATCTATCTGCAGGCACTACTCCGTGCATTTCCCGAGACGCCATCTTATATTCATCTCTCACTCGTGTGCCTCGCAGGACCACCCACATCACCACCGCCGCCATGTCCAGCCCCGACTCGTCTCCGCCATCCTCGGTCAGCGGTTTCCTGGAGCAGACCGCCTTCATCTTGAGCTCCGCCGCCTCCTATATGCGTCTTCCGGCTCTTGCCTCGACGGTGCGCCGCGTCCACTCCCTGTCTACTGCTGCTACTACTACTGCTGCTGCTGCTGCTGCACGCACAAAAAAAAGCGTCACATCATCTCCTGTTGCTGCTTACTCTGTATAGCCGTGTGACTGACAATTCTCTTGACATGATGTATAGGGCCTTGCTGCCGCCCTCACCTCACTACTTTACTTCAAGCAAAAGTGCGTCAACCTTCCTCTCCACCACCGCGGGTCGCGTCGTACCGACATGGTAGCCTCGTGTGACACCGAACCATCGACACGTGCATACTCGGCTGGTGGTTACCCACCTTGACTACCGCTATAGTCCCCGTCGAGCTGATGACGCTAACAGGGCCCTGATCTACCCATCGCACATGCCCCCCAACTCCCGCACCGACCTCCCCCGGCCGTCTCAATTTGGTATCCGGGACTTTGAAGAGCTTGTCATCCCTACCGACGATGGCGAGAAGCTGTCGGCCTTCTACATCCGCGGGCCTCGTGGCGGCAAGAACTCTGACATCACCTTCCTCATTTTCCATGGCAATGCCGGCAACATTGGTCACAGGCTGCCCATTGCGCGCATGATCATAGACTCCGTCGGCTGCAACGTTTTCATGCTCGAGTACCGAGGCTACGGCACCTCGACCGGTCAGCCAGACGAGACGGGCCTGACCCTGGACGCTCAGACGGGCCTCAACTACCTCCGCGAGCGGGCCGAGACGCGCAATCACCGCCTCATCATCTACGGCCAGAGCCTCGGCGGCGCCGTGAGCATCAAACTCGTGGCCAAGAACCAGAGTCACGGCGACATCGCTGGCCTGATCCTGGAAAATACTTTCCTCTCCATGCGAAAGCTGATTCCCTCGGTCATTCCCCCCGCCAAGTATTTGACTTTACTGTGCCACCAGTTGTGGCCAAGCGAGTCGATATTGCCCAGTATCAAAAAAGTACCAGTTCTGTTCCTCAGCGGCCTGCAGGACGAAATTGTCCCGTGAGTAGCTGACACCTGACCCCAATCTCACACTCTCATACATACCCAGATGCGCATAAAACTGTCTTGCCCCAGCACATGTCGAGCAAGCTCTCGAGATTGCCAGATGATGATTCTTATCACCCACAAAAGATGAGGTCACTCACACGCGCCCTCTGATTTGAAAGCACATTACATGTATCTGATCATCAGCGACGCCACGTTACCACCTAGCCGCTCATACCTATGAGGTTTCATGCTATGGCTGACGTAACCTCATTTGCCCGAAAGGCCTAGTCATATGCGTCAACTGTACGAAATCTGCAACGCACCTTTCAAGACATGGCGGCCCTTACCGGGCGGTGATCATAACTCAAGCGTCCTTGAGCAGGGATACTTCGAGGCCATAGCCGAGTTCGTTGCCGAGGTCACAGGTGACCTTTTCGTGGACAAGAGACTCTTCAAATAGTCAGACATTTATTTTTTTATTTTTGGCAAAGACAATACGGCACGGCGGGGTCAGTACCCGGCGGGGTCAGTATCGAGCAGCACAGCCCGAGATTCCTGTGAAGATACCAGCTTTGATCTTGACAACCAGAAATGAGCTGTTTGCGCATAAGACCAACTCAAGCAAACTCGGAATCGGGTGACGAACAGACGCAAAAGAAGTTTGGAGGATAAGGTGGGAGGGGTCAGTTCGGGTAAGGCGCTTGGCCGATTTTATTGTCCATGGATATCCCCGGTTCGCGTCGACGAACCGGCACAATGTCGAGTCCATGAGACAAGGAGGATACCGGCGAAGAGGAGGGAAGAGATGTTCATGTGACGGTTATACTGTTGTCTCCGGCTCTTGGAGGGTCGCATGATGCATCTATAGCGGTGACTACTGTACTGACTGACGATTGGCTGCCTAGACATAGCGCGGCAAGGCGCTTGCTCCCTTGTCTCCATCTAGCCATCCGTAAAGCTCGTCTTCGCGGCGGCTCGTGTTGGTGTGGGCATCGCATTGCCGAAACGCCGCGAGCTGGCTTGTCTCACCACGTGAGCAAGGCGGCAAAGAGAGATAGACAAAGTCACAAGCCGCGGCCGGGACTTTGTCGGTTCTGCTAATTCCTCTTCTCCATCCACAAGTCACTACGTTCTTGTCTTATCGAAACTAGCTAACTTGGTGTCGGGTATCTAGTGCTTTCGTGCATGACCGGCAGGTAGAACCAGGGGGGGAGTCTATGTAGGAGGGAAAGGGGAGGGGGAGGAGGGGGAGGAACACTTATGACACTGACTTCGATCTCATCGGCACGGCACATGCCCAGTATGCGAACCGTCTCGTATTGATGTACGAGAACATGTCGGATCGCGAGTGACATGCGCATTCGTCGGTGCGGCTTTCTGTGGACTAGCAGTTTAGGACATATTCTCCGCTCTTGGTTTTTTTCCTATCGGCTCTCGATACAGAGGAGCTACGGACTATTATTACCCCTTGGCTATGGTCTGTCGCGACGCCACACTGAAAACTGGAGTGGTTGCGGCCCAGATATATGCGGTCCATGTGGCGTCCATCGATGGGGGCTTTAAACATCTCTGCCCTTTTCCCAGGCCCTACGTTCTCGGCACGAACTCAGCACTCTACATCCACTCCAAGAACGTCTCAGATCTTCCCTTTTCCATCGGCAGGCGTCTTCTTTTTCAGGCCAAGGAGTTTGCGTCACGAGCCTGACAGACGCCATTTCCTGTCGCCGCTGCAGATTCGACTCGCGCAGCAGCCCTGCTGGCGACAGCGCTCCAATCGGAACCACCTTTGACCCCGGCTTCCTCTCGTCGCGTGATGTGTTCATTCGCATCGGCATGGCAGAGCAACACGTTGGCCGCACAACCCACGCCGGTACGCTGGACTGACTTTGCTATACTACCTTTAAGATTGATGAGCGCCTGCTCCATTGCAGATGGCGAGAGAAACGCAGAGTAATGTGCCGACGCTCGAAGGAGAATTTCTTCGGTGGGCAGGAAGCAGATGCTGAAGTGGATCGAAGGATGAGAGGCCACCTCCCCCTCTATCGCCTCTTGTACTTGCTCAGTGATACCGAACCGGGACGATCTGATGAGAAAGCCGTTGAAGGGTTATTGCGTCGGGCCCGGTGATGGGCTTGACGGCCTCGATGCCGACGTCGTCGCCACCGCCGCCGCCCGTCGCAGAAGCAGCAGCAGCCAGTGCCTCGCGGATCTTGACGCACTGCGCCAAAGTCTTACACTCGGAGCAGAGACAAAACGCGGACCCTTGAAGATGACCACGTAGCGATGCGGCTCCACGTCCTAGCTCTTGCTCTCCAGTCCGTAATCTTCGGCCAAGAGGTGCAGAAATTTTCGGTACGAGGCTGACAGCAGATTATAACGCATCCGGACTTCATTCGGGCTCTTGGCAAAAACTCGGAACTCGCGTTCCTGGGCCTCAACCCAACCACTATTCTCCTTGAAAAGTCATAGCGTGTTGTCCGAGTAAGATACGTGATCGTTTTATGTGAGACGACGGGTCGATGCTTAAAGCCGCTGCCAGTCGTCGGTTGCGTTCCATCCGAAGACACTCCTCGTCGCATTTGATTTCCGGTCTGGTAGGTGAAGGGTTGGAAGTGCTTGCCAGGCATCTCACCTCTTGCCGACGAATGCCACAAGGGCATTTGACGATGGCCTTGGAAGTGCAGGCAGCAGACTCGCTGCACGCTGTCATGTCATTCGTCAGGAATCGCGCAGACATCAGACCAGAGTTGATCATGAGCTCACCAGTCTGCCCATGGCAGGCGCTGTGACAAGGATGCTCACAAGGAAGCTTGATTTTGCCGCAGACCTGTTCGCAACGCTTTCCCAACACCTTGACGTCTTCGCATTCGCCAGCCCGGTGGCAGAGTTTCCGGCAATTGTGCAACCTGGGCGAGACGAACAATGTTAGTTTCGTCCACTGGTATATGGAAGCACATTGAGTGGCGGCTTGACATACTCGCACTTGAGCTTCTCTCCACAGGGTTTGCCACAGTGTACCTCTTTGAGATGGCATGGCTGGCTGTGAAGTTTTTCCTTACCACAGGCACACCACCTACTCAATAGGAAAGGACATTTGGGGCAGGGCACGTCATTGGTATGACAATTATGGTCAACAGGAGGATGTCCGCATCCAGGCTGTTTCCGGCAGTTGAAGCGACACTCAGGAGGACGAGTACCGCAAGGCTGAGGCAGCTGCAGCACTGTTCGGCCGCAGTTGCAACTTATTTCGTGGAAAAGGGCCTCGGGGCAGCTGTTGCACGGACCACGATGGCACATCTGCTGACAAGCGTGGTTGCCACATTTCAACGGCCGTCCGCAAATCCTATGCAGATGTGTTCTGGTTCAATAGAGCTGACATCTGCCGTCGTCTTGGTTTTTTTCTGGCTGCAGCTTATCGCTCTGCCGCCTTTCTTTCTGCGGGACAGCAATGTTCACCACATTTATGCCGTCCACAGCTCATGCTTGCTTGACACATCCGCATACATAGCGGGTGTTGAACGTCTCCCAGATGACATGCCGTCTCAGTGCTCGTTCTGCCGCATCTGCATGATATGTTGATTCTCTGGTTGCAGATCCCACATTCTCCTGTGTGGCATCTTGCCTGGCATCGATGACTACAGGGGAGCAGCTTCTCGCAAGGTCTGTCGCAGTGCGGAATGTCTTCTGTACAACTTTGTCTGGGTGTCTCTAGAAGCCGGTCGAGTGCTGTCTTGCCACAGGGGCAATGAGTGACGACATCTGGAGTACGGGGGCAGTGTGGTGCTTGTTGATCCTGGCTGTGACAGGCCTTAGAACAGTGATGAAGCCCACAGTCAAAGGCTCTCTGGCACATCATTTCACACATCAAAGTCCCCTCGAACCATTCTTCGTTCGTAGAACCGTAAGATGGCCGGGGTTCCTGACGCTCGTGACACGGTAACTGCTTTTCGTGGCGGCCACAATAACATCTGGCCTGGACCTCAGCATGACAATCTCCACACAGGCCCGAGTGGCATTGTTTCCGGCAAGTATGCTCTCCGCATGGCAGTAGATCCTCGCACGCTTCCTCGCAGCTCCAGCCGTTTTCATAGTCCGTTTCTCTGCACAAAGTTTGTGATGAGTTTTTGCCGCAAAAGCACGATTGAGCCGGGCCCATCAGCTCGCAAGGCGGACAAGGCCCTGCATGACACTGGAGAAGACATGGATGAGGGCATGTCGCTCTTGGTTTCGAGCAAGTCTGCACGCACGAATGCGGAGGCAATGACGTGCTGGTGGGAGGGGGGTTGATCTCCTTGCCACACCAGCAGTGATACGAGTCCGGTGCGTTGAATAACTTCGAGTTGCAGACCGGGCATCGCCATGGTCGTTCGGATTGAGGCTGTGTCGGCTGCATGTCACCCTGTGATTTTTGATTTTGGTGCCATTTGCGGGCGCAATAAAGATGAACGACAGTCCAGCAAACTATACACGACCAAACACGCGACGTCCGCAAAATGTCGTCTGTGCAGATGGCACACTCGTAATTCCAGTTCGCAATGTCTTCGTGAATCCTAATGCCCAAGTCTGCTGCTGTTGACTTGGGCAGTTGAATCTCCGGCCGCACTGGAACTGCAGGCCGTGATCGTCTGCTGGAGGTCAGCTCTGGACGCGAAAGCCGATCTGTTCAGATATACCTTCCCGTTGCGACCGGCTGGCCTGGAACAAACTCCGGCGCCTCGGCACTCAAACCTGCAGACGAGTACCCGGTATGATCTGTCTCTAGTGTCAAATGGCCGCCAAACGTTCTCTGGGCCAGAAATGTTGAGTTCACACGATTCGTCGTAAAAGTGTGGTTCCGCAAGTTTTTTCTTCGACCCCTCCGCTCCCATTCCCGGTGAGGTCCAACAGAAACTTCCAGTGAATCATCAAATCGTCACACTTCTGAAGAGGATGTGGTTGGCAGAATTTCTGTCTGAGCAGGCGCGAGGCCGCCACTCTGGCTATGTAGGCCTATGTGAGTTCGGCCTCGGTGCCCACGCCCACGGCCATCCCGTCGGCCATGACGTCCTCTGCTATGTTGGCTCCGAGTCTGCGACGGCGCTTGAGAATTCTCAATGTCTGGCATAACCTTGATTGAAGAGATGCAGGCCTGTTGGCCGGCCAAGCCAAGCTGAGAAGCTGGCTTACAGCTGAGATGCACCTTTGCTTTCGTTCTGTAGGCTGGCCAGACAATTTGAATCCACCAAATCAGAGAGATTGGGTCAGCTTTGATTTCGCCTGGAGGGTCAACTTAAAGGCTCGTGGGTAAATGAGTCACAGGAAAGGGATGCTGCACAGATCTTGCTGGAAAATGGGCGGCTTTGGAACGAAAGTTAAAAATAAAAAGGCTGGCCAAGGTTTTTCTGGCTTACGTCCGAGAGAGCTGTCGTGTTGCACTCTTACTTCCACCGCAGGTCCTAAGTCAGCAAAACAGCATTGTACTCGCTAGCAGAGTGGCGCAGTAACTCCGTTCGGTGTGGCAAAGCTGGTCTAAAATCCAGGCGGGTTTAGCGATGACGGATTTAGGTTGTGAGTCATACGCCTCTGGGCTTGCAAGCCGAAGCCAGGGAGAAGAGTCATTCATGTAATTAAGGCGCAACAGCTGCATGAATGATGTGAAGATGTCAGTACTAAAACATGAGGAAGATGATGGCGTGTTATAGTTGCTTTCACCCAGCCCGAGTTGGTGACACGCAACCAAACCCGGAGTTCAAGCATCAGAACGCGGTTAGGCTCTTGCGATACGATTTGAGGCCTTATTTTGCTGTGATAACAGCTTACTACATTGCTTGGTCACTAAGGGTAATAGTGTCAATCGGATATTCATGACTCAGCAGTCTTCTGGCAAATAGCTTTGCTGATTGCGTGGCTACCTAGGGAGGAACATTTCCATGCTGAACATATCTGAATGAGTTCAGTCAAGCGTGATGAACCGTTGGAAGATGCCCACAAAGCTAATCCTAATTTGGAAACCGTCAAGAATACGATGAGAGGCTCCCGGGGGCTTGATTGGTTCACGCAAAAGCACGCATGCCATGCTTTTGAGCCCGCACATTACCATACGACTAACTACAGCTACAAAGTAATCAAGTTGGTTAGTTACACGGTGAAATACGCTGAGCTAAGTATTTGGATCCAAACACGGCGAGGTCGTCCAGTTGGCGATTTGTTGATCGAATCTCCAGCCGCCTTCCCAACGTGTTGACTTTTGGCCACGTATGAAAAACTTTTCCTTGCGCAAGACCGAGAAAGTAATCTTGACATAGTGACACAGATTGCCCTCAACGTTATCGGGCTCTTCGCCGATGCCTTTGCTTTCTTCGCTCAGACGAACTGGCGCGTGCCGGAAAACCAGGGATGCTTGGTAGCGTCCTGCGAAGCAAGCGAGTCCAATCGAGGGTGGCCCGCATCCAGTCCTCGCCCACAGGCACCACAGCCTCTGTTAGTGGCGTCCGTGGCGAGGCCTAGAGTCAGGAGGACTCACCTCAACCCTCAACTTGGTCATAACGTTCGTCGCCCCGCCGGCGCAACCAGCGAAACGCCCAAGTTCGGGCGGCTAACTAGCTCGGAGGATTCTCTGCACGCTCGCGTTCGGGCTTCTATTGACAGGGCCAAGGCTAATGGAATGCTAACCTCCATCTCCTGTCACTCGGATCCGTGAAGGTTACATGGCCTATGATCATCTTGATGCAGAGGGCGGCATGAAATGTGGCTGAGATTCGGAACTATCGCCGTGGTGCTGACGAAGCTATCGAACCAGCAAACATTCCTGGATACTGTCGTATTCTCTACACTCACTTCAGAGTTTTCTTCCATGGCTTCTGTGGCCTTTTGGGCCTGAGCGGGCATGCGTGCACATGGCCATGGGGAGGCGCTCTCAACGGGCTTCGAACACAAACCATCGAAGTCTATACGTTGCCGCCAAAAGGCAGCCGGGACATACGGCGCCAGCGTAGCGGCGCCAACGCCTGCTTCCGGACGCAACTTCGCCGAATCTTTGTTCCTATTGTATCATAAACTCGCTTATCAACTCTTCTCCGGCTTCCTCTCTGTCATCATGCCTTTGACGGGCTGATAGTTGATACCATGCGCGGATAGATGCGCGGCCGCTCGTATTCTTCCACTGCACTAATGAACCCGCTCCGTAGAGCTGCAGAAAAGAGCATTTCCTCCATGGGATTGGACTATGCCCATCATACGCACACACACGAACCACCTTGTGAGCCAACGTTGTCCGGTCTCTGCTCTAGAAACCCGTTACATCGCTAAACAATTCCGGAGGTTTGCCGGAATCCGACCACTCATCCAGGGAGGGACTCTCCATTCGCCTACCTGCGCGGCCTGCATTCTATCCATGCTCCCGTCCCGTCTTAGCCTTCTCGTCGGGGAGAAGGGGGAAGAGGGGGTAGGGGTGTCTGCATCTCGAGCTGACGGCTGTCTTTCCCTCTCATCTCCCTTTTTTCTTGCGTCGCTCTTTGGAAAATCGACGTCAGATGAGCCCTCGATTGCGATTACTGGCATCATCGCCTTTGATGCCCGACCTGCTATCTCACCCCATCTTCACCCCACCCTGACATGAGCCCGTAACATCGCACACTCGTGGCCCCTAGTACATGAGGTACTAAGTCTAGGGCTTGCGTCGCATGCATGAAACATATCTACGCGGTAAGAAGAACTCACTGTGTGCGCTGGTGGACGAAGGACTATACATATTACAATCGATTCCCCAACTCTCGTGTTGGCGCAGCACCGCAGCTTCTCTGATGTGACGGTCGAGTCCAGTCGCTCTTTCTTTCTCGCGTCTGTCATTTCTTGTCTATCTGGTGTCCTCGAGCATCTATCATGAAAGATGAAAGCCTCCAAGGGCCTGGCTTTACTCTCCATTCTCTATTTACCCTGCCCGTCGGTATGCTTTGCTGCTTCTCTACACAAGAAGCACACTCTAGCGCCACCTGAGATCGAGAATGGTTGGAAATATCAGGGCTGCTATGTGTACAAATGCTCCCCTCCCCTTCCCCTTCTTCTCAACCCGCATCTCAAGTTTCCATACTAACTGACGAGTGAGCAAATAGAGACGTCGGTCGAACAATCAACGGGCCAGACACCGCCCACCCTAACATGACTAACGAGAGATGCGTCACTTTTGGCTCCAACAAAGGCTATTCTTATGCAGGAACTGAATATCGGACCGAGTGTTTCTGGTCATGATGTTGCTGTTGGAGGAGCCAAAGTTCCCGAGGAGGACTGTACCATGTTGTGTGGAGGAGATGAGTCCCAAGCTTGCGGCGGGCCGATGCGGCTCACTATGTATCACACGAAAAAGCCCACTGGTCCGACAGTAAATCCTGGCGTAGATGGCTAGATTTCCAGGGGCTGTTACTCGTGAGTTTGCCCGTTGGCTCTCTCATCACCGACCTATTCAACTCTGACCGAACGGGGAAGCGAGGGGACTGCAGGTCGTGCGCTGACACACGGAATAAACGGAGCTCGGACGGTAGCCAATTGTACGGCGGCCTGCAAAAATGAAGGCTACACCCTGGCCGGCCTTGAGTATGGCGACGAGTGTTGTGAGTACCCGGAGACAGAGGCGTAGAAGGGCGACTCGCCAGCATCCTGGCTGACGCGAAAACTCTTCTTCGCCTGCCCCGAAATGCAGATTGCGGCAACAAAATCTCAAACGGCGCGAAGCCCGTTGACAACGGATGCGATATGCCTTGTAAAGGGAAATTTTCGGAATTCTGTGGCGGTCAGGCCCGCCTGAGCATATATGACTATGACGAGCAAATTTCCCCGACCAGGTGAGTGAAGCCTTGCTTCGTAAGACCCCGGCCGCAGTCGGGGAATGGACTATGGAGCTCGATAAGTTCAATACTGATCAAAAATGACGGCCATAATCAACGCTAGTGCCTTAAATGTATCTGCGACTGCGACGGCCTCACCAACCGCCTGTCCCACCCAACCTTAGAGTGGGCGACTAGAAGTTACATGGATGCTACGCGGAGGCCACTTATGGGAGGACTCTAGGCGATAAGACATATGCGGACGATAAGATGACATTGGCCGCATGTGCCCGATTTTGCGATGGTTACTAATATTTCGGCGTCGAATACTCGCGTGAGTGTTATTGTGGCAGCAAGATCAATCAGAGCGCCGTCAAGCGGCCGTCCTCGGAATGGCAATTTACGGTGTTCAGGCTCCAGTTATGAATACTGCGGAGCGGGAAGCCGACTCTCCGTCTACATCAGCCAAAGCGGTGGTGCTGGTGCTCCCCACAAGATGACAGGAGGCCAAGCTCCTGGCGTGACGGGGCTACCAGACGGCTGGGCCCCCTATGGATGCTGGGTTGATGGAGTCAATGGTCGCATTCTCAAATATCAGGTGCCCAACAATCCCAAGCTGACACGTCAGTCTTGCGCCAAGACTTGCGCAGGCCTCAACTATACCATCGCCGGTGCCGAATACTCGCTGCAGTGCTTCTGTGGCAACCAGATCGTCAATGGGGGTGCTTGCGCTAAGTCGGATACGGAGTGCAACTCTGCATGTAGAGATGGCACACAGAAGTGCGGCGGGCCGGCCAGGATGAGCATCCTGTCGACGGGTCAGCCCCAGATCATCGGGCCGCCCCGGGCGATCTCCAGCGTGGGTGACTGGCTCTACCAGGGCTGCGTTCAGGACAACCTTAACCAGGAGCGAACTTTTTTCTGGCAGAACTTCGACAAAAACCTGACACCTGCTGCCTGTCTCAAGAGGTGTGGCGACTATGGCTACATGGCTGCCGGCATGGAGTACGGACGAGAGTGCTACTGCGGAGATCCCGATGACATACAGACAGCCGGGGCCAAAATCGTCAGTGACGAGGAGTGCAACATCCCCTGCTCTGGCAACGACTCTGCCATCTGCGGTGGTGGCAGCCGCCTGACAACGTACTTATGGAGGGGAGACCCATTCTACTCGTGGAGCTTTCCTGAAGCCGGCTCACCGGAGGCCGGATCGTACGACTTCCTTATTGGTGTGGTGAAACGCGGTCTCGAACACTTCGAGGCCAATGGAGATTCCTACGAGCCGGGGACAAAGATGCCGCGGGCGTACCAGCGTTGCTGCACGTCATCACCGGCAGCGGCGGCGGCGATAGACTCAGACGACGAGCTTGCGGGTGCTGTGTCGAATTAGGAGCTTGTGGAGAGCCAGTTGGAGGAAGAAGAGCGAGAAAAGCGGATATTGGCTGACGAGGGCCTCCTGGGATGACTACGATAGCCCCAATTGATTAATTGATTATTGACTTGACTGTTGTAGCCGGCCGCGGCGCCTGGTGGCAAAGCTATCAAGTCTAGCGGGTAATTCTTTGCGAATAACGTCAGTCTTGATCATATGAAAAAGCATTCGCAGAGAATGCTGGAAGCCAAGACTCGGAAGAAACAAAGGCACCAGCTGCGAGAATCGCAGCCTATTTTGAGACTCGTGATGATGGAATCACTACGCGAGCAGTGGCGCGGTGATAAAGTCCACAAAGTTGACAGCAGTGTGAAGATGCTTGCCTTCAAGCAATGGCTCAAGCACACGCACGAAGCTGAGGACTATCTCAGTCTCGACGCCTACAACAAAAAATATCGGCGCCTGCTCAGCGTACGCGACGATAGTTTCTTCTTTGATATTGAACGGCGTGGGTAACGGCCAGGTCTTTGGTGATGCAATCGAGACAGAATCACGGGTGACCAGGCCACCGAGCGCGTTCGAATATCCCCCATGCGACTTCTTCCTTTACAATTTTACCTAGCGGCCGAAAAAGACGATGATGACGACGAATTCAGCAGTATGCATGACCCGAACGAGCATGGCGATGCGACTCCATGCAGTTCATTGTTTGAGGTTCCATCAGACTAAGCCAATGGATCCCATCGCCACCGCCTCGTCAAGTGGCAACCTCCACGCCGCCACCGTGCGAGATGGTGAGGTCATCACTCTTGCTGCCCTCATCGCCGCCTATGGCCACGCTGGATCGAGGTTGCGATGGTAATTGGATCGGAGAAGCCTTGTAATGTGTGGTTTAGGCACACCGTAACCGGCCGCCTGGTAGGAGCATTTCTGAGCGCAACTGCGAAAGAGTCACTATCATATCTATCAGTATTTTTCGGCTTCATATTCACTGGATGCGATGTTTTAAAGGCGATTGCGAGAGCTTGTGCTTTTCTTGATTTTAATATGAGCAAAATTCACGCAATATCGGCAGCGTGTTAGCTGTCTCACACTTGACTAACTAGTTAACAGTTAATGTACACGGCATTAGTTAATAGGAAGTAAAATTACATGACCATTAACGTGATAGGGCCAGGTCCGTGACCTGGGCCAAGTCAGGGTGCACAACCCATGACATTAAACCCCCCTTCTTACTCGCCTCGGGGATTTGCGGGTATGGTGTCCTTTGTCTTGGTCCTAAAGTCCAGTGCCAACTCCGTCTTCGCCCACGTTGCCAGTTGTGCCATAGATAGTTTCGAAGCGGTCCAGGTCTTCCACGTCTTCCAAGTTGACCTGAGGCTCCCACGTAGGATCAGCATATCCAACCCACTTAACCAAGTACTCTCGCGTTTTTTCACGCCCCTTGCGACGATCTCGGGCTCGAAGGATTCGTTCAACTTTGAATTCAGAGCCTGAGCCCTCTGCGACCACAGGTGGTGGCTGAACATCGTCGTTTTGTTGATTGGGAAATGGGTCCTGCGAAGCCCTGCGCAAGAGTTGAATGTGAAATCGTGGCCAGATCTCGGTTGGCACATCAAGCTCAAAGACGTGCGGGCTCACAACTTTGGTAATCGTGTATTACTTGGCGCTCACCCATGCCAACTTCTTCGGTTGGGGGTTACTCACGTTACGCAGATTCAGCCAGATTTTATCCTGGAGACGCCGTGCAACGACGCAGCGAATACGAGAGCTGCATCGCGATGCGAGTTGTTGGTTGGTATCTTTGCGTCCAGAGACGTCCAAGGTGCACTAGGGGTTTGTTTCAGCGCGCCGCACTTTCTGTCGACAAAACCATACACGGGCCCGGGTGGAGCCTACTGGACCCGGTCCCGCCAGCACAGATCTTGGACGACAGCATGCGGCCGTCGACAAGGCCACTAACTGGTCGGCTGCGGCACCACACGCCCTCGTGAAGCGGCGCTGGTCCGACCGGGATGGATGCCTGGGAAGCGAAGCTCGTCGGTCTCGTGATACCGCAGCAGCAGCACCACCATCATCGTAGCCCCCAGGGCGCGTCGACACGACCCTCAGCACGAGGGCATAGGACAGGCCGGCATTGCCCTGATGGACCCCCCGAAGCCGACGACACGGGAGCGGCTGGACAAGCTGGCGCCATGCGGCTGGACAAGCTGGCGCCATGCGGCTGGCCAAGAAGGGAAGACACGCTGCCCTTGGGCGCGGGCGTACCAAGTATTAAAGACGGTTTGCCCTCGTCAGCCGGGCACTCATCGATCGTCTTCCACCACCAGACCACATCTTTCCCTGCGCCTCCACGCACCGTCCTGGGTCATGCCGAGCTGCAAGTGGTACGCATCTTGGCCTCACAAATCCAGGATCGAGCCAGCGGCGAGTTCCGCACCGCCCCGCACAACGGCCGTGTCAGCTGAACCATGCGCTGACTTTGAATGGCAGGCAAATACTTTTTGGCTCTCGACTGGTCGTACCGAACTGTAGAATTGCCACGAAAGCCAACAGGCTCGGAACAACGACAGCGGCCGCATGTATCTGAAATACGAGTTTTCTGTCATCGAGGCGACGAGGGCGGGTTGGCGTGGAAGGCTCGCGTTGTGAGGCTGGTGCATTAATCTATTGTGTGTGAGCCGCCACCTATCGGTCGAGACTGATGCTGCCCTTGGGCCTCATGCATGGGTGCAGCAACCTGTCGCCGAAGCTGGGCCGCTGGCCGGGTCTTGGCGAGGAGAGACCGCTACGGCGGCGACGGCGGAGATGCCACAATCCACTCCGCCGGTCGGATCCACCTCATCCGTCTGTGGCGCTCCAGCCGAGGCGGAGCCGCGTCGGCGGCCGGTTTCGCTGCCGTGACCGCGCCCCAAGTATGCCCTGTTGGCCGGCCTCGTCTCGCGGCTATCTATGCAGTCCGAAAACTTCTCATTACCCATCAGTCTCTACCCACGTCTCTGTCTATTATGATGCCTGCCTATGACCGGGGGCCCGGCCTCCCAGGCCTGCGCCGACGCCCAAGGCCCCCGCAGGCGCCCAAAGTAGAGACCTACATGATTTAGCTCCGGTTTGTCAGCAGGACCGGGGCTGAACCCATATGTGCATGTCGCTAGCACATACTCAAGCCTACATGCAACGGTCGTTGCGGACGAAGCAGTACGTGACGCGATGCGACGAGCCGAGTCGGTACGCCCCTCCCTTTCTCCCCCCGGCTTGGCACATGTGCCCGCCCGCCTAGTGCTTGTCATTCAGTTCTTCCACTCATGATTGATGCCGTTCGCAGGCTTCCGAGCTTCCCCTTCTGGCAGCTCGCCCGTCGCCGTTCGCCGTTCTAACCCGACGCCTCTAGCGGATTTCCCCGTCCGCTGTGCCAGTCACCGGACTCGCAGCGAAGCCTTGACCTTGACAGCGCCTCTTTGGGACTTATCGCTCGAAGCCCCACCGCCCAGCCCATCGCCCTGTGGAATGGACCCAATTATTGCCATGCTTGGATACCTCCTTATCTCCCAGCCAATCCGCTGCCGGTACTTTTCGAATACACGCTTCGCACTATTACGGAGGAGGTTTCGGACAATCCCCTCCCTTACGTTTTTGCAGGCGACTGTCTAGGTTATCAGAAACGAGGTACATATCGAGTAGAGAAACACGCCCCCCCGTTCTCCAGTTCTCTGACGTCCAACCGAGCTTCATGCCCGGCTACAGACTTGAATTCGCCCCTACCTACCTACTCTACTCTTTTCGGGCCCGGAGAACGCTCTCTCAATCACCAATCCGCTTCTCGCCCGACGTTCCTTCTTTACCAACCCCCCCTCTCTCCTCCGTTGGCATCCGATATTCTTGCTCGACAGCCCCAAACGGCTCCGCCTCCCACGACAAGGCGGCGTGACGATATGCCACATGCCCTCGAAGCTTCGACCCATCCATAGCGAATATGTCCTCGCCCAAGAGCACGCGAAATGCGATTCAGGAGACGGCTTCTCTGGCGCCGGGCGCCTCACGCTCATACTCATCTTTCCTACCACGCGAGGAAGTGACGGCTCGCCTGACAGAACCCATTCCGCCGCGGCAAACGCCCCTTGGAAGCAGTGGTTCCCCACAACCGGGCGCAAAGGGCCCGGAAAGCGACTCTCCCGTCATTAGCGGTCGCGCATACGCACAAGGTCCGGGCGTATCTGCTCTCGCGGCGGCCTTGTCCGACTCACTGGGCCAGTCACCGCCTCGCCATGGAACGCCTCCGGCCCGCGTCTTGTCGCCGCCGCCCAGGTCGCAGTCCCCCGCAGCTGGGCCCGCCCGAGCTGAAAGCCCAACCAACTACGGCTTCTTCGACTCGCGGTCTCGATTCGCGTCGGTTAGTGGTGCGGCTGGGCCGTTTGAAGACCCCGAGATCGTCCGGCGGCATCTGGTTCAGCCAGGCGAATCGGACAACCTGCCCTCTGAGGAATCATCGTCCCAGGGTCCATCTCGTGGAAAGCAGCCGGCTGAGCCCAGTGCAGGCCTCAATGACGATGAGTTTTCAAGCCTGCGTCTGCAAGGTGGAGACATCACCCGCGGCATCTACAAGTGGACGGAACAAGCCGAGGCCAAGGGCAAGCTTCACCGGAGCAAAAGCTTCGATCACTCGCGTCCCGAGCCCGAGACCGAAGTTCTGGACATCAACTCTATCAAGATCCCGGGAGGCTTCCGGAGAAACCATCTTCGCCGGAGCGCCATGAGCCCATGCGGTCGCGCAGACAGGGCCGAGTCCGGAGTAGAGTCTCCGGCGGGCGCTCGGCCGCGCCTCTTCACCGCCAGCTTCTTGGAGTTTCTCAGCATCTATGGTCACTTCGCGGGCGAAGAACTAGAGGAAGACGATGAGGCCCTTGACCCCAACGAGGAATTCTGGACAGATTGAGAGCACTCCTGCGATGGGACCGACGACGAAGGAGAGCCCATGGAAGACAGTGCGCTCCTCCCGTCGTCCAAGAGGATGCGTAGACGGAAGCCTCGCAGTGGCAGCGGCAAGAACAGTCCCGTAAACGCCGCCCTATTGCTCCTCAAGTCGTTTGTCGGAACTGGCGTTCTGTTCTTACCCAGGGCATATCTCAACGGCGGCATGCTACTCGGCAATCTTGTGCTACTCTGCCTTGCCGGCTTG
Organism: Nilaparvata lugens yeast-like symbiont; assembly: GCA_000758425.1. Lineage (NCBI taxonomy): Eukaryota > Fungi > Ascomycota > Nilaparvata lugens yeast-like symbiont. The sequence goes on along the minus strand of KN173724.1, from coordinate 587,730 downwards.
AGCTACTACAGCTTCGTGCTCTTGGTCTCCGCCCGGAACAGGGTAGATGGATCCTTTGGAGACATGGGCGGCATTCTCTATGGCAAGTGGATGCGGACCCTCATCCTCACGTCCATCGTCATCAGCCAGATCGGCTTTACGGCCGCCTACACCATCTTTACTGCCGAGAATCTGCAAGCCTTCATTCACGCCGTGTCTGACTGCCAGACGACCATCAGCATCCCTTTACTCATCCTCATGCAAATGGTCATCTTCCTGCCCTTCTCGCTCCTGCGGGACATTGGCAAGCTGGGCTTCACGGCGCTTATCGCGGATGCTTTTATCCTGATTGGCTTGGCATACCCGTTTTACTATGACGTCTTGACGCTAAGAAAATTCGGACTTGCCGACATCATCCTGTTCAACAATAAAGACTGGACCCTCTTCATCGGCACCGCCATCTTCACCTTCGAGGGCATCGGTCTCATCCTGCCTATTCAGGAATCCATGAAGCACCCCCAAAAGTTACCGCGTGTGCTGTTTCTCGTCATGGTGATCATCACTGTCGTCTTTATCACCATGGGTGCCATCTCGTATTCGGCATACGGGTCCATGACGGAGACGATGGTACTACTGAACCTCTCACAGGACAGCAGGCTGGTCAACGGCGTGCAGCTGCTGTACTCGGTGGCTATTCTGCTGTCGACGCATTTGCAGATTTTCCCGGCCGTGCGTATCGTGGAGACGGAGCTGTTTACGTGCAGCGGCAAATACAATCCTTATATAAAATGGCAAAAGAACGTCTTCCGGTTCTTCATGGTCATGCTCTGTGCGGCCATCTCGTGGGGCGGTGCGGACAACCTGGACAAGTTTGTCGCGCTGGTTGGCAATTTCGCGTGCATCCCCTTGGTGTACATATACCCGGTGAGTCGCAACCACCATCGCGACAGAGCGGCGCTCTTGTGCGTGCAGCGTGCTGACGGGATACTTAGCCCTTACTGCACTACAAGGCCGTGGCACGCACTCGGGCCTGGAAGGTGGCCGACGTGGTGCTCTGTATCTTCGGCTTCTTAGCCATGGCGTATGCTACCAGCCTGACCATCATGAGTTGGGCCAACGCGGGAGACAAGCCGCCTGGGTTTTGCGAAAGGGGGCCTCATCCGTAGGCCGGACTGTTGGTAAGTGGGGGCATGTGTGCGTGTGCGTGTGTCTGGGTTGCACGGCTTTGGCCAGGGCATGCTATCATTGCTTTGTTCGTGAGCATTGTGTACAGCATTATCACGCAGCGCATCGCCGTTGCCTAGACCGGACGGCAAGCGAGTCAGTCAGTGTGGTCAGACTTTCTTGGCTATCGGCAGTTGTATGGTTCCATAATATCCACCTGTATGTCCTTTCCTATACAGACATCTAACCAGCGAGGACATGTTCACCGCGTGAATCGGAAGTATGTAGGGGACTTGGGGCTTTCGGGGACCGGATCTTTAAGTGGTAACGGGGGCACCACTCGTAGGTTCCAGCCCATGCCCCAATCCGGTCTACATGACCAGGTGTGAACATCGCGACTTTGCAGTAGAAGAACAAATCCATACTATGCTCAACCGGGACCAATGTTAAACTATGGGGTGCATCACATTGCCGGTATCATGCTGCAAATCCTGCAAAGCAAGCTGCAGTAATCGTATCCGCCGCGTAACGTGTCTCAATCCTCTGAGCCGATTCGCCGGCTGCGCTCTTCGAGTGAGGTCTGCTTGTTTGTGTCCTGACTTCTCGACCGTCTCGGGAAAATCACCAATCGCTTCTCTTCTACCCCTTTGGGGTGCTTGGATGCACTGATTAGTTGGCCTAACCACGGATGCCTACGGTCTCTCTAGGCTAGTTGGATAGATGCCCTGTACCCAAAATCCAAGTGGCGTTTCTTGTCGTGGCGCCGTGCAATTGTAGTTGTCGAAGTCGGCAAACTGCTGGTGATGATGCTCATTGGGAGGACCAGAGACGCTGGAGTCAAGTGTCTCTGTGGTATGTGAGGAATGCACTGGCAGTAACAGGAATCAACGCGATGCTTCCCCTCCCAAATCCGTATACATTAATTACATAAACGCATGATACGAGGTGCCGTGGATGATCAACATCCTTCGAAGCCACTGTGAGGCCAACGGTGGCGCCTTCTGCTCGTGCCTGGACCCTTTCAATGTTGGCGAACTGTTTGACCAGCCTTGGTGGGCTACAGCCGTAAGTCCAGGCCGGCAGGCCATCGGAAAACAACGGCCTCTTAAGGCCCGTGCCTGTGAAGGTGATCGTGGGATAAAGATCCACGCACTCTTTTACTATGCATCGTATGGGTTTCATCTGTACGACTGTGTCGGCCATCTTTAGACCGAGGGAGGGGGTTAGAGGTCCGGAACCACAGACATGGGGTGCTCCCGCGAATTGACAACCGGGCCCTAGGGTAGGCGGGCTGGCCTGGAAACACGGTAGTCGAAGAATTCTACCGTCCCGTCGCGGCCCTGAGCTGCCACGGGTTGCGCGTCCACGGGCCTCTTCGCCACATCATGTCTTCTGCCGCCTCTGCAACACAGCGCCGGCTCGTGAAGGCATGGAAAGCCAACTGGAAGCCATCGACGGTGACGAAATGTCCGGCGCCGACGTGTGCATGCGCACCAATGCCGGAGCTGCGGAAGCAGATCAACCACAGCGTGCCGCTCAACGGCATGATACACACCTATGCCGAGCAGGTCTTCATCTGCACCGGCCGTGACTCCTGGCCCGGCCAGATTGACGCCATGAGCCATGGCGATAACCTTTCGTCCGGACTGAGGGGCCTGCTAGCCAGAAGAGACCCGGCTGTCAAGGTATGCAACAAAAGCTGCTGCCGTCGGTGCCGCCGCACGAAAGCGAGGAGTTGAAGCTCTCGGCAGGAAGTCTGGCCCGTCGAGGTTCACAACGCGTCGTTTCCGAGCTCCCTGCTACCTCCGCCGCCGCCGCTGCATCCAGCAGAGGCGCATCTCGAGCTGCCGATCCACGGCGTGACGATATCGCAGCTGGACAACATGTCAGCCTACCTGCTGCCGAGCTTCAAGTACATCCCCATGATGCCGCGGCGGTCGTACCAGAGCAGCGCAGCGCTGGTCTACGGCTTCTTGACCCCGGCCTCGCTGCGGGCCCTGTCGGCGTCGGCGCGCCTCAAGTTGATGCGGACCGAGGCCTACATGAAGCTGGAGAGCACTATGCAGGACGTCCAGGACGTGCTCGTCTTGATATGCGGCCACGGCCAGCGAGACGAGCGCTGCGGCGTCATGGGGTCTTTGCTGCGGAAAGAGTTCGTGGATAAGCTGCCGGCTGCGGGCTTCAACGTCCTCAAGGGCCCGGTACCCATCCCGGCCAGGGACGTCGAGTCAGCGGCAGCGGCTGAGGAAGCAGCCAAGATGAATGAAGATAACAAGCGGAAAAGGGAACTGGCCCAGATGCTAGCTCGTGCCCGAGAAGGTACGGCGAGGGTCGGCCTGATAAGCCACATCGGCGGCCATACCGTGGCCGGCAATGTCATCATCTACCTGCCGCCGGGAATGTGGATGACCTCGCACGAGCCGCACCCTCTGGCCGGGCACGGTATCTGGTACGGCCGGGTCGAGCCGCGGCACGTCGAAGGCCTCATTGAAGAGACCATCAGAGGCGGCCACATCGTGGCCGAGCTGTTCCGGGGCGGCATTAATCCACAAAGGGAGATGCTGAAGCTTTGACATGGCGCATGGGCCCTGTGTATCGAGAATCAATAGATAACGAGGCAGCGCAGCCCTGTGCTGCAGATACACAGCCACCGACTACTTCGACGACCTCGTTCGTCGCCGATGAGCTCGGAGAGAGCATACTTGTGGTATGTCCGTGATGAGCCGTGTCACTCACGCACTGACTGCTGTCTGTCTTCTTTTTGACTATGGGCGAGGACGAGCTGGGAGGTCTTTTTCGCGACCAGGGCCCATTCATGGGCTCGGGTGGGATAGCCGTTCAGGTTGGGCTTTGGCTGGAGTGCAAGGCGCCCGATTATTTAAGATGTCATCGCGACGTTTATTTGACCAGAGTATTGACTCGAGGGTGAGCAGCAAGTTTGGTGACAAAAATACATCTCTCACATCTTTCATGCGCACGCCCCGTCACGTAATGGCGCAGGAGGGTCCGAAGCATCAAACGCAAATAAAAAGGGCCGTGGATTTTATTTGCTGGCAGTCGGCCGATTCTGAGAGCACTCATGACTCATCTCCGTTGAAGTCTCAACAAAACACCGAGTCCAAAGCATCATGGATCTGGCACGGGAGGCGACTGAATGAGAAACCCACGCGTGAATGAATAATCCAAGCAAAATTGCACTTAAGGATGAGTAGGCTATGCCGTTGATGAGGTATTTCCCCCCGGCTACCGATCCTATTTCTCATGGCATGGCTCCCCCTCTCCTGCCCTGCATCGGAGCTTGGTGGTCGAGGGCCAGATTCGAGGCCCAAAGACGAAGTACTGTGGGCAGGACACGCATGCCCTGCCGATTCCGCAGCCCTAATCAACAACAAATATGCATCGCAGACCATCGCTTAGTTACAGATGGCCTGAGGCTTATGCAGGACAGCCTCTTAAAACCACGCTCGATGACGCCAGCTTCCATCTCGTTCTCGCCCGAGCGGGGAATCAAACTCCCCGGCCCTCGCCCAGAGGCTGCACAACCTTATTCGCTCCATGGAACAATGTCCCAGCCCTGGACACTCTCACGGATGGTGAGACGATATTGATCAATCTTCCATTTCGCATAGAAGGTCCGCGCAGAAGATGTGGCTTTTCTGTACGCTGGGCCCCTCCCGCCGTCCATTGCGTCCTGGCGACATCTCCATACACAGGTTGCTAGGTTACGCAGCTCAGGGTCGGGACAGCCGTAACAGTACCTATACCTCGGTCAGCTCGGCTCACGGCATCTGACGACGTGTCGGGAAGAAGCTACTTAAGGAAGCCACCGCTAGTCACTGCCTCTGCATGGGCCGCCTTGTCTAGCTCACCGAGCTGGCTGTACTCGGTGCTGGGCTTGATCTGAGACCGAAAGGCGACGACGTAAAACGACGTGGCCTCGAAGCCTTTGCCAGACGCCGCGACAAGTTTCCGGGCTTGATTGATCACCTCGGGCCAATTGAATGACTCGATGTACGGAGCGGTAGCATAGTCGTCGCGAACGGCCCTCAGATGGCACAAGGCACTGGCCAGGATGGTGTTTTCGTGGTCGAGCGTATCCAAATCCAGCCGATGAACCACTTCGGTGTACGGCGACTGAACAAGGAAGCGCCCCTCGCCCCAGAGCTCAGACAAGGGCGCCACGACAGGCTCGGTGCTCAGAGAAAGGGGAAATCTGCGGCAGCTCAGTCGCCTGCATCGTTCGGGCGGTCATGGCCGAGACACGGCAACAAGAACACCGAGAGCAAGCGGAAGCCCTTCAAGGAAGATTGAAGATTGGAATTGAGGGAGCGGGAAGGCGAGCTGTCCGAGCGATTCGGCGGTCCGCGTTGCGACAGCAGATGAGAGCAGGCGGGCAGTCAATATAGGGGCTCACGAGGAAGAGCAAGACGCGTCATCGAGGACCGGACGTGACGAAGCCGAGAGTCAATGGTGTGGATATGCACTCCCAGCACAAACATGGCGGCGCATTGAGACGACTCACTATGCGGTGTTGAGGAGGGACCAGGACTAAAGGCAGGCCACGAGCACGACATCTGGTAGAGAATGACAGAACGGCGACCCCCCTGTGCAGGGACCCCGACGGCGCTAGCGGGCCCGTCAGCCAGGCGGGAACGCTGAATACGCACTGATGAACCAGTCTGGGCGGCGGATTTCGCCATCACGGCCTCTTCGGCTGTCATTCCTCGTGCGCCATTCCACTGTGCGAAGACGGCCTTGGACGTTCGCGTGGCCGCGCCGCACAGGAGCGGGCCGGCAATGCCGAATAAGGGGCAAGGGAAAGGCAGGGAGGGCGACTCGGCATTTGTTCGGCGGCTGTGCTCTTCGACCTCGCCATGTACACGAGAGAGCCTTCTGAGCTTTCCCCCTTTTAGGCCTCATGCGAGCTAAGAGCACACAAGACTCCGCGACGGCGTCCTCGTCGGCCTCGTGGCCGTGCGTGAGCGGCGACGCAGACGGCTGGCCCTATTTGCAGAGACGATTGGCTGCGGCACCTCAGACAATCACGCCTTCGCGTGGATACCACGGTAACACGCTGTCTTGTCCCAAATATCTACCGGCATGACCAATGCAGCGCCCTTCCGTCTCATCCGCGTCGTCTCCTCTCCTCCTCGAGGCTATCGAGAGACGCTTAAACAGATCCGAGGCACAGAGTGTATACACGTCAGCCGTCCATCTACGGAGGGCTTAGGGCCCTATCGATTACTCTATTAGTCTGGCCTTGGCCTCTTCAGCCACTGCTTGGCCAAGTCATATGACCCCAGGTAGAGCGAGCTGCCGAGTGCAGTCCAAGCCAACCGAAACAGGGCGCCCCGGAAGAGACCTCTGACGCCACGCTCGCGGAATATTGCCTTGGCCACTACCAACGAGCCTTGCTTGGACTCCACCGTCAGCCGGTGGCTCTTGTCTTGGCCAGCCATCACCATCATGCGCGTCTTCACATCGCTCGGCGTCGTCAAGAAAGCCGCAAGCGCACCTGCCGATGACCCTGCGCTACCCCCGGCAATCAGACCCGTCTCGACGAGGCCAGCAGGCTGGTCTCACCGTCCCCGTTTACGCTAATCCCAAAGGCGGGACCTCGCATGTTCGAAGATGGGGAATTGCAGGCCTGTAAAGGGCAGGTTTCGCCCGACCAGCGCCGTGTAGCTCGTGAACAGTCGACCGGCCGCACCGGGGCCTGCGAGCTGTCGCAAGGCCTGCAAGGAAGTCGAGCCGTGCGCCGCAGTCCGCGCTCCGGAAACCTGTCGCATCATCTGCACGTTCTGCTTGACAACCTCGACTGGGGCCAGGACCAGGCACGACGCTATCTCCGCGACGGTCGAGGCAGACGAGTGCACCAAGGCTTCGGGGAGCGGCATTGTCCTCGTGCAGACGTCTTTTGCCCTCTCGTACGTTGAGAAAAACATTCCGGCTGCGGCCGGTGCGCGTCAGCACCGAAAACCGGTTCCGTGGGAACTTGGTATCCTGCCCGGGGCCGAGGAGCCAGCCTACCTGCCGGGAGGGTAGCCAGCACCACGATCCCGACGCCCTGGTACAGGCCGCGGATCGCCAGCGCATTGTTTCTCGGCCCCGAACCGTAGGCGCCCAGGTAGTCCTGGCTTTGGTACCACGTCTTCAGCGTATCCAGCGGTTATATGATCATGTCCACCGTGAAGGCGGCCGCCGCCCCGGCCTGCTCGAAACACGTGCCATCAGTTACGTGGCCGGCGAGGAATAAACGAGCACGCGGCGCCCCTACCAAGTAGATATCCATGGATACTTTCGCAAGATTCCTTCGTGCCGGCACATGGATGATGCCATGCGTGATGATGGGAGCGAGCGAGGTGCGGCGCTACTCCGATCCCGGCTGTCTAGGACATGGCGGCGTGATTGATGACATCATCCACCACCCCGACGTGTATATGGCAAAACAACCGATAGGGTCGACCGTCGAGAACATGTACCAACAAGCAATACCGGAGCAAGTGCCCTCGATGGGCTGGAACGGACCCGTAACCAGACCACGAGCTCATTTCATGTGCAGTGGGATTGGGAAGGGCTACTTTCTCTCTTTCTCTCCCTCTCTATGAGCAAGCACAACAACGTTACGGGTTCATGATCCGGAACTTGAATCAATGTCTACGGACGAGATTATGAATTGCCACCGTTGATGCCATACCGAGCTGATCACTGTATCAGCCAGGCCACAACCTGCTCCAACTACTTCACGTAGCTTTTCCGCCATATGAATACCTATACAAGTTCATGTTCCGTATCCATGGAAAGTAGCCTTGGGACCAAACACCGATAATTTTGTCGGTCACAGTAATCTCAGGATTTGCGAATCTTGCGGCTGTCTGTTTGCTCACCCGGGCTTTGGTGGCGTCGTGACGAGAGGTTTGGAAATGGAAAGAGTCGTATCGACTAAAGCCTACTCTTTCCATCGCCGGGCGAGTACTCACATACGACGACGACGACGGCGCAGATATCATCGACTTTTCCGCCGTGCCACCGTTCGTTGGGATAGTATTTTCTGACCTGTTTGGCGAAGGGCCCGTCTACCTTGGTGTTCATGCTCGCGCGTTTGGCCGCCGTCACGAGCTCCGTGGCTAGCAGGCTCTGCAGGCTGGGCGTCTTGAGCCCCTCAGCGCCGGCGACAGGCTGGACGAGGGTATCGAGGGCGTCGGTGATGGCGAAGCCGCCGGTGGCCGTTATCGTCCAGGCGCCGACGGAGAGCATAATGCGGCTCGCAGCCCGCAGGATCTCCTGGTTGAACGATGTTGTCGAGTAACGCCGTCGGTGGCGAAGATGAGGATGTCACCGTGTCGCAGGCGTTCCTGGTTCACGTCGGCGTCGCGACGGCGAATCCTGCAGCTGGTTGCCGCCAAATGCGGCGGTGCGTACCGCCATACGCGGCGGCACCAGGGACAGCTGATAAGGCGTGTTAAAGTCATGTATCTGGGGATTCGAAAAGGCATGGATGCCGTTGAGCCGCAGCTGCAGAAAGCCCGAGTCACCAAGGTTGGCTACGTCTAGGCCTCCGTCTGGCGCGCCTATGGCCACGCAGGCCGTACTGCCGCCGGCTTTCACCGTAGGGTCGTGGCACACGGCTTCGTAGCCCTTGTGCATCAGGGAACGTGCTGTCAAAAAGGCGGGCGAATCGGGGGTGGCTGCCGGGTTGTGGTGATAGGCGGCCGCGGCCATGTAGTCGCATAGGCCGTGGGAGAAGTCGGCCGGGTCGACTCCAGAATCGGCCCAGCCGCCGACGCCGTCGGCGACGCCGAACGCGACCGCACCAGACTCATCGACGCGGCTTACGAAGAAGGCGTCGTGACCGGAGTCAAGACGCGAGGAGCGCTTGCGGTTGCGCGCGGGCTTTTGAATACGGTTATAAGGGTTGAAGTGGAAAACGTGCGTCGACGGATCGTAGGGCCGGTCCTTGGCGGTGAAGGAGGCAGCAACGTGATAGGAGAACCGGGGCGAGGGAAATGAGGAGCCAGCCGGCGCGGTGGACCGGTCGGACGGCGGGCCGTACGCGAAGGAGGCGGAAGAGGGGTGGCGGCAGACGAGGAGCGACGGACACGTTGGGATCGGACTGGGTCGTCGTGGTGAGACGGCTGTATGAGATCATGTATGGACCCTTGTCGTCAGTGACGCGCTGCTAGGAAGCCGCTCAGGAAAGCAGACCTCGGCACGCGGTTGTGGATGCTCGCCACGGCGATAGGGCGGCGACCCGTGGGCAGGCGGCAGCGACCATGTCTGAGCACGCGTGATATTTGCAAGGGGTATGCGAGGAGCGATGCCGTATTAAGCCCCTGTCCTTGATTAGGGCAGTTTTCGAGCGCCTGCGGGCGTAGATGTTCGAGCGGGCAGCACAATCGGGGCCTATGACATGGCTGAGACCATCAGGAGGGTTTGGAGGGTTGGACAAAAAACCACGCCCAGTCTTCGTGGCGTCTGCGGCCCCGCGAAGAGTCCGACGTATGGCGACTTAGGAGGCTGCGGGCTGAATGTATGGCTGCTGTTCCTTGGGCGCAAGTAGGGCGAGAGGAATCGCGGGACGGCGACGCAGGATGTCGAGGAGCAGTGGTGCTATATCTCGTCTTCGGCGTCAAGCACTCGCGGCTTCTATTTTCGCCTGTACGAGTGATTTTATTTTGCTGCGTGCCCCTGCACATTATGCATTCATGTAACTATTAGTAATAGAAGAGCGACATTATGTCACGCTAAGCCATGCAGGGGTGTACCTCGCGGTACAAACAAGTCCCTATATTATGGCAAGGCACACTCACTAGGGTAATGCAAGTTCGTGATGGGATTCTTCAAGTTGTCAATGCGCATAATAGTAGTCGCAACTTTCCACATCATCTCTTATTTGTTGTCGTGCTCGATTTAGAAAACACTCAGGAAGACGCGTGTATATGTTCCGCGGTGCGGCGCTGCTGCTCCGTCTCGGCGGCCAGTGCATCAGCGAGAGCCTCGACCTGGCCGAGGTCGAGGTGGTCGTGGATGAAGGCGCGCTGGGTGAACTCGCCGGGCTCAGCGTAGCGGATGCGGCCGCGGCCGGAGCGGCAGCGCGGCAGCGCCGCCAGCGTGGCCTTAACAGTGGCCGGCCCGCCGTGTACGTGCAGTTCGAGCACGTCTTCGCCAGTGAGGCTGGCGGGCGCCGGGAAGAAGAGCACGAGGGCCTGCGGATCGAGCACGACAGCGTCCGGAGACGGTATCGTCGCCGGAGCGGGCGAGCACGGCGGCTCCGGCACCCACAGCGTCCGCACGGCGGCGTAGCGAGGCCGCGGCAGCGCCTTGGTCGGACACAGGGCCCTATAGACCTGGCGTCGCCGTCAGCGAGGCGCACGTAGGGAGATGCGGCGGGCAATGCGCACATCGAGGCACGACGGTCCCGAGAGGCGAATGATGGCGATACCGGCGCGGCCGCTACCCGAAGAAAGAGCGTAGATGGTGTCTCCGGGGGCAGTGAAGCTGCTGGCCGCACGCCTTGTCGGGCCGCTCCAGCTGAAGCCGGCCGGAGCAAGGCGAGCGAGCCGCAGGCCGCCGCGGCCCAGCATCAAGCGAGGGCGCCGGGGCAGAAAGACAGACGATCGGAAGGATGGACGCCGGCCGGCGGCTAGGCGCGCCTGGAATACAAGGAGGCGACGGGGAGAGACCGTGAGCGAGCCGCGATGATTTCGCCATGGTTCCGCCATGGCTTTTCTCGAGGACGACGCAAGATGCGTGCAAATAGCCCTTCGACTGTGAGCCCCGCTTTCCCACCAGAAGGTCCAACCAGAGCGACCTCGGCCCGGTAAGAGCCCGACGCCACAGGGGCGGAAGCAGGCTGCGCCTCCTGGTCGATCAGCTGCGACCCTCTCTCTTGGCAAGTTTTCAGTCAGGTTAATTACCACGGCGGCGCCGCAAGCGAGGCTGCTTGACGGGGACGATCCGCGGAATGCGGCTCCAAGAGCGCCTTGGAAGAATAAACAATCAGACGACGCCGTTCGGGCCTCAGCCGGCTGCTGCGTGGTTGCGTTCCAGAGCTAGCCTCGTTGCTGCCTGGGCTCTACACCCGTCGCGCGTCTCTACGCAGATTGGCCGCCAAGATGGATTAATGGTGCGCGGCAACCGAGTCATTTCGACCTGGCCGGCACCTCGCTCGTCACAACCGGTTCACATCTCTCCGTTGGCATGCCCGCTTGGACCCAGCCCCTCCGGCCAGACGAATTGCGGGCAAGCTGGCAAGTTGTCTTGGGAATGATGTTCCACGACAAGGCCTCACTCCGGTGCGACGACGGATAGCATACCGTTGCTTTGATTGCTTTGGCTTCATCTCACCCTGGGATGGCCTGCTCATTCGCCGACTGGGATCGATGGCAGCGGCCGCGCTTGGCGCGGATCTCCCCGTACGAGTCAGGCACAATAAACTGCAAACCTCGGACGCGCAAAATAGACTTTCAGCCAGGCTACAACACGGCAGCAGTCATTGATACGAGGCTCCACCTGCGGGGGCCGTACGAGGTACCAAGTACTGTATGTCTCCACAACGTGACCGTGCTTCTCCCCCTCGAGGCAAAATTCGCAGCCAGCATACAAAACACTTTGTTTGCAGCCGCTACTCTACGAACAGAGACCGCCCATGCATGTGTGCGCACACGCACGAGGCCTGCACCTCGAAGCTAGAATACCAAAGCCAGCTTCGCGAGGTCCGATCTCAAGGCCGGAGGGACGCTGCGATACCCCCCCGTGTGGGCACGCGCGGAAGCCCTGACAATGTGTAGCTCAAGCCTCTCATGTAAACAAATACACGGCCTTCGGTCGCCGTCTAAACGAGGCGGCAGGCCAAATAAACAAACAACCTAATACTTGGCGGGTCCGGGTGGAACATATCTTTCCGAACACGAGTTGGGAGCCGCGACGCTCCCGATTTATTCCCGCTCTATTCCCGCTACATCGTCTTGCTGGGGGCCACTGTGGTGGGCAGTCGAGACGGCATGCGCTGCTACATACGAAGGTTGGGAACTTAACTATCCGGACCAGAAAAAGTAACTCGGCTTACATAGTACTGTATCCATTTCAATCGAGTAATACAGTACAATTCTGTAAATTTTGCTTAATTAAGAAATGGAGTTTTCAACATCTTCCTCTAAAGTCTTCCACTCAATCTTCCGCGCTTTTTCAACGCCTTCTTCCACGCCCGGAATGGCAGGAAAACAAGACTTTGATTGACCCAGAATAGCTTCAATGTCCAAATAAAGATCTTCTCTTTCCTAGTTCGTTAATTCGGGTGGGGCACTTCCCTCTTTATATAGATTGTTGCCACGCAAATAAAGCACCCACCCATTGGATGTTGTTAGGCAGCCGTTCCACAAGCTTCTGTAGCTTTTCCTGGGAAAACCCTGCCCAAGCCGCCTTCCAAATTGATCGAAGCTTCGAGCGCGGAACCTTCTTTGTTATAAAGCATTTAAGCATGAACCATGCAGGCTCAATAGGGGATAGATCGGGTGAGTTAGGCGGCCAGTCAACGGTTTGGAAGCCACGCTGCTTCCAGAGCTCTTTGTTGCCCCATTATGCATGCGGAGAAGCGTTATCTTCTTGAGCCAGCCAATCGTTGCATGGCAGGCTTTCTAGAAAGGGGAAAAACAGAGGCAATAATATCTCGTGTTTATAACGCAATGCATCAATACCGTCTTTGCCGTTGCGCACCCACTTTCCATTGGCCTTCGTGAACTTCCATGCAGGCTTCTTTCCGGGGGGCTTCCTCTTGAGATTCAAGCGCCGCATGCTACTGTTTGTCTCACACTGTTCTCGAAGCCGAGCCTCGTTCTCTTCGTTCCACAAGGTCACTTCGGCATTATATGCCTTCGTCTGTGCCGCAGTCTCATTGGCCCATATATAACAAGGGCCTTTGTGATCGTATGAAAAGCAGGCCCAGAGCATAAACTCCTTGCCTTTTTAAGGTCAAAGAAGGTGCTTTTCTTGATCCCTGTCCGCTCGATAATCTGATTGGTCGGAAGGCCCTGATTCCAAAGTTCTAGAGCAATGCCTCTTATCGCTAATGTATGCTCGATTGGGCCAGCTTTGGCAGCCGTTGCAGCCGTTGTCTTCTTACTCGTCGAATGAACCTCTTCATCTTCAGGGCTGAAGGCAGAGGCAGCAGAGGCAGAAGGTCGTTGCGTGAGGTCAGCGGCTTCGTCAGCAGCTCGGACGCTCTGATTGGTTAGCTGGTATGCTGGAAAGTCATATATCTCGTCAATCGGGATACCAGTACGTCGGTTTCCTCGCGCTTAAGCTCTAGTCTGCACCATTTTGGTTGGTCTTGACTCAATTTGATGATTTACGTTTGTAGGAGTATCCTGCCATACAAATTAGTAGGGAAAGAGCTTTCTAAGCATTGTAGGTCAAATACAGTGTCTAACTTCATAAAACTTATTTCACACTGTAATGGTGGGGCCAAATGCCTTTTTCTGGTCCGGATAGTTAAGTTCCCAACCTTCGTACCTTGGATATCTAATGAAGCCCCAATCTCCTCTACGATAATATTACGTGCAATACTCTTGCGTCGTACTCATGATGCAAAGGCAAGGCGAGGCGGTACATGCTGTGGAAGCACTAGCCACGGGTACGTAGCCAAGCTTCGCTTTTTGGGCTTTTCGACGAGTGGAGCGGAATGCGGGCTTCGTGCCTTTTGCGCAGGATGTTACGTCAAAGGCTGTTTGAAGCTCCTTGTGGTACAATCTTGACTTGATCATTGAACGTGAGAGCCTACGAACCTGGTACTTTTAGTTCGGCCGCGTGGCCGCCCTGGCGATCATCTCAATTGCAGCATTGAGGCTATCGCTCCCCAGGGGACTCTACCGCGATGGCCTCCTCCCGCTTGGCTTTTTTTCTTGCTCTGCCTATGAGGTGATTTTGACCGCGTTTCTGCGACGTAAAGGCTTTGCTTTATTTTCCTGCGAAGGCGCTGTATCGTGTACAGGATCCCCATTCATCCATTTCCGCGGCGCAAGCCGTTCCTGAATTCTTCGACAGAAACGCACACGTGACCACGCGATGACTTAACAAGTGTTCCGACGTCCGCGCATGTCCAGCGCCCTGCTCGCCTCGTCTCCCCGGACCTGGAAACACGGAAGCGCCCCGAACACGGGCCATTCGACCCCAAGGATGACGATGGCCTTCTCTCGAGCTCTGTGGACCGACTCGCCCTGGATGCGTGTGCTATTTCCGCCGCAAGCGATGGGTGCTGCCCAAGCCCAGGCAGCTGCCGTGCGTTCCTCGAGGGCGACGCGTCGCGCTTGTTCGCCAGGCCATGGCCATGTGGCTTCGCGATCCTTTGCGGCCCAGCCGGCACCGATCACGCGAAGCAGAAGTAGGACGCTGTCCCTGGTGCTCACGTGCGGCGTCCTGCTCGGTGGTGCGGCCTGCCACTTAGCTCTCCCCGAGCGCCGGAGCTCGACGCTCAACCGCCATACCTTTGTGCCGTACATCGTGGTCGCCCACGAGGCCGTCTCTCCCTCTTCGGCCATCCTGACCGTCGAGCCGCAGACGTCTGAACCGGCGCCGCCTTACGTGCAGCCGCCATGCTCGTCTGCGCCCGCCACCGGCTCCTGGCGCTACCCCCTGTGGTCCGTCGAGTTCAAGCAGCCCGAGGTGCAGATCGCACGGCACTATACGCCTCTGCCACCGCGGTGCGGCGATCGCCCGGCCGACGGGCGGCTGCGCTTCTATATCCGTGCCTTGGACGGAGGCGAGATGTCCGCCTACATGCGCCGGCTTGCCGTCGGACACACTGTCTGGCTGAGAGGCCCGCATGTGGGCTTCGACGTGCTGCGGCGGCTTGGCGCGTCCCGGCACCTTATCTTTATTGCTGGCGGCACCGGGCTCGTCCCTGCCCTGCAGGTTGCCCGGGCCGTGCTCGACGATTGCGAGCAGACGACCATGAACCTCCTGTGGGCGGTGCGAAAGACGGCTGAAGTTCATGGGGGACTGGCTGCGGCGGGGACGCCCTGGTGGAAGTGGTGGGCTCGGAGGATGCCGCTGAATTTGGAGCTGGGCCTGATCGATCCAAGTCCTATCGTCATGGACCTGGTGCGCATGAAGGCCACGTATGGCAACCGTTTGAACATCCGCGTCGCCATCGACGAAGAAGGGAATACCTTCCGAGAACAGGACATCGAGGATATCCTGCGCCTTCCGCCTTCTGCTCCCCGCAATCAAAGCTCGACCGCACAAGGATGCGCGCATCATGATCAACAGCTGCATGCTGCAGCTTCAGAGTTCCAGAACGCCCTCGAGGCCGCGTGCTTGTGCCATTCGTTTGGGAGATCCCGGCCGGGAAAAAACCTGTTCATCGTCTCGGGCCCCGATGGCTTCGTCTCCCACTATGCAGGCCCAAAGGTCTGGGTGAATGGCACATTGGCCCAGGGGCCCGTTGCCGGCTTGGCCGACCGCATGCAGCGACGCTTCCCCGGCCTGCTTGACGACTGGCTCGTTTTGAAGCTTTGAAGGCCACTACATTATTTCTAGTACCGCCTCTTGCCTTGCCCATGGTCCTCGCCCTGGCTGGTCGCTTCGTACTGCGGAGCTCGGCCCTGGCACAGTCGGCGCAAAATCGCATTCCTACGCTCGTGCGCGCAGCGCCGGCTGCCCATGAACATTATTGTCACACATCTGTTCAGGGGAAACCACGGCCACGAAGTTGTTCATAACGTGGGCGAGTGCTGGAAAGGATAATCTCAAGCATGTTGGAACTGCCCTAGAACGCAAACTACTGCACATCGTCGAGCTTCGCTTCCTAAACCTGCAGGGACATCACATGCTCTACTCGGACCAAATGAAAAAGCAAGATGACAGTGGCCGACCTCAGGGACTCGATCCGCCGGTCACTTCCGTCCCGATGGGTCTGAGCAGATATTCCCTCACACAAGTATCGGGAACCATATCCGCCGGCACACAATCACTTCTACAATCGATCGTCTATCCTACCGGTCCTGTACTTTTCTATATGACGGTGGCTTGATGGCCCTCCGAATCAGCTTTCCCGCGTAGGGGGGCACGAGCGAGATGGCGCCGATGGCCAAGATGCGCCACAGAAAGCCCCTGGGACGGGCAGTGTCAGCCCATGACGCTCCGACTCGGTCTCATTTGCTTCGAAAACGCCATAACAGATGGCGTGTCCCATCTGCTGCGCTTCTGAAACGGGAAGCCAAGGAGGGGAAGAGCAACTCACCATGTGATGAGAAAGTCCAGGTCGAAGTATTCACCCAGGAAGGGCAACGAACCGACGAAAAAGACGAAGGTGCCCAGGATGCTCATAATCATGACTGGGTGCCATGTCGTGATCTCAATCGCCACCATGATGAGCTCGTTGAGGACAAGGACCGTGTAGCTAACGGCCACCATCTTCTTGCCGTTGACCTCGGTCAAGATCTGTGATAAGCCCTGGATCATACTGCCCTGGTATATGGACACAAATACCCAGACGAAAAAGGTACGATACGACAATGATCGCCCCGATGTGAGCTCCTTGTACAGTTCAGGGTAGAGATTCGCCACATTCTCGTCCACGTCCTTGTCGAGCACGAGGGACAATACGGGTGCCGCCGTGTACACGGTTGCGTAGCCGACGAGCAACCAGTCCTACGGCTCTCGGTCAGCACGCCATGCTCAGTCTCGAGCAACGGAGCTTGTTTGCCGTGAGTACTTGCCTTGTAGAGTCCTTGCGGCTCAAACTTGAGCGCGATACTGTACATGGTCTGGCATACGGCAATTATGAGGCCGCGGTGGATGACGAATTGCGCCAGTTTCGCACTCCGCTTGTAGCTGTTCCGTCCATGCCACACGAGTAGCTTGGTCAGATGGCAAAACTGCTCGATAGAGAAGTCGGCCGCCAAGCTCGCCTGGCGGCCCTCCTTGCCGACAATTCCGACGCCGACGTCGGCGGCCTGGATCATAGAGACGTCGTTGCCGCCGTCGCCAATGCAGCAAACGCGCTTCCTGGTGTACTCCCTGATGAGTTTGGCGACCTCAGCCTTCTGCGTGGGCGAGCAGCGGCAGGCCAACACCGTTGGCAAGGCGACGGCGACAGAGATGAACTCAATGCGATAATGCATCAGCAGAAGCGACAAGCTCTCTCCGTCTATGAGGAGGCACGCGTCCGTCTTACTGCGCAAAAGGTCGAGGTGGTCTCGCGCGTAGTCTTTGCTCTGGAGCTTGTTGACCGTGTAGATGAACTGGCCCCTGGCGACGAGCTTGGAGCTGACGGCGACGCATCTCGCCGTCTCGACTTTGTCACCTGTCAGCATCCATATCTTGATACCCGCGTTGCGCAGCAGCTCGAGCGACGGCTTGACGTCTATCTGTAGCTTGTCCTCAACGCCCGTCACGCCAAGAAGCTCGAGATTACTCTCGAGGTAGTGCGCGACGGCCCTCTGCAAGCCTGCGTCGCGTCCGGCAATGGCCAATGATGCCTCCTGGTATTTGGACGAGAACTCCCGGTACTGCGCGAGCGACAGTTTTTTGCGGCCAACGACCAACGTCCGCAGCCCTTCTCGAGCCATGTTGGCCGTCTCTTCATCGAGCCAGTCGTTGGCCGCGACGGTGGAGCCCATGACCGTGTCGGCGCCCTTCTGGTAGAACCATATGTCACCGTTGCCCAGGTCGGCCCCCGAGACCTTGAGGTCCTGCTGGAAATGAACGATAATACCCATGCGCTTGCCGTCCGAGGTGAACGGAAACACGTCAAGAATGCGGACGCGCACTACCGGCCGGCCGCTGTACGTCGACTCGAGGGTCATGCTTTTGCGGTCACGAGACAGGAGCTTCAGTCCAACAGACTCGGCCCATTTGACGATGGCGATCTCATCGGGCGACGATGCTTGATACGACATGACCTCCCGACCATCCTCGAAATCGACCGTCGGTGTGACGTTGTGGCACAGAGCCAAGGCCAGGACAATGTCCCGCACTCGTGACCCGATCTCTCTCCGCGTGCGCGTCGCGCCCATGTTGGCTATCGATGAGTACGTCGACGATGGCGTGATGAGCATGGTTCGAGACGACGGATCCGTAGTAGGCTGGATATGAAAGCCCTGCTTGACATAGGCAGCAACCTCGTCCATGGCCTCGTTGGCATACGAGACGGTGCCGACGTGAACCTTTTTCATCTCCATGTCGTTTTGGGTAAGCGTGCCGGTCTTGTCGCTGAGCAGATATTCGACTTGTCCAAGGTCTTCTGGGATGGTGCTTGTCCGCACGACGGCGCCAGGGATACCCGGATCGCGTTGGATAAAGCGCGAGTACACGCTTTTCCCCATGTCTAGATTCACACGCAGGCTGATGGGTACGATGGTGGAGAAGAGAACAAGGAAGCGCATGATCTTGATGAACCAGGCGCGGCCCTCTGTCTCCTCGAAGCCCTGCAGAGCGACGAGTGCAACAGACAGCGTGAAGGTGAGGGCGCACAGTATCTTGGTCAGTGAGTTGATCTCGTACTCCAACAAGCCGGTTTTGGAACGCGAAGGGCTTGTCGAGAGGGCCGAGCGAGTGTGTGGGCCCGTATACATGATGACGGCCAAAGTGGTACCTTGAGAGGCAATGACGGTGTTGGCCCAGGCTGTATTGTCGATAGACAGTGCCAAAGACTTGGGGGCATCGCCGTCGGGCTGGAGCAGGGCGTGCTGGAGCGTGGGGCGCAGTTCGATTGTCCCCAGGAACTCATTAACCCTCTTGTCGGGCTTGCCGCCTGTTACACGCAGGCAGACGAATTCCTCCGGTCCCAAGTTCTGGGTCAGGGGGGATGCTAGCCGTAGCTTCCAGTCTGTCTCGCCGTCGAGCTGGTCGGTCCTGATGAAGGTCTTGCCTACAGCGCCGGTCTCGGCCTCGTCTTTTGGCACCTGAAGGGTGGGTTGCTTGCCTTTTTGGCTGTTCCTACTCTCTGCAACGGCCATGAGAGTTTCCTCCTGGGCAGGCCGCTTGGCCGATGCAGAGGCGGCACCGTCTGCCGTGTGGCACTGCAAGATGACAACGTCGGCGGGCACCCGTTGCCCCTTGGTCAATTTTAAGACGTGGCCGACTTTGAGATCTTTTGCCTTGCGGCTGACCTCCTGAACGTGGGAGGAAGGCGAGGCCTGTCCCATTTCTTCGTCCTCCTCTTCTTGTATGTCGGTCAGGTCGTGTTTTCCACCCCGAGACCTGCGGGAGCCGCGCCTCAGAGCGTCGGATTTGAGATGCCGGCGCGGCCGCAGGGTGGTGGGTCGTGACTCAGGGTCGCCAAAAGTGAGCACTCTGTACTCCTCAGAATTGGCCTCGGTGTCTCGTCTGCGCCTGTCGATGTCGTCATAGGCTTCTTTGCCCATGGTGATGAGTAGGACGAAGGCTAGGGGAGCAACGTAGGTCGACAGGTAGCCTATGCGAAGGGTGGGAATGGCTTGTGATAGGGCCACGAGCAGGAAGTACATGTTGAAGAAGAAAGAAAACTCGTTGTAGAGCGTGACGGGCAGGAAGGTCAGAGGCGTGTACTTGGCATTGGAGACGATGTTTGCCGGGAAGCGGGTTGGCTGAGCAGAGCCGACGACCACGAGCCTCGACGACGAGGCATCATCATGGTGCCTCTCTCCTAATCCTACATCGTCCGCCTTTTTGGAGGCGGACATGAAGCTGGGCATGCGGATGCTGGAGCGGCGCCGAGGCGGCCTGTGGTCGCCCCCCAGCAGGGGCGCATCGTCGCCGCCATGCTCGGAGAAGCGGGAGCTGTTGGGCTCTTCCGGGTCGCCGAGATGGGGATCGAGCTCACCGAGGGCGCGGCCACGCTTTTGGGCCCGGCGTAGCCCGCTCATGCGCAGGTTTCGCAGCGCAATTCTCGCAGGGCCCGGAGCTGCGGCGGCGG
>KN173724.1:554468-567531 GCA_000758425.1 Nilaparvata lugens yeast-like symbiont | reverse complement strand
GCCGGCCGCATCCAGGCGGGCGGACAAAGCTTCAGGTTTCGGGACGTCGCGGTGGGTGGATGGAAGCTTCACGGGCCACGTAATATCTGTGTGGCGGAAAGATGGCGTTGTGACTGTCATCAACATGAGGCTCTGCCAAGCGGCATATATGTAACACGTTGCCGAGAACAGCGGCAAGCCTGCAGGAGGGCTTTGGCGGAGCCCCTGCCGAGTTTCAGTAGTTACCGTTACTCGCTGCCTCCGCCCGCTTCACGTGTGGCTGTCAGATTGCGCGCGAGTACAAGGACCGCTCCTGTCGTTCTGGTGGCTGAAGGGCCTGAAATTGTCGTTTCTGAGGCTTCGAAGTGTTGCTGATCAGGTCTGAGGGCATTCCATATAACGAGAAACATTTGCTCTTGGATTCGTCTATATACGAAGCTCTGGGCCCTTGGTTGCTCCGGACGCATCTCTGCGGCGTGCCTCCTGACCTCGAAACCCTCCCATTGCCTAAGCAGAGACAGCAGGACCCCAGCCTGTCATGATAACTGCATGTGTCGACCGCCACCTCTCCGCCCGTTCATCGAGGGGATTCTACTAACATGCATGTACATACCACGCCGCACTGAAGCAAATATTTGCCCTCACCGTGTGTCTTCGCCGCCGATGCGCGTCCGCCTCCGGATATGACGATGCCTGATACCTTGGTTACGAAGTGGCCCTTCCTTGCCTTCCTCAGCACCCCGCCGGTCACGCTGGAATGTGCGCACCAGCCAAAATCGGCGACGGCTGGAATTTGCTAGCCAATCTCATCGCAAACTGTGCCCTTGACTAGGCCGCTCCCCAGGTAGCCAAACACCACTGCCAGCCACTGTACCTACAGCGGGTATATGCGCTGAAGACGAGCGTCATCCGATGCGCGTTGATTAACCCGATCCCGTGCCAAGTATACAACGAGTAAGGTACCTCGATCACCTCCTGGCCTCGTTCCTCGATTCAGGTACGCAGTACATGCCAGCTTGCTTCTTATTACAGTACCCATCACCAGGTGTGCACAAACTTCCCTGTTTGACCCGCGCCTCGTCGGCTCTGGTATGGCAAGCCAAAGTTTCAACTAGCCAGCTTCTTTCCATCTGCCGCCGCCGACGATTTTGGCCGCTTGTTTCGTCCCTCGGCCGGCACATCTTTTGGTCTTCCAATCGCGTCCGCCTCCTTTTCCCCCCTCCCAGCAGACGTCACCGATCATTTGGCCCCGGCACCGCGCTCTCGTTCCGCTTCCTTCGCTATTCCGTCCACCCTTTTCACTGGCCATAATGGC
Source organism: Nilaparvata lugens yeast-like symbiont (assembly GCA_000758425.1). NCBI lineage: Eukaryota > Fungi > Ascomycota > Nilaparvata lugens yeast-like symbiont. The sequence continues at coordinate 566,237 of KN173724.1, read as the reverse complement.
CGATGGGCCTCCTACCTCTTCACGGCAGCCTCTGACACCTGAGGCAGGCCATGTTTCTCCGAGTCAGGCCGGGTCCGACGTTGCAAGCCCCGAGAGTGCAGCCGATGCAACTGTGCGCCTGACCGACGAGATATCCTCTAACGGGCTGGAGTCACATAACGCCACAAGCGTTGAAGCGGGAACGAATAGCTTGGATGACAGGGATGCTCATGACGTGGATGCTTGGCTCGTTGGCGAGACGGCAGAGTCTCATCCAGAAGAGGTACTGCAAGAAGCGTCAGCTCAAGCCTCTGGTGTCAAAAAGGAAGACGCCATGAGCGGGATATTCCCCATGTATTCACAAGGGTTCCACACGGCAGTCCCACTCGCCGCTTGTGATGCTAAGTTGCCGGACTTAGCAAGTGAACAGCCACCGTTCAAATCAGTCACCCACGAAGCCAGACCAGCGATAACGACCGCACAACACTCTAGCTCCATGTCTTTTGCCCGGATGGTGTCTCACGAAGTCAGTTTCAACGATGATGACGACTCTGAGTGGAATTTGGCGCGATCAGGTGCTGAGGCCTTGGGCTTCACAACTCCCGTCGACAATGGCGACGCGCCTCAAGTCAATTTATCCCTGCTCGATGGGGAGGACGACGTACCTCTCCCATCTAATCCCATCTCGGAAATCACCCAAGAGGCCGAAAATGAACCGAAAGTCGATGAGCAGAGATCCCTGGTCTTTGAAGTTGACGGTGCCGAACCTCAGTCATCGTCAGAACCAACACGCGACTGGCTTCAGTCGCAAGACGCAGCAGCGGTCATGGCCAGTAACGACCAAGGTCCCAAAGCAGAAGCAGCGGATGTTTGTAATGATGAGGGCGTTTCGTTGGCGTCACGTACGGGAGAAACGGCAGATACTGGATATGAAACCTTCATCGACACGATCGCGCATGACATTGACGACAATTATAACCTTTTCTTGCGCTCTGCCGAGTCCGAATTGCAAGACGGTTCCCCTGCTTCCGACACTCAAAAAATTATACGCGGACCCATCACCCGACCCGTGGGTGAGCAAGACCAGAAGCCAGCGTCGCATCACAGCACGCCCAAAGAGACAGCCAGCGATCGGCACGACCCACAGGATAAAGAGAGCGCCAAGAGACCGGACCAACCTCACGGTTTCAACACACAGATACCCGGTGAAGACCTCAACGAGAAGCAGACAGCTACCGAGGACCTGACAACAAAATGGCGGACTGCCTTTGCTGGTGATGACGGAGACGATGACTTCCTGCTTGAGGATTCAACAGCCGATGGAAAAGACATAGACAAAGCTGCATTTCTAGGAAGTGATGACGAAGGCCTCTTAGAGGAGGATGGGGATGAAGATGAGACCGAGGTTGTCTCCAAGCGTCAGCCAACACCTACTGTATTCGGCAGGATATCCACATTTAGCTCCTTTACTCCCACTTTCCAACAGCTGGCAACCACGCCCCAGAGCGCGTCGACGGCTCATCTGTATCAGCAACCCACACCCGCGCCCTTCCACCAATCTGCGCCGCAGCTGCGTCCGGAACAACCGAGGGCCCCGGGCTTCGTAGAAAAGTCCAAGGACAGCTATTCCTCGCCATATGACATGCCTTCGGACCTGATCAGCAATACACTGAAGCCTCGGAAGCGGACAAGCCTTCAACAACTTCCTCGCGAGCAGATGGCTCCTCCACCCAGGACTTCGAGTATGTACTCCCAGGGACGTATAGCAGCGACCGGTACCTCAACTTTTGCGTCGACGCCGAATCAGCGAGCTCCTCCCAGCATGCCTCGCAGCCAGAGCAGCTTCGAAGATCTACCTATCACTGCGAGACCGAAGCCAAGCTCGAGGCAGGCTAGCATGCCACCGCCGTCAAGCCCACACGCCCCTATAGGAAACTCGCAGCCGACACCCCCAATGACATGCCCCTTGTCCCCTTCCTTCCCCGTCGCAGCTTCGAAGTCGCCTGGAGTGACGGGGTTCGCCGCGCCAGTGAGAACCAGTCACTTTGTCACACCCCAATCTCCAACCAGTTCCGTGCCACTGCCTTCAGGGGTCACGTCCAAGTACTCACCCGCTCCGCCGGCGCAGATTGGAACGACGGCGCCTACAGCGGCACATCGATATTCGCCGGCCCCCTCCGGATCACGACCCGGCAGCTCCTACAACACCACTGCTCCCATGACGCCGTCACTGCCAAGCCTCCCCCATCTACCGAGGACATTGAGCCCGCTGGCTCATTTCGAAGCAAGCAGCGACGGAGTCCATCGTACTGTGGCACTTCCTAATGGTGATGCTCATCAAGCCGATCGCCGGGTCAATTCTTTTGAACCCAGGCTAAACAGGGTCTCCTCGCTGCCACCAACTCACGAAGTTGACGAAGAGGATGATGGCAGGGCCGGACCGGGCAACGGAGTCATCGGTAGCGCCCATGCACCTCATGCAAACGCCGAGATCAAGTCTAGCTCGGCGCCGTATCTACCGATAGATCGCCAAACACCACCTCCCCCTTCCCGGTACGTGCCAGCTTCCGCCTTGACCTCGCGGGGAGCTAGCATCAGCTATATGCCTCAAGTCGCGCCAACAACGCAACCTGGCCTCATACCGCCGCCTCGTCCGTCGACCCAATCGCCTGTGGCCATGCAAGGAGACCAAGCGCCTCACATGGCCGACTTCATCGATCGTCCATCGTCTGCTCACGCGTTTACCGGGCCGCTTCTGCCGAAGACGTCTCTAAATGCTCACCTACCTGTCGCTAGAACACGCGGCAAGTCACTCCTGTTAAACATGGTTCCTCCCACTGACAGGAGTGAACACGATCCTCTGGAGCGTTGGAAAGGAGCACCTGTTCTGGCCTGGGGTGTTGGTGGAACGATAGCCACATACCTTTCCCAGGAGCATACCGCGCTATACCATGAACCAAACAGCACCAACGATCATGCGAACATGCGGCGATGTTAAGGTGCAGAGCATCAAGGACATCGATCCTCTGGCAGAACGCCTGGCCAAGTTTCCTGGTCCGCTGAAGGGCAAGTCGAAGAAGAAAGATGCCTTGGTCTGGCTTGCGGCAGGCATTGATGCCCAGGAAAAGGATCTTCCTGACATTTCTTTTCATCCAAAACTTTCTCTCGAGGCCAAGCGTGGCGTAGAGCGCCTTCTTCTCTGGAAGCTGCTTCGAGTCTTTATTGAATATGACGGCACCTTGGAGGGTAACCCTGCGGTGGAAAAAGCGGTCCAAGGCATCTTGGTCCCCTCGGTAGCAGGAACCACGGCCGAAAACTCTGCTTCGCCCCTCGCGGCGGCTATCGGAGACCAGGCCGATGCGGCCACATCGATGATGGCAGACAGCGTGGATCCCGTAGCGATGGAACAGATTCGGCTTGCTCTCCTCTCTGGCAATCGTGAGACTGCGGTATGGTCTGCGGTGGACAAACGGCTCTGGGGCCAAGCGATGCTCATTTCACACACTGTCTCGCCCGACCTCTACAAACAAGTGGCACAAGAATTTGTGCGTAAAGAGGTCAACTACTCCGGCCACAACGAGTCGATTGCTGCCCTTTACAAGGTGCTATCTGGCAACTTCGACGACTGCGTCGACGAGCTCGTCCCATTACATGCTCGCTTGGGTCTCCAGCTGGTTTCGAAGGAATCCGTATCAGGCTCTGCAAGAGACGGGGTGGACGGCCTGGACAAGTGGCGGGAGACGTTGACGCTCATTCTCAACAACCGCAGCCCCGAAGACGTCCAGGGCCTGTACGCCTTGGGGAAGCTGTTGTCCGGGTATGGAAGAGCAGAAGCGGCGCACATCTGCTTCCTCTTCAGCAGAACTCGCTCGGTGTTTGGTGGCCTGGATGACCAGAAGTCCGACTTTGTGCTGCTAGGATCCGACCACAGACATCAGCCAGATCATTTTGCCAAGGAGACGGAGGCTCTTCAGCTCAGCGAATTGTATGAATACGGACTGTCTCTTTCCGGAAGTGCCGCATTTACCACGGGTGCTCCTCACCTTGCAGCATACAAGTTGCAGTATGCGGTGACGCTTGCCGAATATGGGTACCGCGACAAGGCTCTACACTATTGCGACGCCATTGCCGCAGCTATGGTGGCGCAAACGCAGAGGTCTTCATATCACCATGCCATTTTGGAGGTAGCCGTAGACGACTTTATGACGCGTCTCAAGCAAGCCCCCAAAGACTCTTCGTCTTCGTGGATATCGAAGCCCAGCATGAACAAGGTCTCGGACAGCATGTGGAACCGGTTCAACAAGTTTGTGGCAGGCGACGACAGCGACAATGCTGGTCATGGGGGCAGTGGCGAGGCGGAGAGCGGGCCGTTCGCCCGAGTTGCCAGCACACCAAACATGAGCCGCTCGCCCTCGGCCTCGAATTTCGAGGCATTCAGCCTAGTAGCGGCGACCTCTGCGTACTCGGCCAACCCTGCCCCAGCCCTCACTTCAGCAGCATCGTCCAGATACGCGCCGGCGCTAATGTCGGCCACAGCTACGGCGAATCCCTACGCGGCTGTCTCCCCGCATCAAGCGACGGCACCCTCATCTGGCCGCAGCTCGAGCGAATACCCGCGGCACGGCTACGAACCTTCCCGACCTGGAACTGGTTCCTCGACGAATCAAAATAGCACAAACCACGGGCCTACTGCATACGCCGCCTCTCAGGGTGTCACCCAGCTATTCCAGGCAGATGCCGCGCGTATAGCCTCGAATGGCGCGCTGGCTCTAACGGCGTCTCGTTCATCGCCTTTAGGCCATCGGCCACATGGGCTTCAGGAATCGCCCAACATTTACCCCCACAGCGAGGCCAATGAATCGAAGATGCATCTTCCCGTGCGAAACCCCCAACTCTCGGCCTATACTTATGAGCCGCCACAGATGACGGCTGCGTCTAACGAGAACGAGAGGAATGTTGACGAGCCGATGACGACGCAAGACTACGAGCCCCCATCGTATCAGCCATATGGCTACGAGCCGCCTTCTTACCAACCGGACCCTGAGCCCCGGCCATCCGACGAGGACGAAGCAGGTGATTCCAGACCCAAGAAGAGCTTCATGGATTACGAAGAGGACGATACCGCAGGTTTGAGGTCTGCAGCAAAATCAAAGGCGGAAAAAGATCGGGAAAACGCAGAGATGTTCCGCAAAGCAGCCGAAGAAGACGGTGAGGAGCGCGAAGCCTGCGAGAGCTCACTGCACTAGGGAACGATGCTGACAGTACGTTTCACAGCTAAACGTGCGGCCGCACAGCAGCCTGGTAAGAAGGGCTGGGGCTTTTCCGGCTGGTTCGGTGGCGCAAAGAAGAGTGAATCAGGCACCATTGGCGAAACTGCGGCCAGCAACGTTGTTCAAGCCAAGCTCGGCGAGTCAAGTAGCTTTGTCTACGACCCGGAACTCAAGCGCTGGGTCAACAAGGCCGGGGTGGAAGTCACAGAGGCCAAGAAGGCGACGCCGCCACCGCCGTCAGTCCTATCATCGTCATCTACGCCCCCCATGGCGGCCGGACGGTCCAGCTCGTCGCCGCTGGCAGGCCCTCCGCAGCTGATGTCGGGGTTGTCCGAACAGTCGCACCAGGGGGCTATCGGCCTAGACGTGTCTGCCATGAGCCGCTCGGCGTCTCATTCAGGGCTGGCGGCAGGGCCGCCTAGTGGGCCACCCAGCCGCCCGCCCACCAGCATGAGCCACGCCAGCAGCATCGACGACCTGCTCAACGCCGCGGCGCCGCGCAAGCCCGGACAAAAGAAGCCTCGGAAGAGCGGACGCTACGTCGACGTCATGGCCAAGTGAGTGCGACTGTGTCAAACCACCGTGTATTTCTAGGTGAAGGGCCAGGCCCCTTACCTGCCTTGCCTTGTGTCCCAATCACCTCATGCTTGGCGGACAACCGAGCTTTTTCGCCGGGGCTGACGAGCTGGGGCGGAGAGAGAAAATAGGGGCAAAGAGGGGTGTCAAATTCCGAGCGCGTAGACTTTTTCCAAGGTCCTGGAATCATGTTTGCGATTGATAGCGTGATATGGGAAGTTGTCGTCGAGCACCTACTTTTCATGCTCGGTGTTGATGAAGCGTCGCAGGACGGAGTGGCAAAGCCTAGGACTGTTTCGTTTGGGTTTTTCCTCGAGCCGGGACGGCTTTTAAAGATTAGCACCGGGGCGTTTTAAATGTAACAAAAGCCCAATTCACGATTTGGGCAGCTTCGGCGGCTCAGGTCCGAGCAGAAGCTGCCTGAAGCGCCGACTCGTGCATTGGTACGATGGCAGTGCCTCCATGACAATTTTAGGCGGGCGCAGTTTCGACCAGGTGTCATGTGCCCTAGACCAAGTAAGCAAGAGGATGCGGCAGTAGTCAAAGACTGTAAGATTGGACGTAGTACTGTGCGGTATTAAAAGTCAGTGTCACTCAGAAATGAAGACGAGATATGCATCCTGCTTACGGTGACAACGGAGTCGTCAGCCGACGAGTCGTCGTAATGCGGGACATAGACGTAGAGGATGAGGGCATGGTCATGGGCGAAGCAAGCAATGACTCGTCCCTCGAGACGACCGACGCTCAGGACCCTGCTCCAGTCCTTGCCGTCGACATGGACGGTAGCCCAGCGGCCGGGGCCGTCTCTACGGTACTTGGTGCTGGGGTGCTCGTCGAGGGGGCGGTCGAGCTGAGCCGGGTCAAGCTCCGGGTTCTCCAGGTCAGACCAGAGGCTCGATATGTTGGTGGTGTCGGTGACCATGCGTAGACGTAGGCTGCCGTGCATGTTGGCGCTGAGCTCGAGCTTTGGCGACTTGTAGTTGGAATTGTTGTTAGACGAGGCGAGAGCGAGCTTGGTGAAGCGGTCCGAGATGGCCTTGAGCTGGAGCAGCGGCGGCAGCTGGATGTGCACATCGGGCTCACGGACCTTGGGCTGCATGATCATCTCGACCGTCTCGGCATGAAGGACGCGCACGGGGATGTCTTGGGTAATGATCTTCTCGTGCTCTCGCCTCAAGACCGTCTCGAGGTGCTCTGGCTGGATGTGGTCTTCTTGGGCGAAAGGGTCGTCTTCAGCCGAGGGTCGCGCAGCGGCTCCGCCGCCAGATGCGGTGGTGGTTTTTATGATCATGGAAAGGATAGGGAGGCCGTCTTTCTTGGTAAGGCGCAGCGAGGCCGAGATGCTGTTGAGGGCTGACTTGAGAGCTCGCTGCAGAGGCTGCAGGGGCAACTCGAGGTCTATTGTGTTGGAGGCGGCGGCGGACTGAATGAGGTAGTTTTCGAAGATACAGTCCATGGTAAGTGAGCTGAGGGCAGAAAGACGGGCAGCACGGCCGGTCAGCAAGCGGCAAGTTTGAGGCGAGTGACGGCCAAGGAGGTGAGGAAGGGGGATTAGACACATACGCCCAAACCTGGGATCCCGTATCCGGGATGACGATGAAGCGGACCGTGTCATCATTCAAGCGCACCCAGGCGATCTTCTCCAGAGACGACAACGCCCCAGCAAGTTCTGTGCATCACGGAACACGCCAACAAGTCGTCAGCCAGCGCAGGGGACGAGCAGGAGCAGCGGACTTGCTGGCAAAGGTACGTATGTTCTTGAGGTCGGTTCGGAAGCGCATGCTGGGCTACTGAGGGCCGGGGCCGGGGCCAGGATAAGGCTCCCAGGCGCGAGATGGCGGCAAAGGGTTTCGAATTGTCGAGGATGGAAGCTGGTGCGTTGCGCTTCGACGGATACAGTCTGGACGCGGGATTGAATTTTGGTCCCCTCGGCGCTTGTCCTTCTGGGTGCGCTAACGGGTTCCTGGATGGGTAGTATAATAGTGGGTTCGATGCCACCTAGTTAGTTAACTAACACAGCTAGTGGCTGTTCAGTTACTGGCTGAACTAGCCGGGTACTTCAGCTAGTTAACTTCGGTGGGTTAATTTCCTAGGTGCCTTTTGCTCTCTTCCCCTGGGATGCCTCTCCTGGGAAGACGGCGTCGAGAATGTTGAAGCAGGATGCGTGATGCTTCGCTGAATAGCCAAAGGAAGAGACACTTGGCCATACCGCGGCTGGCTGGAATTAATCTTCCGCTCCCTGCAGCCGTGCTCTTGCTTACCCGAATGTTCATTCGTAACTGCTATCTCCTCTCCGTTTCCTCACCGACCGACTTGCTTCAGTGGCCGCTTCCCTCCCAGTCCCCCAAAGCCTTTACCCCTTCTTCCTTCGCCCTTTGCCCGCCCTCTACTCGCACGCTGTCGCCATCGTCGTCGCCCTGCTGCTCTCAGAGATCTGTAATCCGCTACTTGTGGCCCTGACCTGTCGACGCTTTCTGCCCAGATTCGTCCTTATCTTTAGACCCGCGAGCGGTCAGCCAGGTGGCATATCGCCATAAGTACGCAGCCCTGTTGTCCTTCCTACCGCCGCCCGCTTGGACCGACAACTGTCCATCGCCCTGTTTCGGTATCCTCTCTGGCTTGTTTCCAGCACGCAGCATCGCCATGCTGCCAAGTCGTACCAGACAGAACGACGGTGGGCGCCAGGCCGTCGGACAGTAACGAGGCAGGATCGCATATTTGCAATACCAACAGGATGCAAAAGGCGCGAGGGGCGACTTGGCAGTGCGACCAGCGACGAATAGAGACGAGATCGAGGCGTTTTGAAGGGAACAAAAGATCACCGATGAGGCGACATGAGACGTGATGTTGTACGGCAACATGGACTCACCTTGATCGGTTGGCGGACCCGCATGCCGGTGTCCGGTCATTGGCGATGGCGAGGAGCTCGTCCAGAGACGCAAGGGATTCAGCGGTCCAGATAGCTCCAAAGGCAGCAAGACAGCACAAGAAATATTTACAGAGGTAGAGAGTTCATAGATAGCCTATTTGAATACAAGGAGAAGGTTAGCCTGCGCAAGCCAGTTCAAGCACACGATCTGGCGACAGGCCTCGTCCACTTCAACATCATCATCCGGTCCCTAGACCCCTACCTGCCTCTTCTCGCAATGATTGTAGGGCCTTCGGGCCACAACTCGTCGTCGCTGTCGTCCATGAAGCCCTCTTCTAAGCTAGGGCGGCGTCAGCGACGAAGAAGTGACATTGGTCCACAGACAAGGCATACTCCCGACTCAGCCGCCGGGTGCTGTCGGAGCGCGCCGCCGGGACGTGCCTCTCGATGGCGCGCCACATTGCCTCATCGACGTCGTTGAGCTCCTCGCCGTCGGCGTCGTCGGCGTCGGCGAGGGCGCGGGGGGGGAAGACGACGGCACGGGCGCCGAGGTATGTGGCGAGCGGGGCAAGACCGGCAAAGCGGCCGACGATACGGTGGCGCAGTGATGACGTGAGCTCCGAGAGCGATCCCAATGTTAGGTACTGGCCGTAGCGACCGCGATAGCGGCGCCAAACGGGCATGACGACGAAGGTGAGGGCAAGGAAGATGAGGAGGGAGATGATGGCGGGCACGAAGAGCGTCTACGGACCGCCAGCGGGTTAGCCTGCAGGTCACATACGCCCACAGCAAAGCAGGGCACGGGGTGAGGCATGCCTTTAAGAGCGAGAACGCCGCGTCCGAGGACGCCATGGTGGCGGGCGGCGCGGCCAGCAGCCAGGCGGGCTGTGGGCATGCGGACGTGACAAGGGAGCAGCGGTGGCAGCAGCAGCAGCCGACACGAGATGATGCAGTGCGCTCTAGCGAGTTGCCGCGGATTGCCGCGCACTACCAGGACGGGCGGCGGACGTTGGAGATGGCGGACGCGGAGGATGCGGTCGGTGAAGCAGGCCGCGAGGAGAGTGGGGGTGTGGGGGCCAAGGCCGGAGGCAGGGGGGGCTGAAGCCCGGCGAGGCTGAACCCCTTTTCACAGCCTAAAATAACCGGCTTGATTTCGCCAATCGGACGAGTAATGACGCATCAAAAGCAACAACCCCCAGGAGGATTCTGGCCCGTCTCTACGCGGCCCGATCAGGCCACGGCGACTTCGCCTGGTACCACACGTGGCTCAATCACGAGGACGCCGTGCTGCACTGTGCCTGCGGCCGCGAAAAGACCACAGGACACCTCACCACCTCTTGGAGTGCCGGAAGGCCCTGGCCAAGTGAAGAGACTCAGGTCGGCGACGGAAACCACCCGACAAACTAGAGAAACTCCTTGGGCCCAAGGGTTGGAAGCTTTTCGCGGAGTACGCGACGATGACGGGGGCGTTTGCCGACGTGCCCGTGGGGGGGGCCTTTGGGCCGGTTGGATGAATAAACGGGACAGAATTCTGGTCCTGGTGGCTTTGTATTGCGCGTCAAGCGCGGAGGATCCGGGCGCGTGGTGGCCGGAGCGGACTTTGGTGTTTTTCTTTTTCGTGGGATCGACATTGGCAGGGCCAGCTGGAGGCATCGGGATGGAGCGGGGGAGAAACTGGGAGCGAGGCCTGTCAGATTCAACATCTGGTCGTGGCTTAGTGTAGGCCCGGTACTTGCGGCTGGGACGAGGCTGGCCGGGAGGCCCTCGGGCTTCCCTTAACAACGCCAGCCCGGCCCCACCGATGGCGTGCCCTCAGGGCGCTGGGCTTGTGCCTGCCACCTAAAAATTCACAACAATGGATAGGCAATTTCGCGGGCGCAGACGGTGGGTGCGGGCGTAGTATTCCCTCCTATCGAGGACGGAAGCATCTACCTCCCCGACTGCTTCTCCATACAGCCACCGCCGCTGGCTGCGACCCGGCTGGCCGGGTACCCTGCGGGTAACACACACCTCGACGCATCTGCGACAGTGGCCAGAGCCGGCGTCCCTAGCGGCCGTTTGATCATCGGCCTCTGTTCGCAACAGCGGGCGGCGGATCCGGGGCGACGGCGACGGCAGGGCGACAGGCAGAGGGCGGAGGGCGAAGGACGGAGGGCGAGTACAGGCACAGGCCGGCGGACGGGCGACTGGCGGCCGGACGGACGTGTTCCTGCAGGCACCCTGCAGGATGATGAGCCTGCGGATGCTGCCGATGCGCAAGAATTGACGATGGCGGCCAGGGAACGCCCGAGTGGCATCACCCTGGGGCATCTGCGTATCCACAGCGCCATCAACCCCCGACTTGGGGGAGACGGGCACTGCGCACAACTAGGCTGAGCATCGGTTGTTAACGCAACTACATATTAATTAGTTAACTAATTGGTTATCCCGTAAATTAGGGGCCGCCCTTTCTGCTGTGGCTGGTGGGCCGTCGACCAGCCAGTGAGCGCGCGCGCCTGCTGCGCCTGGCACGCCACGGTACAAAACTCAGGGCCGCTGTACAGTCACAGCACGTTTAGGGGGCCTCGCCTCGTTGTCGCCTGCCCGGCTCGCGCCCGTCCGGCCTCAGCCAGCTGCCTCGCGCTCCCTCCTGAATCGCCATCCTACCTACGCACATCAGGCTCGTCTTCCTGCTCGCCATCTGCCACGGCTGTCCGTCTGGCGCTACCTGCTCAAGCTTGACCCGGAGCGCCGATTCACCATCCGTTCACCTGCGCCCTCCTCTCATCTTCGCCAGCCTCTCTTTCGCCGCAGCCCGTCTCGTCTCGCCTCGACCTCGACCTCTCCGCCTTTACCGCCTCCCTTGACGGCTAGCCTCCCGTGCCCCTTCTCTGCTCGTCGTCTCCGCTGCCTCTCGCTCCCAATCGTCTGTTCATCGGCGCCTCTGGGTTTTGCAACGCCCGTCCCCGACGCCTGCCTCGCCGCGGCCGAGGCTGGTCAATCCCCCCTCCCCCTTCCCCCCCTCTCTTAGGCCCCGGCCGCGTCTGGCACTTCAACAGCCGTCGAAGAACAAATACCGGCCAGAGGGGGAAAGAG
>KN173724.1:536751-551250 GCA_000758425.1 Nilaparvata lugens yeast-like symbiont | reverse complement strand
GTCTCGGCGCCGCCGCCGCTCCCGGGTCAGGTCTTTGGGGTTCCGCCCCCGCCCCCGCCTCCGCCATTACCAGGCCAGATCCTCGGAGTTCCGCCGCCGCCGCCACCCCCGATGCCCGGCTTCCTGTCCCCAGGAGCGGGACCGCCGCCACCGCCACCGCCGCCGCCACCGCCGCCGCCCATGCCGGGCCACATGTTTGGCAATTTCTTAGCAAAGCCGACATTTACTGCTGCGCCCGGAATCGGCCTACCCGTCGTGCGGCCTAAGAAGAAGCTCAAGGCCCTTCACTGGGACAAAGTCGATACACCCGAGACGAGCCACTGGGCGGCTCACGCTCCAACAGCAGAGGAGAGAGAAGAGAAATACAACGAACTCAATAAAAAGGGCATCCTCGACGAAGTGGAGAAGCTGTTTATGGCCAAGGAAATTCGGCAAATTGGTGCTGGGAGCTCTAAAAAGGACGACAAGAAGCAGATTATATCTGCAGATCTTCGCAAAGCTTATGGTATGTGAAAGGCGCTTCCGTGTGAAATTAGAAGGCTGTGGAACACTAACGAGCTTCTCTCAGCGATTGCTTTGGCCAAATTCTCGCAACACTCGGTCGACAAAATTGTGCAAATGATTATTCACTGTGACAAGGAGGTGCTAGACAATCCGGTAGTCATGGACTTTTTGCAGAAACCCGACTTGTGCAACATCCCCGACAATACGGCGAAGCAGATGGCCCCGTACAGCAGAGATCTGACCGGCCCAGACGCGAACCAACAAATGCGAGAGCAGGACCCGTCGGAGCTGACACGCGAGGACCAAATCTTCCTTTACACGGCCTTTGAGCTTCACCACTACTGGAAGAGCAGGATGAGGGCCTTGGTGCTCACGCGAAACTTCGAATCAGAATACGACGAGCTCAACGAAAAAATTCACCAGGTAGTGACTGTTTCAGAGAGTCTCCGGGACTCGGTATCGTTGATGAACGTTCTTGGGCTCATCCTGGACATTGGAAACTACATGAACGACGCGAACAAGCAAGCGCGGGGCTTCAAACTCAGCTCTCTGGCCAGGCTGGGCATGGTCAAGGACGATAAGAACGAATCGACGCTGGCCGACTTGGTGGAACGGATCGTGCGGAACCAGTATCCCGAATGGGAAGGCTTCGGCAACGACATTAGTGGCGTCTTGACGACGCAGAAGATCAACGTTGAGCAGCTCCACGCGGACGCCAAGAAGTACGTAGATAATATCAAAAACGTACAGATGTCGCTCGACTCGGGCAACCTCAGCGACCCCAAGAAGTTCCACACCCAGGATCGCGTCAGCCAGGTGGTGCGACGGTGCATGAAAGACGCGAGGCGCAAGGCGGAGCAGATGGAGCTATACCTGGAGGAAATGATGCGGACGTACCAAAACATTATGGTCTTTTATGGCGAAGACGCGACGGACGAGAATGCCAGGAGAGACTTCTTCGCCAAGCTGGCGACTTTCCTGAAAGAATGGAGGAAATCGCGGGACAAGAGCATACAGCTCGAGGATATGAAGAGGCGCAACGAGGCCTCGATGCGGCGCAAACACGTGCAGCCCAAGACCATGGCAGTCCTCGCGGAGGGATCAACGGTGCAGACGAACACGGGTGCCATGGACTCGCTTCTGGAGAAGCTGCGGGCGGCAGCACCGCAAGCTCGGGATCAGAGAGACAGACGCCGGCGGGCGAGGCTCAAGGATCGGTACCAGGTCCGCGTCGCGTCGGGACAGAAGATCGCCGACCTCGATGAGATCCCGGAGGCCGAAGTCGGCCTGCAGCACAAGGAGAAGACGATCGACGAAGAAGGCAGCTCGACCAGCCCGGCGCTCACGTCTCCCCGAGAAGGGGAGGACGACGTAGCGGACCGGGCGGCGGCCCTGTTGCAGGGCATGCGCAGAGGCGACGAGGCGGATGGCGACGAGGCGGATAAGCGGGAGAGCATACGGAAAGCCAGGCGGCATACGGCCGAGGAAGAGCGGCGGCAGCGAAGGAGGCGTAGAGAAAGGGCGGCGGCCAGCCAGGAGGTCAAGGAGGAGGGAGAACCAGGCGGGGACGACGTGCCTTTGGCGCCGGTCACGGACGCGGCGCCTTCGGAAGATGAGGGAAAGGCGGACGAGGAAGAGGACGAAGAGGACGAAGACAACGAGCAAGGAGTCTAGATTCCCAAGCGTCTTTTTCGCCGCCCAGCTCCCAAAACCCCCCCACCCCTTTCACAAACACACACAGTCTCTCTCCCTCTCTCTCCCTCTCTTTCTTTAGTACCCTCTCTATCTTTCCCTCTTTCTTTAGTGCCCTCTCTATCTCTCCCTTCCCCCCGTTCTCCTTTCTGCCCTTCATCACACCACCCTCTCTTCTCATCCTTCCTCAGCCCACCCAAAGACAAAAAAACTACTGTCTTCTTCTTTTCTACCCTGTATTCCTGGTCGTGTGGGTGGTGTGCAGCAAGCGGCGTCAACACGAGGCGCAGGGTGCCGCCTTCACGTACGTTATGCTGAGATTCCTAGCTTGTTTCCTCGAGTCTCGCGGCCATGCGCCCGGCCCGGGAAATTTGTCGGTCGAATGCACATGATTGTGATGGGATCTCACTAGGAGCTACGGGGGAGACGGTTACGGGCTGTTGCGTGAAAAGAGATGAAGATCGACAAGGTTGCATTAGTACGACAACAAGTGCTACGGCTCCGGTGTCGCAGTGCGTGCTGCTTTCGCAAAGAATAGGGGATGAACCCCTCCTTGTTGCCTCCCTGCGCGCCGTGTGGCAAATGCTGGTCGTGAGAATAGTTGTTCGTCGCGTTGCATCATCGACATGTGCGTTGGCGCTGTGAATCGGCTCCGTCGTTGGTGCGGCACGTCGCACCTACAAGCGTGCGGATGCGTCTATCGAGTTGGACTCAACGGGCGATTGAAGCCGCCCTGGCGATTCATGTACTGACGATACTCGGTCTTCTTCTCCTTTTGCAGGCCACTGACATTATTGCCAGCGATCTTCTTGCCTTTGGTTGAGGCGAAGCCGCCGAAGCCGAGCATAGCCTGCATGGCGGCCTCATCAGCATCATCGGCGCCGACGCCGGCGTTGTCGTCGTCATCGGCATCACGAGGTCCAGCCTCACGGGCTGCGTCGCCGCGCAGTGTATTCCGTCGGCCCTGGGAGGAGCCTTCGCCGCCGCCGGCTGAAGCCGTAGAAGGAGAGCTGTTGGCGGCTTTGCGGGGCGAAGCGGAGCGGCGTCGGCGGTCGCGCAAGTCTCTGCCGTTGCTGCGGTGATGGCTGTCATCGTCGCCGTCGTCGGTCCGTCGTCGGTCGCGGCTATCTCGCGGGTCGTACCGGTCGGCGCGGTTGTTGCGGTAGTAGTCGCGCCCGCGGTCTCTGTAGCCACCAGAGGACCAACCAGCAGCACGCGAGTCGCGGGCCTTGTCGCTGTCGCGTACGCTGCGGTCGTTGTAGCGTCTATTGGGCGGCGACCGGGATCGGTCTCCGGCGCGGCCCTGGCGCGAGCGCGAGCGCGAACGCGATCGATAGGCTCGGCGGTCGCGTATCCGCTCTCTGCCGCCGCCACCATTGTCTCGCGACCCTTGCTGACGGTTGTGGCCGCTTCGCTCGCGGCCGGGCTCGTCCCATCGCGGCGGGGGGTTGGCCGGCCGGCGACTGCGGCGTGCGTCGCTCATCCTCTTCCCCGATATGGGATGCCTGGTTCGTCTCGCTGACTGACTCCCTGGCTGCGATTTCGTATTTTCATGGACCTTTTTGACTGCTGTCCTCTTCTTCCAGTTAAGTGGTGCGAGAGTTCTTCAATTCCAAATCAAATGGGGCGTGGCAGGGGTAAATGTAAACTTCCACGTCATGTCCTGGATGATCTATCCCTTTCAGTGCGTTAACAGGCGGGTCACGAACAGGGATTTAAGCCAATAGAAAACCCTAGACTGAGAATATATTTTCCGCGAGCTAAACTAGGTGATGTTATAGTTATGTCCCCGCAATTATCCTCTATAAAGAGCTACAACGCACACAATCGCACCCCCACCGCGTCTGTCGCAGACTCTGGCGCTGGTTGAGGGAGGTTATCGTCAGTCAACATTCATCGTCAAATTGATTTTTTACTGCCACTTAAAAAGAATAATTCATTGAGTGTATCTAAAATTATTGCAAAGATTTTTTGTGCTATTTTACGTCGTGCAGCACGTTCTCCTAGAAATTGATTTTACGCGGCTTCTACGTATCCCAAAGTCACGGGTTGACTACAAGTATAGTGTGGGGCGCATATACCTGCCTAACGCCTTAACGCATTGGAAAAGATAGGGAACAAAAAATGGGCCGTAACTGGGAGAAGATCAACGCAAGGGCGTATGCGTACCAGTTCCGCCTTAATGTCACCGGTATGCCACAATAAAGACATTAAAATGCTCGCTAGCGGGTGATCACTAGAAGCCTGCTGTGTGCCACTGAAAAATAGAAACACTAGCTGTGCATTGTATTTCAAGGCTGCTAGTTTTATTATGACTAATATGACATAATATTATTATAAGTTCATAAATATTTGATTCTAAGAGATTCACAATTCATTTGATATCTTATCCCTCAATTTTAGTCATTCCTCATAAGCATCAACCCTTGCTTCATGGTCATGTGAAGAGGTCGATTTCCCACCGACGTTGGGTGAACCTTGAATCAACACGACTTACCATTTACTGACGCCCGCTCCTAAACCGTAACGTCAATCTTGCGACTTGACATCACGTCCACCAAGAACTGCGAGCAGTCTACACCGCGCTTTCAGTACAGATTCCTTCTCGCTGAACTCGACATGAACACTCGTCGTATAATTACAACGACGTGACCGGACCAACCGAGTCTCAGCCATTTTACTAGATCAGCTAAAAAATTGAAGCAGCGCAAATTCATCATCTGCCTTACTTTACCACTTCACTCACTTGTCTGGCTTTGTCGTATCACGGCTGGCATCGATAAACGCCCCGCAGACCCCTCTACCCCGCTATTTCTCGATGGACTCTACCATCGCCAATGTCGACCTCGGTCGCTATCGCCGCTTGGTCCAATTATTTTGGAATCCGGAACCTTCCAATGACACGACTTTTGACCAGCCCGCCTGGTGCCTTGGTTGTGCTTATAAACTGTCGGATGAAGCGGCTTTGGTGGCTAGGGCGAGCGACAAGCCGGCTAGAAGGCCGCCGTCCCCAACTCTCAGCTCCTCGCCAGAACAAAATCAGGGTAACAATACTCAGTCATCCCGGTTTGGGGCTACCAAAGAAGCTCCCTCCGAAAGCTTTCCAGACGGCTTTTCCTCGGGCCATACCCATCATGACGTTGCTCGCGACGTCGGAGGTTGGCCCAAAAGTTTCGTTGACGATTTCGGATCAAGATTCTGGATGACTTACAGATCTGGCTTTGATCCCATACCACGGTCCGATGACCCCAAAGCCGCCTCGTTTCTCTCTCTGTCTATGCGCATCAAGGGCCAGTTAGGCAACCAGACTGGATTTTCATCTGATAGTGGTTGGGGTTGCATGATCCGATCTGGCCAGAGCCTCCTTGCCAATGCCATGGGTATTTTGCAGCTAGGAAGAGGTATTATGGTATTCCTGACCCAGAAAGCTCTGCAACGAGCATTGTTGTCTGACAGCTGAACGGTAGGGTAGACTGGCGTCGAGGGCACCTTCGCGAAGAGGAGTGCCGGCTCATCAGCTTGTTCGCTGACGATTCACGTGCTCCATATTCGATCCACAACTTCGTACATCATGGATCCACAGCCTGCGACAAGTATCCTGGTGAGTGGTTCGGCCCATCAGCCACTGCCCGTTGTATACAGTAGGACTCGCTCATATTGACGAGATGGATTTACGTAAGCTAACATAGAATGGCAGAGCACTCGTGAACAAGAATGAGCCATATTTAAAAGTCTATTCTACAGGAGACTGCTCAGATGTCTACGAAGATAACTTTATGAGAGTTGCGAAACCTGATGGACATGGTTTTAATCCAACGCTGATTCTTATAGGCACGCGTTTGGGCATAGACAAGATAACACCTGTGTACTGGGAAGCCCTTGCTGCTTGTTTGCAGATGCCGCACTCCGTTGGAATAGCTGGGTACTACTGCTGTTTGCCCTTCATTGAAACAAAATTTGCTAACTTTTTCGCCTCAGAGGTCGTCCGTCTTCGTCGCACCACTTAGTGGGTGTGCAAGGCTCTTACTTCTTTTACCTCGACCCCCATCACACAAGACCGGCTCTGCCCTACCACAGCAATATATCTCAGTACACGAACGAGCATATTGATTCATGTCACACTTATCGCCTACACAGAATACATGTTCGAGAGTTGGACACCAGTATGCTCATTGGCTTTTTGATACGTAATGAAGACGACTGGCTAGAATGGCGGCAATGCGTCAAGCAAGTCCAAGGGAAAGCTATCATCCATATAGCTGACCAGGATGTGGCACATCAAACGGCTGAGAGGGAGAACGCAGTTGACGAGGTAGAGCCGCTGAGCGACGATGATAGCGACATAGATGTTGCAGCATAGACCTCTGGGCAAAAATCAGTCCAAATGCCAGTGACCATCTACAGCTCAGTGGAATGGGACAAGAGATGGTCCTGATGGTCAGTTCAAAAAATCTAGAAATTCTTCGTGAGATACTGATATGGCTTGCAGAGCTGCATGCTTTCTTTCTCTGTTCGTACCAACAGATGGCATGCTCAAGGTGGTGCGCCACTGGACGTTGGTTCTTACCTTGACCACCGAGAGCTCATCTGGAATGCAAGTCTGGAAAACTTTCCGAGCGACTGACTCTTCAAGCATGGATATCATTCTGTCCCTCCCAGAGAATATTTACCAGACGAGGAGAAATCTGAGCGTTCTAGTTCGAGTTTTCGCATCATATATACAAGGTCACAATTGGTAGAACGTTTGGGGGTAAACTTGGAGATGAATGGGATGGAAGATGAGTATTTTTTTAATCTGCTAAAGAGGACCTCTTCCTCCCCCTGGGCTACAAACCGAGACATCGACAAAACAGCAGGCTGTTTCCGCACTCGACAAGCCTTCGGCATATGAGAATGGTTGAGCGCTGGAACGAAACACAGTATCAAAGAAATTCAACAGAAACCATCCTGCAATCAGGTAAATCAGCACCTACTCAGGTGCCCCGATTTTTACACATCATCAAACCTAAGCTTTGGGCTCATCATTGAGGCCATCGCACTTGGATAACTGCCATACCCTCGTTAATCGAAGCGATGACTGATGAAGAGAAACACGCATGAGGGACGACGGCCTCAACGCGCGTTGAATCGCCGCCACAATTCGCTTCATCCACTTCAGATAACCAAGCTAGACCTCACACTGATCACTGATTTGGGATTCTGGTAGAAAAGGGAAGGGCAGCATGAAAGCTGCCCAAGTTTTGATATTAGACGCCGAGTTTACGTTCTTAAATATAATGATCTCATCCTGTGGGGCTTTGACTTACTATCCCCAGTCTTGCCCCGCAAGTTATGATCGCCACCTATTGATTCTGACAGATTTGAGGTCTTGCAGTGGCAGCCGTCTGACAATAAAGGCTGGTAGTGGCGGATCTGAGTAGAATATCTCTATGTCCTCACAAAAATGTTCACATTCTCAGTTGGTGGTAGTACTGGAGACGAGTTCAAGTCCCGACGACGTCAAAAGTCGCCGTGGTGATTGTTGTCAGATTTAAGCTTAGCACCATCTCTCTACAAGCAACACAGTTCAAATGTGTTGCAAGATAAAAAAGGGAATCCGGAGACCTGCACTTCATCCTTCCCGCAACCAGTCCAGCAAGAGGCCAGAAAAGCCTCAATCTTGTATCGATTTGCGGCGCGAGACCCGAGGAGCTCGTAAGGTATTGCCGCTGCGTCCTACAAAAGGCTCGTGACGCTTGGTGTCGGTTTCAGTGCCGGTCGTAGCTACTTCATAGTGTCTTAGTCAAAAGTCTCAATATGCGAGTGTACGATTGCCATGCGCCCAATAGTTAATGTATAGTTGGCGCGCGAGCCTTTTCACAGCCGCCTGTGGCGGCTCGCTGTGGCTTTTCAGGCATCGTGAATGGCCAGAATCCTTGGCTCCGCCCATCGCGCCGCAGCCTTGGGCGGACAACCTTGATGATTCCTAGTTTAGTTTCTCTGACCTCCCGCGGCCATCTTCCGACATCGAATCCCTCCCTCTTCATTCTGCCCGCCTCATCCAAAGTCTACATTTTTCAAAGGCCCATGGTATTCTGGGCGCGTATCGCCGAGTTTTCGCACAATGGCCCGGCTCCGCCAGCTGTTGGCGGCAGCGGCCCTAGCGCTTGCGGCTGCTGTTCTGGGCCACCAGACCGTCTCGACCAGCGAGATGAGCGCATTGAATCAGAGCTTGCTTTGGGGACCGTACAAACCCAACCTTTACTTTGGCTTGCGGCCGCGCGTGCCAAAGGGACCGTGGACGGCCCTCCTATGGGGGAGGATGGAGCAGTATGACGACGTCAAAGATAGTATGGCGCTGCCCTTGCTACCCGCCTAGCCCCGCTCTCAGGCTGACGATGGTACTCAGGACTTCGATATACGTGCGAACAGGGAGGAGACATGCATGGCTACGGCTGGGATGAGTATGATGCCCGGACTGGCGGCGTCCAGACGATCCGCGACCTGGGCAATAACATCGACATGACGACGTCGTTTGTAAAGGTTCCTGGCGGGACCCGTGGAGGCAGCTGGGCTGTTCGGGTTCGCGGCCAGCCACGCGACGATGCCCCGGACAACCTGAAGACGACCGTTTACTACTACCTTGCACACGAGGGTGACGGAGGACTGGAAGTTGTTGGAACGGGATCCGAGACGGGCTTCGATGGACAAGTCACCTTGAAGGGCAGCTCCAGCACTCTGGGCGACTACACCATTACGGTGACCAACGGAAAAGGCCGACATCCATCGAACGACCATGATGTGTCCGCTTCGCGGCGAGGCGATGCCACTGTCGTTTCGAGCGTCGACGTGCCGGAGCATATGCTTTGGCAGGCCAAGCTGGCGTTTTTCAGCAGCTCCAGAAGTCGACGGCATTCATTCAGGAGACTTACGCCAAGGAAAACGCGCCGCCGCCTTGGCAGATCTATCGCATTCCTCACGAGCCGGGCAAGGGCAACGGGCACTTGGTGCAAAAAACGTTTGATGGCTCCTTCGAGTTCGACGTCATCTTTTCGTCGGCTTCGTCGGGTACGGCACTCACATCTGATGGAGTGACGCGCGAGATAAAAAAAGCTGCCGACCTATTTTCCGATCGCTTTTTGCGCATCTTCGACTTGAGGGCCCCATACGATACCAAGAAATACGTCAAGTTTGCCAAGGGCATGTTCGCCAATCTCCTTGGCGGCGTCGGCTACTTCCATGGCGAACAGCTCATCGATCGCTCGTATGCGCCCGAGTATGACGAGGAGGGTGAGGGTTTCTGGCTCGACGCCGCAGAGGCCCGAGCGCGCAAGGCACAGAAGCTAGAAGGGCCATACGAGCTCTTCACCGGCGTTCCGTCGCGGCCTTTTTTCCCGCGCGGCTTTTTGTGGGACGAGGGTTTCCACCTCATAGCCATTGCCGACTGGGACCTGGATCTGGCGCTGGAAATCGTCCAGAGCTGGTATGGGACGATGGATCAAGATGGCTGGATTCCAAGGGAGCAAATCCTCGGGGCAGAGGCGCGGAGCAAGGTGCCGGAAGAGTTCCAAGTGCAGTACCCGCATTATGCTAACCCGCCTACCCTGTTCCTGATCGTCGAGAGCCTAGTCGAGCGGCTCGGCCGGTCCAACGCCAGCCAGGCGGCTGAGCAGGACGGGCCGTACGCGGCGCATCTCAGCTACGGCGAGGGAGGCCAGGGCTATTTTCGGCGGCTATACACCCTGCTACGGCGGCAGTACGACTGGTTTCGCAAGACGCAACGAGGAGACCTGAAGTCATACGACCGCGAGCCTTTTTCAGACAAAGAAGCCTACCGGTGGCGAGGACGCTCGGAGACCCACTGCCTGACGAGCGGGCTGGACGATTACCCTCGGCCGCAGCCGCCACATCCGGGCGAACTGCACGTCGACCTCATGTCGTGGATCGGACTGATGACGCGATCGTTGGCCAAGGTTGCCGAGGCTATCGGCATGGCCGACGAGGTGGAGGAGCTGAAGGGGACGCTCGATGCTATTGAGCACAACCTCAACGACCTGCACTGGTCCGACAATGAAGGCTGCTATTGCGACGCATCAGTGGACGAATTCGAGGAGCATAAGCTCGTCTGCCACAAAGGATATATATCAGTCTTCCCCCCTGCTCATGGGACTTTTGAAGCCCGACGACCCCAAGGTTGGTCGAATGCTCGCCCTGCTCAGTGACGAGGGTCAGCTCTGGAGCCCGCATGGCATCCGAAGCCTGAGCCTGCAAGACGAGTTGTACGGGACCAACGAGAACTACTGGAGGGGTCCGGTGTGGATGCCGATGAACTACATGGCCGTCACGCAGCTTCACGTAAGGCCGAGCCCGCCCCCTTCCTCCCCTGGTCAGCCAGCTGGCTGCGCGCCCTATGATGATGCGAGAATATGTGAGGAGGGCGCTCGGGACAAAGGCCGTGATACTGATTAAATGATTCTGCAGAGCATCGCGACTAGAAATGGGCCTTTTCAACGCGAGGCAGGCAGGCTGTACCGCAAGCTGCGCCGGAACCTGGTGGACACGGTCTATAATAGCTGGGCCGAGACGGGCTTTGCCTGGGAGCAGTACAGCCCCGAGACGGGGGCCGGACAGCGGACACAGCACTTTACCGGCTGGACGAGTCTGGTGGTCAAGCTCATGGCCATGGACGACTTGGCGGCGGGGGCGGCGGCGAACGATCAGGGACGGCGGGACGAGCTGTGAGCAGGAGGGGCGACTGTAACGGCCAAGGAGAAGCATCTGCAGCCGGGCGCCGAGGCATATCATCTTGATTCATTCACGGCGGAGTTTGGTGGGCCTTTTTGCCAATTCCGGTTCCCTCTCTGACTGGTTCGTCCGGCGTTGGCCACGGAGATGTACCGTGCGGCACGGATCGGGATGCATGGCTGCACTGGATGATAGACAGACTCGAGGCGTGCGAGAGCAGCGGATCCGACGGCTAGCCCGGACACGACAGGTACAGGAAGACAGAAGGCTGAAGGAGTAAAGATAGGCCGCAAGGCCGGGTTGATGCTACCATGAATCGATTTGTCAGGCAGGCAGGCAGGCACGGGACAGAGAGGGTGGACTGGGAGAGGGGAATTTATTCATAATTACGGCCAAGGTGGTTTTACGGATGGCCATTGTCATCATTTTCCTCATCGTCATCATCATCATCAGCAGCAGCAGCAGCGGTGGCGGCGGCGGCGGCGGCGGCGCCATCATCATCACCATCATCACCACCATCATCATCGCCGCCGTCGTCATCGCCAACATCATCAGCATCAGGGCCAGCATCATCGTCACCATCAATCCCCCAACAGGCTAGCGCGACTGCAGAGGCAGACAGGCATCCAAGGTGCGTGCTGTTGAGTCATTGACGCGCAGGGCCGCAGCACCACCAGCAAAAGCACCAGGTTGCATCAAGGCAACCAAGGCAGTCACCACCGCCGCCGCCGCCGCCGCCGGAGTCGGCTCAGACGCACGTACGCATCCGGCAGGGCCTGGGCCTGGGCCCCGAGCCGTGAGCCCGCACCCTGGCCTGGTGTGCAGTCAGTGCCTGGTCGTCCCATCTTGGCGCCGGTTCTGCTGACGGCCAGAGCTGGATCATGCTGTGCGAGGGTCTGGCAGCTGTTATGGCTGTGTAACGGTGATTCGTCGGCCCGTTGCCGTCGGGTCTGTCCCATCCTGTGCTGTCTTTTGCTGTCCGTCTATGATTCTTTCTGGTCTGCCTTTCCGCCTCTCCATCCTCCTGGCCGAATCTCTGTCCACCTCTCCCCCTCCCCTGGCCACGTGTCTACATTTGGCCACCCGTCCATTCTGCCATGGCTAGGACTGAGCTGACGGCTGCCACAGGTCAATCACGAGAGTCGTGTTCTATTTTGGTCTCGCACGCTCTCGCTCCACACGCAGGCGAGCCAAGAAAGGCCCAGCGAAGGAGCACCAGCATGACGTCGAGACAAGGGTCTTACCTCGAGGGCGTCTGTCCGTCCGGAGCGCCGGAACCGACACGTTTTACTTAGCTCAGGAAGGAGGGGAGGGGGCGCGTGCCCTTCTAGAAGCGGCTGGAGAAGACGGTCAACGGCGTCGCTGCTTGACGTCGTGATTGGCCGGTCGCGTGTTCCTCCCTGAGCCCTCTTTGGTATCACTGCTCTGCCTCATTGCTTGCACGTCTGAGATAAGCCCCGGCTTGGCAAGAGGCCAGGGCAGAAAGGAAGCCGGGGGGAGGGGTGCACAGTGGAAGAAGAAAGGGAGTAGGCCAGCAAGCTGGGACTCTGCTTCGCTTGTGGTCCCTGCCTCTCTCTCTCTCTCTGTCGCTCTCTCGCTCGCACTCCTTCTGACAGTCTCTTCCGTCCTCAGGCTGCATATGAGTCCGCAGTCCGTGCCGCCGCCGCCGCTCTTCAGCCTAACAGCCCTATGCAACACAGCCACACCCCCTTGGATGCTACCGAAACATGCAGCCAGGGGCAGCCAACCGGCCCTCAGTCGGGTTTCCTTCACTTATCCGGCCTGCACGGCCTGCCCGGTAGGGGTTCCTTTTTGTGCACTTCTGGTTCCTGGGAGGTGGATGGCGGGCACAAGAGGGAAGGGGGGAAGGCGCGGCAGGTCGATGACGGCTACCGAGTGGCTTGGCCGGTCCAATGCGCAAGGAGCGAGGTGGCATGGCAGCCTGGCGAGATGGAAAACCCAGGCTGCCGCATGCCCGAGTGCTTCTTGAAGGAGCCAGAGAGTGCGTGTGGCAGCATGCGGCTCTATCCTGGCATACGCGGCTCACCATGTATAAAAGGAGATCTCTCGTCAAGATGTGTTGGCATCATATCACCGTCAAGTTCACCCGCACAGACAGCAGAAAGCACGCATACACCCGCACATAGACGCACGCACCAGTCAGCTCTATGCTCCAACCTGCTCATCGAGCCTGCTGTCGACACACGTACCTTGTCAAGCACCCAGACGACAGAAATACGCGGCTATCAGACTGCCATCTACGACGCACGAAGCCTGCCAGTTTCTTTTATAGACGGGGACCCGGCGGAAAATGAACGGCTGTACCGCGACTATCACGACCAACGCTTGGCGCTCAGGAACAAAACATGTTTCGCGAAATGTATAGGCGCAACATCATGTCCTACAATTCTGAGATGAAGGAGGGTCTGGGATCGGGCCAGGCCCGGGAAAAAAATGCCCAGAGATAGAGAAGGTGAAAGGAGATTGAGCTATAGAGCGGGATCGAAACTGAATGCATGTACTGGAGTTGAGGGATGAATTACTCATTACGGATGAACATAGACAGGCACGGGCCTCTCGCCGAGGACACACGGAGGGCGCTTCAGGCCGATGCGTATTTTTGGTTAGAGGGACGGTCAACTTACCAAACAGAAAAAGGGGCTGTTTCGTTGTGATGAGCTAGACGACAATAGATTGGAGGTGGTCTCATACAAGGAGTCATCATATCTGAACAGTCCCCCCCCCCCCCATATCAGAACAGCCCGAAAGCAGCTGGCGTGGCGGCCGTCAGGCCAAGATGGGGCTGGTGGCGAAGCGGGGGCGAGGGGAGGAGGATATGCAATGATCGCTCGAGAGTTCATGCATTAATTACTTGCCGACGCAAAATCTGGTTCGCTGGCGGTCAGCTCCGGACACACACGATAGCGAAGGAAAAGGTGGGGGGAACATGTCCAGTGCGGCAGGCGTACTTTTCAAAGACGACACCAAGCACCTCTTCAATGTCGCCGGCCTCTCCTTTGCCCGTGATGCGGGCAAGGCAGTCGGCGGCATAGCGCAGGTACTCGGCGGCAACGACGGGGTCGGCGTGGTGTGGGAGGTCGAACAGCTCTCCGCTTTGGTGTGCACCAGTGCCAGCATCGTCGTCATCAAGCGCGGCTTCACGTGGACGCACAACGGCCATAAAGGCCTCAAGGTGCAGCCGGCAGCGGGCGAGCAGCTGGCGTTGGCGCATCGTCACGCCCAGCAGGTCCTGGAGGGGGACGGGCAGGTCGGTCATGCGGGTAAAGGCGCAGGTCAGGGCGTCGACGACGTCTACGCTGGACGGGGCGTCGTTGCAGGAGATGGCAAGAGGAGGCGTCGCAGCCAGGGCCGGGTGGCTCTGACGCAGGGTGGCGCAGAAGCGGTCGATGAGGGAGGCGAGAGGCGGCCCATGGATGCGGTCGCGCTTGTTGACGACAATGATGTGGGCGGCGGCGGCGGCGGCCAGGTCGAGCGTCTTGGCGTCGTAGTGCACAAAGGGGCCACGGGCATCCGTCTCGACCGAGGCCAGGACGACAACCAGGTGCGAGGCCTGGGCGG
>KN173724.1:504944-536702 GCA_000758425.1 Nilaparvata lugens yeast-like symbiont | reverse complement strand
GAAGCCGGCCGGAGCAAGGCGAGCGAGCCGCAGGCCGCCGCGGCCCAGCATCAAGCGAGGGCGCCGGGGCAGAAAGACAGACGATCGGAAGGATGGACGCCGGCCGGCGGCTAGGCGCGCCTGGAATACAAGGAGGCGACGGGGAGAGACCGTGAGCGAGCCGCGATGATTTCGCCATGGTTCCGCCATGGCTTTTCTCGAGGACGACGCAAGATGCGTGCAAATAGCCCTTCGACTGTGAGCCCCGCTTTCCCACCAGAAGGTCCAACCAGAGCGACCTCGGCCCGGTAAGAGCCCGACGCCACAGGGGCGGAAGCAGGCTGCGCCTCCTGGTCGATCAGCTGCGACCCTCTCTCTTGGCAAGTTTTCAGTCAGGTTAATTACCACGGCGGCGCCGCAAGCGAGGCTGCTTGACGGGGACGATCCGCGGAATGCGGCTCCAAGAGCGCCTTGGAAGAATAAACAATCAGACGACGCCGTTCGGGCCTCAGCCGGCTGCTGCGTGGTTGCGTTCCAGAGCTAGCCTCGTTGCTGCCTGGGCTCTACACCCGTCGCGCGTCTCTACGCAGATTGGCCGCCAAGATGGATTAATGGTGCGCGGCAACCGAGTCATTTCGACCTGGCCGGCACCTCGCTCGTCACAACCGGTTCACATCTCTCCGTTGGCATGCCCGCTTGGACCCAGCCCCTCCGGCCAGACGAATTGCGGGCAAGCTGGCAAGTTGTCTTGGGAATGATGTTCCACGACAAGGCCTCACTCCGGTGCGACGACGGATAGCATACCGTTGCTTTGATTGCTTTGGCTTCATCTCACCCTGGGATGGCCTGCTCATTCGCCGACTGGGATCGATGGCAGCGGCCGCGCTTGGCGCGGATCTCCCCGTACGAGTCAGGCACAATAAACTGCAAACCTCGGACGCGCAAAATAGACTTTCAGCCAGGCTACAACACGGCAGCAGTCATTGATACGAGGCTCCACCTGCGGGGGCCGTACGAGGTACCAAGTACTGTATGTCTCCACAACGTGACCGTGCTTCTCCCCCTCGAGGCAAAATTCGCAGCCAGCATACAAAACACTTTGTTGCAGCCGCTACTCTACGAACAGAGACCGCCCATGCATGTGTGCGCACACGCACGAGGCCTGCACCTCGAAGCTAGAATACCAAAGCCAGCTTCGCGAGGTCCGATCTCAAGGCCGGAGGGACGCTGCGATACCCCCCCGTGTGGGCACGCGCGGAAGCCCTGACAATGTGTAGCTCAAGCCTCTCATGTAAACAAATACACGGCCTTCGGTCGCCGTCTAAACGAGGCGGCAGGCCAAATAAACAAACAACCTAATACTTGGCGGGTCCGGGTGGAACATATCTTTCCGAACACGAGTTGGGAGCCGCGACGCTCCCGATTTATTCCCGCTCTATTCCCGCTACATCGTCTTGCTGGGGGCCACTGTGGTGGGCAGTCGAGACGGCATGCGCTGCTACATACGAAGGTTGGGAACTTAACTATCCGGACCAGAAAAAGTAACTCGGCTTACATAGTACTGTATCCATTTCAATCGAGTAATACAGTACAATTCTGTAAATTTTGCTTAATTAAGAAATGGAGTTTTCAACATCTTCCTCTAAAGTCTTCCACTCAATCTTCCGCGCTTTTTCAACGCCTTCTTCCACGCCCGGAATGGCAGGAAAACAAGACTTTGATTGACCCAGAATAGCTTCAATGTCCAAATAAAGATCTTCTCTTTCCTAGTTCGTTAATTCGGGTGGGGCACTTCCCTCTTTATATAGATTGTTGCCACGCAAATAAAGCACCCACCCATTGGATGTTGTTAGGCAGCCGTTCCACAAGCTTCTGTAGCTTTTCCTGGGAAAACCCTGCCCAAGCCGCCTTCCAAATTGATCGAAGCTTCGAGCGCGGAACCTTCTTTGTTATAAAGCATTTAAGCATGAACCATGCAGGCTCAATAGGGAATAGATCGGGTGAGTTAGGCGGCCAGTCAATGGTTTGGAAGCCACGCTGCTTCCAGAGCTCTTTGTTGCCCCATTATGCATGCGGAGAAGCGTTATCTTCTTGAGCCAGCCAATCGTTGCATGGCAGGCTTTCTAGAAAGGGGAAAAACAGAGGCAATAATATCTCGTGTTTATAACGCAATGCATCAATACCGTCTTTGCCGTTGCGCACCCACTTTCCATTGGCCTTCGTGAATTTCCATGCAGGCTTCTTTCCGGGGAGCTTCCTCTTGAGATTCAAGTGCCGCATGCTACTGTTTGTCTCCCACTGTTCTCGAAGCCGAGCCTCGTTCTCTTCGTTCCACAAGGTCACTTTGGCATTATATGCCTTCGTCTGTGCCGCAGTCTCATTGGCCCATATATAACAAGGGCCTTTGTGATGTATGCAAAGCAGGCCTAGAACATAAAACTCCTTGCCTTTCCAACGTTGCCGCACACAATACTGAGAATACGCTTCCCTGGGCAGGCGCCACACACGCCGTTTTCCCCGCATTGAGCCAAGGATAACAGAGGTCTCATCGCTCCAAAAAACCTTCTTCCACTGTTCTAAAGTCCAGTCTTTTATGTTCCCAGGCGAACTGGAGCCTTCTGATTCGTTGGAGCTTATTCAGCCCTGGCTTTGTTGTGTGCTTGACACTCGAGTAGCCCTGTCTTTTTGAGCCAATGCCATAGGGTCATATGACTGAGCTGTATTCCATAGAACCTTCTGGACTGCCTCAGCTAGAGCTGTGATAGGCTATATTGCCTCGTGGTACTATTTCGAGTTAAGGTTGAAATAACTTTCTTTCCAACGGCTTCATTGACCAGTTTGGGCCTGCCGCAGCGTGGCTTATTGGTCACATAATCCTGCAATACAGGCATGCCACACTCAAAGTCACGCATTTTGGCCTTTTTAAGAAGGTCAAAGAATGTGCTTTTCTTGATCCCAGTCCGCTCGATGATCTGATTGGTCGGAAGGCCCTGATTCCAAAGTTCTAGAGCAATGCCTCTTATCGCTAATGTATGCTCGATTGGGCCAGCTTTGGCAGCCGTTGCAGCCGTTGTCTTCTTACTCGTCGAATGAACCTCTTCATCTTCAGGGCTGGAGGCAGAGGCAGCAGAGGCAGAAGGTCGTTGCGTGATGTCAGCGGCTTCGTCAGCAGCTCGGGCGCTCTGATTGGTTGGCTGGTAGGCTGGAAGGTCATATCTCTCGTCGGTCGGGATACCAGTACGTAGGTTTCCTCGCGCTTGAGCTCTAGTCTGCACCATTTTGGTTGGTCTTGACTCAATTTGATTTACGTTTGTAGGGGTATCCTGCCATACAAAGCAGTAGGGAAAGAGCTTTCTAAGCATTGTAGGTCAAATACAGGGCCTAACTTCATAAAATTTATTTCACACTGTAATGGTAGGGCCAAATGACTTTTTCTGGTCCGGATATAGTTAAGTTCCCAACCTTCGTACAACTCGCTCCAACTCACTAATAGGCGCCCACTTATCCACTCATCGTCCGCCACCCCATGAGTTTAATACTGTGCTGCTGCTGCTCGCTGCCCACCTGCTCCCCCCAACCGGCTACTTCTCCCTTTCCTCCATTCTTCTCCGTCTCCTTTTCCCTGCGCTCTTTGCCCCTTCCCCCATAAAGCCTCGTACGCTCTCTTATCCTATATCCCATCGGCTCCAGACCACTCTCTTGGTTCTCGTCTTTCCCCATTTGTTCGATAACTCGTCTGCTTCACCCTGCTCGTGCTCCGAGTCTACACTTTTCTTTCGCATTCCGCGGCGACCTTGGCTGCATTCGCTCGTCCCTCAAACGCCCGGCTACTCAACACCAAAGCCCATAGCCCAAAATGTCCCTCTCGCCTGCTCACCTTCTTACCCTAGTCGCTGCCGCCTCGTCAGCGATGGCCGCCGCCTACCAAGGCTTCAACTATGGAGCCAACATCGGAAACGTGCCCAAATCTCAACAAGACTTTGAGACCGAATTCAAAGTTGCTGCCAATCTTCCCGGCACCAACCAGGCTTTCAAGAGCGCTCGTATCTACACCATGAGAGTAAGTCGTACAGAAGGCCCATATCGTCCCTCCAATAACCCCATTGTCGCTGACCGACTTTCTTCCCCCGCTACAGCAAGGTGAAACCGATCAGCCCATCGCCGCCATTCCAGCTGCCATCAAGACCAATACCACTTTGCTCTTGGGCCTGTGGGCCTCGGCTGGTCAAGAGAGGGCCCAAAGTGAGACTGTCGCTCTATCCAACATAGCCAAGCAGTACTGTCCGCAGATCGGCGGTCTCGTCGCGGGCATCTCCGTCGGAAGCGAAGATGTCTATCGTGACTCGCCTATCGGAAGGAAGAACTCTGAAAATCCGGGTGCTAGCCCAGATACCGTCGTCACTTACGTCAAGATGGTCCGCAACACCCTGAAAGGTACTTGTCTCGCTGATTCCCCCGTCGGCCACGTCGACACCTGGACGGCCTTTGCGAACGAATCCAGCGCGGGTCTCATAGATTCGCTCGACTGGCTGGGCATGGACGAATATCCTTACTTCGAGGACAATAATCCTGATATCCCAAATAGCATTGATGATGCCGATGGGCTCTTCCACAAGGCTTATAAAATAGTTCAGGACAAGGCCAAGGGAAAACCTGTTTGGGTTACTGAGATGGGCTGGCCTTTGAGCGGTAAACAAAGGGCCCTGGCGGTCGCCTCGCCCGAGAATTCCCAGCGATACTGGCGCGAAACCGCCTGCCCGCTGTTTGGCAATGTCAACACATGGTACTTTACCCTACAGGAAGACACAACTAACCCAGAGGCCAGCTTTGCTATTCTGGGCACCAACATCAACGTTAAGCCCAAGTTTGATCTCTCGTGCAACAAGACGAGCACGTCGAAGACTTCCTCCAGTGCCATACCCAGCAAGACCAGCATGTCTTCGCACAGCTCCAGCGATAGCGGCAACGGCAACGGCTCTAGTTCCATCATCCCCGGCGGGTCCAGTTCAAATGCCATCCTCCCAGGTGGCTCTAAGCCCACGGGTCAGGTTCCCGAGTCGTCACTCCCCCAGGCCAGCGGAAATCAGCTTAACTCTTTCGGTGGCGCCGCTGTGGCTATCCTCCTCGCTCTTGCTGTTTTATAAGCGACCATTGTTCCTCTGACGAAACGATCGTGAGAGGCATGGCGGAAGTTTGATGTGATGAGATTGGAATCCATCCAGGTGGTGATGTGCAATACAGTCATACCGCGCTCATGTACATTTGGCGTTGCGGAACATCGCCGGAATGCTTAGTCCAAGGTTACAGACTGTTCCCCTACGTCGGATCAGCGACGTGTATAAATAGACCTGGCCGCCTCTGTTTTCTGTATCTGCGGGACCACACCCCAAACGAAGAATGAACATGGCCAAGGCTCATTCGGGGGCTGCAGCCATAGTGAGAGATGTAAAGCTGTCAAACATTAATCTGCCTGCCACCAACTTGGCCTAGCATGGTCGATCGCTTTTTTTGGAAAGTTTTACGAAGTAGATGGCATAGAAGCTAAGCGCCAATGGGTTTGAGGCCCATAAGGTAACCGGCTGTCAGCTTACGCCGCCCGCCTGGCTTCACATAAATGCCTTGCTGTCAACTCCCGTCGCCCACCAAATCGCCTTTCCCATTACCCCTGTCATCCCGTGTCAAGAGTTACCATACTCAAGGTCAATGGCCAATGGCCGATTGCATATTCCTAACTTCCCGGGACATGTCTCGTGAGGTTTTTGTCAAGCCCACGTACCGATAACAAGCCCTTCCCCTCCCCCTTTTCCATTGTACTGTAATTTAAACCCCGTGTTGTGGGATTAGGTAAAAATGGCAATGTGGGGCCAAATAGGTAACCTCCACCTTGGCGGATTAGAAGGGGTGGGGGATACAGAACCTTTCTCGTGCGCTCACTCTTCGACTTGCTCGTCTTCCGCCTCATTGATTCACGACGGCCGCGGCGATAGTCTTGCCCATCTCGTGGGGCCACGGAACGGTGGACGATTAACCAGTTATGGAAACCCCCATGCGAGGCCAGAGACTGCCGCTGCTGTCGCTGCTGGTGACGGCCTCTTTGCTCGTCGCTGTTGCGGCCACGGCCGAAGGCATGAGCCTGGACCAGCTGGACGAGCAACTCCAGGTGTGAACCACATGCGCTCTACCCCGCCGAGCCGCTCGCCGCGAGCTGACCCAGGCTTTTCGCTGTCGTTCTTCTCGGACAGAATTGCCCCGTGGTCCAGGACCTCAACGCGGCCAAGGCTTCACATCACGCGTCTCTCTCGTCCTCCGTGACGGCGCGGCTCTTCGGCCTCATCTTCCCCAGCTCGCATCCCGGCATCAACGCGCTTCTGGCGACGCTATACATCTCGGGTCCACCCAACTTCCTCCTGGCCCTATGCCCGACCAACATCGACCCGTCCTCGCTGAGCGTCATGGTTGCCTTTGCTGTCGGCGGCCTGATAGGCGACACCCTCTTCCACCTGCTGCCGGAGATTTTCATCGGTGAAGACGACCATGAGCGAGCGCGCTTCGTTCTGGTCGAACCAAACCGGAACCTTTTACTCGGTCTTGGCATCCTCGTCGGCTTCATGACCTTTGTCGCCATGGATAAGGGGCTAAGGATTGCCACGGGCGGTGGCTCAGGACACGACCATGCTCATGATCACGGACACGGCGAGTCTAACGGGGCCATGACCTTGGCCACGGGCGGGAACCCCACCAATGGACAGGTCCGGTCACGGAAGAACATCGTCAAAAAGCCGGCCGTCGATGAGCACGATCACGAGAACGAGCACGAGGACAAGCACGAGGCGGTCCCCAAATCCGTCAAGGCTGGAGGCTACCTCAACCTTATGTACGTTGGCTTGGTCATGGAGCAATTAAAGGGCCGTATCTCAGGCTGGGATGCTGACGCCAGCCAGCGCCGACTTCACACACAACATCACCGATGGGCTGGCCATGGCCGCTAGCTTCTACGCCTCGCCCACAGTCGGCGCCACGACGACCGTGGCCGTCTTCTTCCACGAGATCCCACACGAAGTAGGCGACTTTGCGCTGCTGATTCAGTCGGGCTTCTCCAAACGCGCCGCCATGGCGTCGCAGTTTGTGACGGCTCTCGGGGCCCTGGTGGGCACCCTCATCGGCATCGCCGTGCAAGAACTCGGTGGAGGGAGTACGGTAGCCGAAGCGACCGCCAAGGCACGTGATGCCGGCCTCTGGGGCACCAGCCTGGTATGTTGTCGACTGCCCTCCTCCCAGAGCGCCCTACTCGGCGCGACGCCGCACTGACGCTCGGCAACCTACACAGAGCTGGGGCGACATGCTGTTGCCCTTCACTGCAGGCACCTTCCTGTACGTCGGCACCGTCGCCGTTATCCCGGATATGCTAGAGACGGGACCGAGGAAAGCGGAGGAGTTGCGCAAAACGCTGGTGCAATTCGCGGCAGTGGCGGTGGGCGCTGGTATCATGCTCTTCATTTCGTGGCACGACTGATCCTGTGCTTGATCTTGGGCCATGCCATCATCAAACCTTGGACAATCGCAGCCAACCTCTGTAGACGATCCGGGCACGCATGGCTGACCCCATATGTATAGATACCCTGTAACTCCGTCAGGGAGGCAGACGGGACGGCGGCACACCCCCTAGACGAGAAAAAGACGGGCAGACTTGGGCTGAAAAAATACAGAGCATTCGACGCCAGACTACTCTACAACGCCATCAGAGCTGAGTTTTACTCGGTTGGTCCGTGGCTCGCCCTCAGCCGCGCCTCATCATCTCTTGGCCTGCCCACACAGCTTTTCAGCACACCCGCAAATCACTCGACGCCATGACTCATGAGCCCCAACGCGCATCTTTCTTTTTTTGAAGTCCTCGGTGACCTTCCAGATGCGTGGATTAGCCACGGCCTCAACCAGCTCCGCTTCCGTGCTCTCTCCTAGTCGACGCCACTGCGGACTGCACGGCATCTAGATGTGAATGGCCTTTGCGTTGGTAGCCATGGCGGCCTCCTTGAACGCCTCCGCCAGCGTCGGATGGGCATGACATGTTCGCGCAATGTCCTCTGTAGACGCGCCATACTCGAGCGCCAAGGTGCCCTCCGCAATCATCTCGCCCGCGTTGGGTCCAATGATATGCACACCCAGCAGGCGATCCGTCTCCGGGTCTGCCAGCATCTTGACCAGTCCCTCCGTGTCGAGATTGGTCTTGGCCCGTGAGTTGGCGCTGAAGGGGAAGCTGCCGGTCCTGTAGGGTATTTTTTTGCTCTTCAGGTCCTGCTCGTTCTGGCCGACCCAGGCAACTTCGGGATAGGTGTACATGACGGAAGGGATGCACCCATAGTTGACGTGACCAAAGCCTTTCTTGATATGTTCGACAACGGCAACCGCCTCTTCCTCGGCCTTGTGGGCAAGCATGGGACCAAAGGTGACGTCGCCAATGCAGCGAATGTGGGGGACCTTGGTCCGGTACTCGGAGTCGATTATCACACGACCACGCTCGTCCAGTTCCATGCCAATGTTCTCAAGGCCGAGCCCTTTGGTGTACGGTCGTCGGCCGATGGCGACAAGAACAACGTCGGCGCTCATCTGCGACACGGTGGAAGCGCTTGTTCAGCAGGGACTCCCGTGCTCGGAAACAGACGTGCTCACTCACCGTTTCGGACTTGCCGCCCTGGGCGGCGTCCACTTCCAGCTTGACCTTGTCGCCCGACTTATCGCCGCTAACAACCTTGGTTTTGAGCTTAAAGTCCATGCCTTGCTTCTTGAGTATCTTTTGCGTGGCCTTGGCAATCTCCGTATCCATGCCAGGTCCGCCGATTTGATCAAGGAACTCAACGACTGTGACTTTGGTCCCCAGTCGCGACCACACTGAGGCCATCTCGAGGCCGATGATGCCGCCGCCAATAACTACCATGGTCTCAGGGATCTTTTCTAGGGCGATGGCGCTAGTGCTGGTGATGACGCGCTTTTCGTCGATCTCGAGGCCGGGGAAGGGGGTAGCTTCAGAGCCTGTTGCAATGATGATGTTCTTACCACGCACGGTCGTCTCGCCGCCGTCGTTGAGGGAAACTTTGATGTCATTTTCACTGGCAAAACTCCCTTCGCCCTTGAGATATTCGACGCCGTTTTTCTTGAGCAAATACTCTACGCCTTTGGTTAGGCTAGTGACGGCGGAGTCCTTGGCCTTCATGAACGTGGCGAGATTCAATTTAACTTCGCCGACCTCAATTCCGCGGTGCTTGCTATCGTGCAGGATTTGATGGTAAAGATGAGAGTTGTTAAGGAGCGATTTGGAGGGGATGCAGCCCACATTCAGGCATGTTCCGCCGAGTGTTCCACGCTTCTCAATGCAAGTGACCTATATGTTGTCAGCTCGTGGCTGCTTCCGAGCAGTTACTCGCACGAGGGGCAAGATGATGTGAATGGGTGATGGCCTGCCTTCATACCCTCTTGGCCAGCTTTTATGGCTGCGACATAGCCTGCAACACCACCACCGATGATGACTATATCCTTCTCTTCTGTTCGCCTAGTCAGTCCGATTATGATCCAAGGACTCACGAGGAAGCTCATCGAGGGTGAACCAACGGACCAGAGGCAGAGGCAAAGCCTCGACTCCATCGAAACAGGCTAGAGGGGGCAGCGACTGAAGAGTTCCTAAGTAGCGGGATTCAGAAAATTCAGCGCATCAGCGAATTAAGCCGAGTTCACGCGCCTGGAGACGGCTGATTGTCCCTCGCTAGTGCGGCCTTCGCGGGTCCTAGGGAAGGGGAGAGTAAGACCTACGACAGCTGTTTCCAATCTGACATGCGAACAATTCGCTTCGGTATTTGGCGGCTGGTAAGCATTTTGAGGGCGTGTTGAGAAAAGCCTGTGTGGACCGAAGCTGGAGAGAAGAGTCAGGGAGCAGAGTGAAGGATGCGTTGGGAAAGTCTTGCGCCGCGGTCCCGCTGAGCCTTGCGGAGTGATTTTCAGGCGTTCCAAGGTGAGTATATCAGCCTCAGCGTTGTCGCTATTGGTTGACTAACTGCTATGAGCATTCGCATGTACCTGCTAACTACTTCGTAGTTGTGTGAGAATAACACTCCAACCCGGAATTTATGATTACCTACCTGCTTCTGTATTATCACGTGATTTATGTATGTGACTCATCTGCAAGTAGTCATTGATTTTCCTTCAAGTCAACGGGCAGAGCGAAAGGGTTGCTCGATACTTCTTCGGAAGCTATCATCGTGGGTGAGCATTTTTCCCAGGCTCTTGATGAGTGCGACACTCTAACTCAGGCCATTGTGCAATCGTAATACACTCTGGCGGTGGTATAGTAGATGAGTACGCATATCATTTTTATCAGCAAGCTGGTGGTGATGCCGCGTGTCACAGTGCGGGGCTTTAGGGTGGGTAGATTGTGCCCAAGTATGAAGTCGCTTCTCATGTACTTAGGGCCGTTGCTGTCAATTCAAAGTAATTACATACTACAAGACTTCGAAGTCGGCTCCGACCTCGACGGGGGGAATATAAAAACGCAGAACTAGCCGTTAGGGAACACGGGAAATTGCGCCGCGTTTAAACTTTTCCGGTGGCGCGATTGCAGAACCCCTTCATGATCGCGTGGTCTTGTATCACTGCGAAGTTCAGAACTATGTCGCAATTTTTGCACTAGCCGAGCGGGACGCGAACTACGTAAAATTGGTAGCCTCAAGACACAACTACACGTTGTTTGTTCCAGTAGCCTCGTGAAAAGTGCCCAGGTCCGCGCCAATAAGACGATTGGTTCAGGGTAGGTAGAAGGCGGGCCTAATCGCAGTTGGGTGAGCAGTCTCGGGGCTTCGCAATCTCAAACCTTGACGCCACGATGACGCGGTATGGCCAGACAATAGGGGGAGCGATGCAAGCTTCTCTGAGCCAAAGAAAAGGACACCACTACAAAGAAAAACTAAGAAAAGAAATAAAATCAAAACAAAAGGAAAACGAGCCTGGCAGGCAGAGACACCAGGCAAGGGAGTTGGTGGATGGCTCGTGTGGCTGTTTTTGCCCACTAGTCCTCTAACACGTGGTGCTGTGTCCTCCAGCATCCGCGTGCGCTCCACCCCTAAAACAGCTTTGCCAAATCCGAAGCTCCGACGCTGCCGCAGACGACACCGAGCCCCTTTTATAAGCCTATGCAGCCGCCGCCAAGCCATCGCCTCACCCATCTTTCCCCCAATCCGCGCTATCCCTCGCCTCCCTAGCACTGCTTGCAGCCCTTAACACTCCTGTCTCTCTGGCCGGGCTTGTTCCAGTCCCGAGGCGTGCCCGTGCTGACGCTTGCCGGCTTGCCACTCCGTTTCTTCCGCCTAGCCGCGCCGAAACCAGCGAAACCCCCTCCCTCTCTGCTCCCTCCTCCGCCGGTGGCCTCACTGGTCGCACTCCGAGACGCCCTCGCTCATACACACATATCGTTAATTCGCGTCCGGCGCTCTAGTCTTCCGTCTAGGCTTGCATATTCGACCGTTGGCGCTCTTCCCGACAACGCCGCGAGCTTCGGCAAACCTACCCCCCCGGGGAGGGGGAGGGGGAACCCAGCACCAGCAGCTGACGACGCGACTGCGATTGGATGGACGCGGCGTCATGGTCACCTATCATAACTTGAATCTGTCTGCTTCTACTTCTTCGCTTCCTTCTGCTCGTCTTGCCCCCGCCTCCGCCTCCGCTGCCGCAATGGTCAACTACAGCCTCGATGACCTGCCGTCGTTGCCCCCCTACGAGCTCGAGCCGTCCAGTGACGTCTTCTCCTTCATCTCCGACTTCTGGCTCTCGTTGCTGCTGCCCGTGGCCGTCTACTGGATCACCTCACTCGTTTTCCACATCGTTGACGTGCTCGACCTGTTCCCGCAATACCGCCTACACACGCCCAATGAGATCGCGCGCCGCAACCGCGCTGGTCGCTACGAGGTTGCCCGCGACGTCATCGTTCAGCAGCTGATCCAGGTCGTCACCGGTGCCGCCCTTGCCATGACCGAGCCGTCCAATCTGCGCCCCGTGCAGGCCGATTACCCCGTTACCGTCTGGGCGACGCGCCTGCGCCTCGCTCAGCGCGCCTTGCCTGGTTTTCTGGGCCTGATGGGTCTCAATGCCACTGCCATGGCCAAGCGCGTTGCCGCCTCGCATCCGGTGCTGGCCGGTGTTCTTGCTGGCGGTCACTATCCCGAGCTGGCCGACTCCTTCTGCCCCTGGGAACTGGCCTTGGCTAGGTTGATCTACCACGTCGCTGTGCCTGGCTTGCAGTTCCTGGCCGCCGTCTTTATCCTCGACACATGGCAGTACTTCCTGCACCGGCTGATGCACATAAACCGCTGGATGTACAGTGAGTCTCATTAGCGCTCCTTGATATCCTGCTCCATCTTTTATCCAGCGAACACGCTGGCTGACCCGTCTTAAGCCACCTTCCACTCGCGGCATCACCGGCTCTACGTCCCCTACGCTTATGGTGCCCTCTACAACCATCCCTTTGAGGGTTTTCTGCTCGACACACTCGGAGCCGGTGTCGCCTTCAAGCTCACTTCTATGACGCTGCGTCAAGGCACCTGCTTCTTCACGTTTTCCACCGTAAAGACTATTGATGACCATTGTGGCTACGCCTTCCCCTGGGACCCCCTGCAACTCATCACGAGCAACAACGCCGTCTACCACGACGTTCACCATCAGACATGGGGTATCAAGGCCAATTTCTCTCAGCCGTTTTTCACCTTCTGGGATACGCTACTCGGCACCAAATACAAAGGGCCGCGCACCGACCGCCTGGCAGACAAGAAGCGCCTTCAGGACGAGGCCAAGTAAGCCGAGTCACTTCTACGGATTTTTCGGACGGTGCCATAACTGCCAGCCTCCACCGTTTCTGCTGCTCACAGGTCATTCTTCCTGCCTGATCCCACCCTGGAGCACTTGATGGGTACTTATTTCACTCTTCCTCCAACACAGTCAACACGGAGAGACCTCGCATGTCTTGTTGATCTCCTTCTCATTGTCTACCCTGGACAAACCTTGCATGCCTAGTCATGGTTCGCGGCAGGAAAAAGATACCGTCGAAAGCGAATGTCATCGACAGCATCAACTTACTGCTAGAGGGAAGTTCGCGGAGTCGACTCGATTTCAATACTCACCTGCACGACTTCATTTACGGAGAATTGCCCTTCTCGTTTTCATCAAGAATTGGCTATATTGGTCACCTGTCGTGAATTGAACATCCCCCGCTACACCTTATTTTCCTTTGGACAGTTGTTGAGCATGACAGACATGGTCTCGTAAAAAACGACGCTTCTATGAACTTGACATGGGCATATTTATCACGTTGCACCCGCTTCATTGGTCTTTTTGCTTTGCTCAGCGCCCCTCTTGACATGCACTGTTTGGGTCGCGAGCACGTGCTCTTGATTTGAGGGATTGCTCTTTTTCCACCGTACAGGACGTGGCGAGTAGTGATCAGAAAGGCACCAATGAGAGCCACAGCTATAGTGTACACGGCATGACACCTCAGTCAGACGCGGGCTGCGAGCTACATCAGACGATTTGGCTTGCGGCACTAGACGGTAGAGATGCATCTCGGCACCAGGGTGGTCGTCGAATGACCACCCTACATGGCTCCGATATTGACATCTACTAATTTCAAGGCCGCTCATTCGTATGGGTGTCGAGACACTACACATACGTGCCTGTCTGCGCGGCACCTGTACGAGACGCGCACCAAGGCAATGCAGACAACACATCGCTTCTGTAGTGTGCTGCACCGGTTTCATCACACTTGGTAACAGCCCGCCCAGCCAAAAAAGCCATTTGTTTCGCCGATTTCCATTGACAGCGAACGCCTCGATTTCTTTTATACGAAGCATATATGAATGCGATATCCTGATGACTGGCTGCCTAAGCGCATTGCCTGAGGTCGTTGATTTTGTCGCCACGGGTTTAGTCTGGGGGCACAACCGGCTGAGACATGCACAGGAAGCGCGGGACCAGCAGATGGAGACAACCAATCTGGCGGACTAAAGAAAACCACACGCTTCTCCCAATCTTGTCATGGGAATTTCATAGCTTATGCTTTACTGATAATACTCACACACCCCACGGCTGAGAACTGCGCTTCAGATGGGCCCTTTGGTATGAGTCTTGCATGATAAAATGGAACTATGGACGTGATGAATTTGCATGTATTTTTGGAGAGCGAGCCCCTGCTTTTCACAAAATCGAATCGGGCCCTTTCTTCTCATCATCTACACCGTCGGGAGAAATTTTATGAAATCAGCCATGATAAAGATGCCCGTCGCCAGAGCTTCTCAGCTTGAAGGCAACAAGGAGCAGCCGAGCTGGCCGAGTCTTACGAAGCTCAGCACAGTTATCAGCCTAATTTGAAGGAATCGCACCCCGAATGGGTACCACAGCCGTCTACTTCAGTGACTACACGCGCTGGCACCTTGATAGTGTTCACAGGCAGGTCTCGCTGCTGAATTCTGACTTGACCACGTCTTGGCTGGCCTCGCGCAGCAACTGACAGGTCGCCACCCACACGTCGTCTTCCCGCTCCGGCTCAGGCCGGATAATCGGACTCCGATACCGCAGTAGCCACGTGACAAGTAAGCTTCGAGGTGAAACCGGGTTCCTGCGCGACATGTTCGCATCCCGTCATCACCAGCTTTCGTGCTAAACATTCGCCAAAGCGGGATTCTGTCGATAGTTGCTGGCTCCCTTAAATCTTCCGTGCACTATTCTCAAAGCGCATAAGCTTATACCGATCTTGTGAACCTCGACGAGGCGCCCTTCAAGTCCCATCTGTGACGCCGGCTCATTCTTTGCGTCAGCGAACCGTCGCAGCTATGGCGCCCCGCGAGCGCGAAGACATCAGCTACTTCGGTGCCGGTCCGGCATTACTGCCCACCGACGTGCTAGCAAGCGCCGCGCAGGCGCTGGTAAACTACAAAGGTACTGGGCTCGGCCTGGCCGAGCACTCGCATAGGTCCGCCCTTGCCGGCAACATTCTCAACGAAGTCAAGGCCGACCTCGTCTCCTACCTCGATATTCCCGAAGACTACGAGGTCCTTCTGATGCAGGGCGGCGGCACCGGTCAGTTTGCCGCCACGGCTCTCAATCTCGTCGGTTCCTGGGTCCTCGGTCAGCACCAGCGCCTTCTTACCGACGAGGCGGCTCGCATGCCGCAGCTGCGTGAGACGATCAATAAGCATCTTAAGCTCGACTATCTCGTCACCGGCAGCTGGTCGCAAAAGGCTGCCGCCGAGGCCACCAGGTTGCTCGGTCCTCGCCACGTCAACATTGCCACGGACGCCCGCAAGCACTCTGCTGACGGCAAGTTTGGCAACATCCCGGACGAGAGCACCTGGACCTTGTCTCTACAATGCCGCCATGGTCTACTATTGTGATAACGAAACGGTCGATGGCGTCGAATTTCCCGCTTTCCCCCGCGTCCTTGAACCTGGCCCGGACGGAAGCGGCCCCATTGTTGTCGCCGACATGTCATCCAACATCCTCTCGCGCAGGCTGCCCATCCGTAACTTCTCACTCATTTTCTTTGGTGCCCAGAAAAAACCTGGGCACGACCGGCATTACCATCGTTGTCATCAAGAAGAGCTTGCTAGCGCAGCCGCCACCCGACGTCATGAGAGCCTTGGGTCTGCCCCAACCGCCCGTGATGCTGCAGTACGAGATGACTGCCAAGAACAACAGCCTGTACAACACACTGAGCATCTTCGAGTAAGTAAGCCCCATTTTGAACACTGCCGCACCATTTTTGGCGAGCAGCTACGGGAATACAGCCCTAACTGATGCTGCGACAGCGTCTACGTGGCTGGCCAAGTCCTCAAGAAGCTGCTGGCTACGTACCCAGACGCCGTCGACGGGCAGGAGGCCGTGTCTCTTAAAAAAGCCCAGCTCATCTATGGTGCACTTGACAGCCATGCCGACGCGTATACCGTAATACCCACCAGCGAG
The DNA here is from genome assembly GCA_000758425.1 of Nilaparvata lugens yeast-like symbiont. NCBI lineage: Eukaryota > Fungi > Ascomycota > Nilaparvata lugens yeast-like symbiont. The sequence continues at coordinate 520,736 of KN173724.1, read as the reverse complement.
GCGCGCTCGCGCATGAACATTTGCTTCCGTGTCGTCAAGGGCGGTGACGTCGATGCGGCGGAGAAGGCTTTCCTGGCCGAAGCCGAGAAGCTGAGGCTCACGGGACTCAAGGGTCATCGCAGCGTAGGCGGAATCCGGGCGAGCAACTATAACTCGATTTCGCTCGAGGATGCCGACAAGCTCGCCCGCTTCTTGGTTGCGTTCGCGAAAGCGTGACTCGGGCGGACAGCGGACAGGCCGGGCTTGGACGGAGCGGCACGCTGATTGAGGTTCGCCGGATGTTTTGAATGCGCGGGAAAGGTGCTACGGTTGTATATATACCCCTGGCGGGCAGGTATGGTTTGGCGTTGACGGAATTCTTGGGACGAGCCCGAATGAGATTCACGTCATTCCACTAGTGATGGTCGGCGCACGGAATAACTAATAATTCGTGGCCATACACTCTCCACACTCAGGTTGCCTGATAACAGTCATATTCTCTCCATCACCTGCCACTACCATCCGTGTGAAGCACACCAGTGCACCAAACGAACCTCAAATACAGAAATTTGGCGCACTTATTCTACCTCACAGCGATTCGAGGGGCTCGTTGGCGTTGCTTGCCATCATGTTCAGAAACAACTACGACAATGACTCGGTTACATTGTATGTCCTCCCCTCCCTTTGGTGCTCTCCGGAGACGCTGCATGGTGGAAGCTGACGCTCGAGGCGTTCAGCTCGCCTCAGGGCCGAATCTTTCAGATTGAGTACGCGGCTGAGGCGGTCAAGCAAGGCTCCGTCGTCGTTGGTATTGCCAGTAAAACACACGCAGTGCTCTGCGCCGTTAAGGCACGTGCTTCGCCATTGCCGCCGATAAAGCCTCTCCCGTTCCTGATGATTGCGCATGCTGACACCAAGGTTCAGAGAAACGCGGAGGAGCTGTCGTCGTATCAAAAGAAGCTCTTCTCCATCGACGAGCATGCCGGTATTGCCATTGCTGGCCTAACGTCGGACGCCCGCGTTCTATCCAACTTCATGAAGCAGCAGTGCTTGGCCCACCAATTGACGTACGGCCGAGCCATGCCCATCCACTTGCTTGTCGACATGATCGGAAGCAAGGCTCAGTCGAATACACAGGTTTACGGTAAGCGGCCGTACGGTGTCGGCCTGCTGATCGCCGGCGTTGACGAGCGCGGCCCGCACCTTTTCGAGTTTCAACCGTCGGGCATGACCGAGGAGATGGTGGCCTTTGCCATTGGTGCCCGCTCGCAAATGGCGCGGACGTACCTGGAGCGTAATATGGAGTCGTTTGCCGATTGCACGAGGGAGGAGCTGGTCAAGCACGGCCTCCAGGCACTGCGCGAAAGCTTGGTGCAAGATAAGGAACTGACAGTGGAGAACACGTCGGTCGGCTTGGTGGGCGTCTCGACTCCCACAAACAAGGGCATCGAGCCTTTTACGCTATACGACGAGGCCGACGTGAGCAAATGGATCGCAAGTCTCGACGCGGGCCAAACGACTGGCGGCAGTGGTGGCGACGCAGGGGCCGAGGGTATGGACGTGGACAATTAAGTCTCTTTGGGGGTAAAGACGAAGCGATAGTGCCTACTGAGGACTGACTGGTGCGGCTGAGTTTCACGGCACCTGCACAATCACAAGCTGCGTAGTCTGCGACCGCATCTCGGGGTATGAAGAGCAGCGCCTCCCGGACTCGGAGCAGGCGAGTAAGGGGAGGCAATAAGCCGATGACACGACAAGAGATGGGTGTTTTTTTTAAAAAAAGTCATCGGTCTCCTACAGCACGCCATTGTATCTGTATGGATCTAGATATGCGCAGGTCTTCCACAGACGCCGTCTAGAAGGTAAAGAAAATGCCGCTTAATGACATGCCCGGGCGGGCTACCAGGGCAGCGAAGCGTCTATTGTGACCCCCACTGCAGTTTGAAGATAGCCTCAGAGACCTTGTAGTCGCGAAGGGCGAGGACAGCGTCCTCAGCCGAGGTGGCAGTGGCGACAATGTCGCGGTTTGCTTGTTTGACGAAGCCCTGCTCGACGGCCTTGTTGATCCATAGAATGATACCGTCCCAGTAGCCATCGATATTGAGAAGGCAGATGCCGTTGCTGTGGATGCCGAGCTGGTTCCAGGTGATTGTCTCGAAGATCTCCTCCATGGTGCCGTAGCCACCGCTGAGGGCGATGAAGCCGGAGCCGGGCCCGCCGGCGAAAACCTCCTCGGCCATCAGCTTCTTGCGGGTGTGCATGTCGGGCACGACGGTAGTGCGGCCGTAGCGGGCCTGGTCCGGCACGACCTGATTGTTGGCGTTGGTGGTTTGATATGTGCCGTCGCGTTCGTATTTGACGAGGGCCTCGGGGATGATGCCGTGTACGGACTGGGAGCCAGAGAGCTCGCAGAGCGTCCTCGCCACTTCGCCCATGAGGCCGACAGTGCCGCCGCCGTAAACTGATGATGGAGGAGAAGGGAGGGGACGGGAGGAGGGGGAGATAGTCAGTTTTCCCTCTTTCCGTCTGTCTCTGTCTCTCTCTTCTTCTGTCTCTTTTCCACTCCATCCCTCATTGACGCGCGCCCTGCTCACCGAGATCGATGTTGTTGGCGGCCATGATCTGGCCGAGCTGCCGCGCCGCTTCCATATGCGCCGGGCTGGTGCCGCCGCTGGCGCCACAGAAGACGCAGATCTTGGTCCGGGGCGTGCCGTTGGCGACGGCCGTCACGGCTTGGGCGTCGCCAGACATGGTATGGCGGGCGGAGCGAGCGAAGGCAGCAGAATCGTCTCCAGACTGAGAACTCCCGGTCGTCGATTCAAGGTGGCAAATGGGATGAGGCAATGTGGCCGGACCTGATGCGAAGGGGACCCAGAACGCCGACTATGGGTTTATGTCTGTGTAAGCAGTAGATAGGAATGGGCATGCATGGTATGTAGTTATAAGAATTCTTGACGCGATGCTACCGAGCCCTGGGAGCAATGGGAGCCGGACCAGTGGAGCTCCGTGGAGTTGCCGAGGGGGGCTAAGGGGCGAGAGAGGGGAGAAGCAGCAATAAGCCCAATGACATGGTTTCCTTTCGGTCTAATATGGGTCTCGCGGGGAGGGGTGTCTATTGTGACCTTTCTCCTGGGGCGTTCCTGAAGGGGGACCTCGGGAGGCGAGGCGAAAGGTGAGACGGAGGCTAGCGGCAATCTCGTCGTCATCAGCTGTTTTATTGTACGGGACGCTTGCTCATTTTTATTGTAGCGCCTGCGGCGACGCGACCAATGACGGCGCTGCCAGCAGCGGCAACGGTGGAATCCCTGGGTAGCGAAGCAGCCGCTGGTGCTCAACTTGATCAATCGTGGACCGGGGAGGCCTTTGTGACAGCCTGGCCGTAAAGGTGATGAAGGCGCGGAAAATCCCGGCCCACCCTTCCTCCACTGACCCCCGGGTCCATTCGCCGTCTTGTCCGATTTCGCTCAGAAATATGTAGACCCAACGATGGGGTCCTCTCTGTTGGGGTGGTTGGCTGGTGATGGTGGTGATGAGGGTATATGATGACTGAGGGGGGTGATTGAGGATGACTAGTGACGATGGATAGCAGTGGCACCAACAAGGCACAATCAAACGGGCAATGGCATGAGGCATGCCGTTGCATACCTTACCGGGGTAGCGGCACATACACAGTCTTGTACCTGAACCGGATCCCCCGGAGGGTCGAGACATTGATTGATCCATCGTATCGCATCGCACACCCGCATATCTAATTGTGCTCTGCGTCTATCAGTTTTCCCCAAGTCACCGTTTACAAGGCCGGACGGCCGGCGAACTGACCATTGGTTTTCCGACATGTAGCCGCATGTAGCTTATACATTGGCACGTGTGCGTGCGGGATTTGGAAGTCACGTGAATTCGACGTGCATACGTGCATAATGTAGTCACGACGATGAGCAAGCCGCTGGCCATCGAGGCATTGTCACGGCCAACTCGCTCGACCGCTTGTATGCCATGGCGTTGTGGAGGAATGCGAGCGGTCCGCAAGAGCCCTGAAGACCAGAGAATGATAATGTCCAAGTTACGAAGTAGTGACGTACGCAATAACGAGTCAAGTACTGACTAGTTCGAGTGCACAAGTCCCTTAATCAGCTCTCCCCCCTCTCGTATTCGCAAACCTTCTTGCAATCTGCTCCCGCAGATTATCATACCCGTCCAGACAACGCCAAAACTTGCCTGCCTGCGCCCGCCTGCCTGCCTCTCCGCCAGGCACGGCCGACGGCAATCAGACGCGCTCTTACAGGCTAACGCGACACTTTTTTTTTTGAAGTTTCTTGCTTCTTTTTCTTTGCTCGACGCAATATGCTTTCTCCTGCTGAACGTGCTGTCGCGGGTCGCTCGCCGCAAGAGCAGCAGCAGCAGCAGCGGCGAGGCGTAAGCGCTCTCTCCTTCTCTCCCTCTGCTCTTCTGGCTTGCCCTCGAACGATACGGCTGACTTCGGACGCAAGGGCTTCAATTTTAATCGGCTCATCCTTGGGGTTTCAGTCTACTTGGGCCTCAACTTCCTGCTGTCCAATGTGATGCAAAAGAACCAGCGTGCGACGACGGTCACTAATCCCGAGACCGGCAAACCCGTCACCGTCGCCGCCAACACCGAAGACATCCCGCCGTACGAGATGCAACCCAAGAGGCTCAATGTGGGCGCGCAGTATCGGCCCGTGCCTCGCAAGATTGCGCCCATCTGGCCCCAGGATAGCAGCGTCGATATCGTCGTTACCTTGTCGCCGTCCTTCAATCCATCTTCCATCGCTGAAATGCCGGCCGAGTATGTCGTGTTACGGGAGAAGGGGTTTCACCTGGATAACAAGTCGGACACGCGCTCAATTGACACCACCTTTACCGTGCCCGAGGCCGTACAAAATAACGGCACTCTCTGGGGCCACTTTTACATCGGCCTCGCCGGCAGCATTCTCGACCCCAGGCAGACGGGCTTCGACCCCGGACGGGCTTATCATTTTGCTCACCCCCTAACACAGTACCTGGCCAAGAAAAAGGTGGCCAAGACGAGGAATCTTCTCGAGGGGCGTCCGGACCCTGCGACGGAGACTGTCGACGACAAGGCCCCCACCGGCCCCGTCGTCATCAGCCATTATCACCCAAACGCCAGTTTTGCCTTCATACCAGCCATGGGCGTCCGTAATTATGCCCAACTGCCTCCTGCCATCCAGCAGTTCCTACGACTGGAAGCGACGGGTGCCCGAGACGGCAGCGGCGAAAACGGCTGGTACTGTACGTCGTTGCACATGTACGCGTATCATCATGGGCTTCTTCCGGCTGACCTGACTTAGATCCACTGCTGTTCGTCAATACCTTTTGGCAACTGACAAGCCACATGACGGTCCTCAACGAGACAGTCAAACAACTGCCGCTACACATCGATATCAAGAATATGGCTTTTTGGCAATTCCAGATGCTGGCCACAATCGAGATAAACTCGAAGGAGAACGCGCGAAAGGCGGCATTTGGGGTGTCCTTGCCCGGCGGCGGTGATGGCACGGAGATTGAAATGATCAAGGAGATTTTCATCGACACCAACCCAATTCTTCTTGCCATCACGGCCGCTGTGACGGTAGCGCACCTGATTCTCGAAACGCTGGCCTTTGGTTCCGATATTGCCCACTATCGCAAGAAGAAGGACAATGTCGGTATCTCGGTGCGGTCGATCCTGGCCAACGTGGTGATGCAGGCCATCATCTTCCTCTACCTGCTCGACAACTCGCACAATACGAGCTGGATGATCCTGGGCACGCAAGTGGTGGGCATCGTCATTGAGCTGTGGAAGATGACGACGGTGGTGGACGTGCGGCTGCGGCCGGCGCCACCGGGCTCCCTTCTGCCGTGGCGGCTGGCCCTGGAGGACAAGCACCGGCTGACGGAGACGGAAGAGAAGACCAAGGAATACGATGAGATTGCGTTCCGGTACATGTACATGGCGGCGGTGCCGCTGCTCGTGGCGTACGGCATCTACTCACTCGTGTACGAGTCGCACAAGTCGTGGTACTCGTTCGTCATCACGACCCTGGTGGGTTCCGTCTACACGTACGGTTTCCTGCTGATGGTGCCGTCTCTGTACATCAACTACCGGCTGAAGAGCGTGGCGCACATGCCGGCCAAGGCGATGATGTACAAGTTTCTCAACACCTTCATCGACGACCTGTTTGCGTTTACGATCAAGATGCCCATATTGCACCGGTTGGCAACGTTCCGCGACGACATCATCTTCTTCGTCTACCTGTATCAGCGATGGGCCTACACGACCGACTACACGCGCGTCAACGAGTTTGGCCAGGGCGGTGACACGGAAGACCGGGCGGACGAGGCGAAGAAGGAGCACAAGGACGAGAGCGGCGCGACGGCGGCGGCGCAGGGGACGTACGCCAAGGCGACGGGGCGCGACAGCGCAAGAAGCGAAAGAGCGACGGCAGCACGGCGCAGGTGAGAACAGGTTTGCTCTTCTGGCTGCCCCGGCACCGATCAACGGGCGCTGGGATGCCGGAGAGCACAAGCCACCGTCGTCGTCGTCTGAGCCGCCGGTACGGGCGTGGACTGAGGAAAAAGCGGACTCAAAAAAAAGGAGGCATCTTAGAGATCTTTGAGAATGGCTTGCTGCCTGTAAGTATACGGTAGACGCTGAAGTCGTACGCGGTCAGCTTAGTATGACTGACTGATGATGGCTATTGCACTTGGGGGAATAAGGCTGAGTGCATGAGTCAGCAAGAAACAAACAGACAGCGTCTACATAGTCCCATTTCCGCCGTCTTTTCCCTTGCCATGAATTATCCCGGTCTGGATGTTGATGCTCAATCTCTCTGACACTCTTTCCTTTTATGTCTGGCTTATCGTGTCCCTCCCTCTGTCACCTTCGTCTCTCTTTCTTTCCGGTCCATTCTCGGCTCACCAGTCCCCTCAAACGCAGAGCGAAGGGGGGGAGGGGAGGGTCAACTTCCGGCGGCAATCCCTTAATCTCATCTCGGACGGCCTGCGCATCCTGGGCTTGGCCGACAAGCGCCACTGGGGCCCGGACGAGCATGAGCAGATGCACGCCCTTGACGAGGCGCTCGATGAGGCTCGCAAAGACTTTCAAGAGCTGTCGCCGCTGGTGCACGGACAGAGCCATTACCAGTACGACCGCAAGCGTGCGTCTTCCCACTCATCCCTGCCTGCTTTGCCGCGCCGGTCTCCTCTTCTTGTCCATCGTCTCTCTCCCGGGAGAAGCTTGGTGGAGAGGGAGGCAAAGACTGACAAGGCGGGCGACGCAGACGAGTCGGTCGAGGAGCTGCGGGCGTTGCGTGACAACTTTGGCGACCACGTCGCCAGCCTCCGCGACTGGGCACGGGCGGGCGGGCCGATCAACCCTGTGTGGATTCGTGAGACAAACGTGCTGCAGAAACAGCTCCATTGCACCCAATGCCGGGCTACGCAGCGCATCTTCCATTCGGACCAGGAGTCGTCGCAGCACTGCCTCGGCGCTTTTTTAGTGCGGCGCGCTCCGCGGCGGCCCGCGGCAGCCCCCGATAGCCCGCAACGGCGCCTGCTCCATGAACTGACCATGTGTGCCAAGATTGGAGGTTTTGAACGCTTCGGCGACGGCGACATGGCCTTCATCTGCGACTTTTGCGACGGTCACTTGATCTGGGAGGACCTTGACGATGTACCCCTGCCCCGAAGCGCTGCGTCGTCGCCACGGGTCTACACCTCGCCGACAGCAACATGTGCGCCGTGGCAGGTGTGTGGGAACGCGGCTTCGACGGTTCAAGGGAAGCTGGTCGTTTCGGGGCTCGTGGCCGTGGCCAACCACATCGCTCCGTGCCACGGTGACTGGCTCGCCACGCTGCTCTGTCCCTTTTGCGAAGAGGCGGTGCAGGCGCCCCGCGAGGCCGACGACGACGGCGATTACCGGCCGGACAACGAGTTCGACGATGTCGCTGCCCTGCAGGATTACTTGGAGACGCAGCATGCCGCCTTTTTTCCCCTGACACGTGGCGGCTCTCCCGCTCACCCGGCTCCGTCTTCGAGCCATTGCCTCGTCATGTGAGGGGCCGGCACGCCGCCCGGAATAGCAGGGAATGAGAGTTGCTTCTTCTCGCCCTCGCGATGATGCGTCACAGCATTGCCCGCCTTTCTTTTTCCCCCCAGTCATTGCTGTATCGAGCGGCAGCACGGAGTTTCGGCCAGTCTTTTTGTTGGAGGGAAGGAGGAGCCGGTGCCAGGCGGGGCCAGAGGCGGCGAAGCGAGCTTTTCTTTTTATATTCTTCCTTTTTTACAATAAAAAACCTCTACAAGGGCCTGACACCGGGTATGAGACATAACCGGCACGAGATAGCCTGGCTACTGCTAGGCAGGGTAGACGTTGTCGATGCCGGCCCCCCCTCCACTCATAGCGGTGCTCCATAGATGAACTATATGACCATGGCAAATAATCAACGACCAGACGCCCCCTCCGTCTTTCCCACTTTCGCTTAGACTCAACCCATTCAGAAGAAGCGCATGTAAACGAAGAGGAGGACAACGAGGCCGAGGCTGGCAAAGGGACCGTACTGCTTGAGCAGCAGCTCCCAGTTGATGCGGACGGCAGCGCGGCGGTACTTTTTGCTGTCGTCGCGCAGGCGGCCGCTCATCTCGCCCATGCGCTCAAGGCTGTCGCCGCGATAGAGCAGGTCCTCGATGTTCTTGGTCATGACCTTTGTGACGTCACGCAGCTCGTCGTTGAGCTTGTCGAGGTTCTGGGCGGCGCGGGCGTCGGCATAGGTGATGCGCGTCTTGGCGATGAAGCCGTCGAAGTCGATGAAGGCGTACGGGCGGAGCGCGGGCTCGTGCACGCGCGGCGCCGGATAGACGGTGTGGAACTCGCGCGCCAGGTCGGCCAGGTAGGTAAAGGCCAGCTTGCGCGGGTAGGCGCGCTCGCAGATGCACAGGAAGATGACGCCCTCATCGACGACATAGTGTATCGACCAGGCCGCCCCGGCCTCGATGGACGCCTGTGGAGCGGAGCTGGGCGTCACCTGTCGCAGCACCTGTCGCGTCTGCTGCTTCACCTCGCGTAGCGCCGCGGCCGTCTGATCGTCGTCGACCGAGGCGCACAGCATGAGGCCTAGCACACCAGGGAGGAGCCTTATGTGAGCGGCGCGCACCGTCAGGTGCGGGCAAGGGGGGGAAGGGGAAAAAACGCGGCGCCAAACGTACCGTCGAGGCGCGATATCTGCGTCGATTGAATCATGGCCACGGCCGCGCGGCGCGCTCGAGCCAGCAGCGACGTGGCAAAGCTTGAGCCAAGCGAAGCCGGAGCCTGCCCTCTTGCGGATGCGGCGGTGGCGGCGGATGCGGCGAGCTGATGGCCGGCGCCTGGTCGGTCCAGTGAAGCAGAAGAGGATGCTGCCTTGGCCCGTCCAGTCCGCTTGGCCGCCAGGTGGCCGCATCCGATTACATAAGGAGGGTGCGCCCCCGCCGCCGCCGTTTCTCCCCCGTCTCCCTCGAGGGCTTTCCGTGCATGAATGCCTGTCTCTTTCGGGTTCCTTGATGTGGCAAGCAACTATAGCCTAATTCAACGCTAGCTACGGCAAGATCGAGCGGCTCGTCGGGAGCTTCTGACCGTGTCCGTCTATATGCACAGCTCGTCGGGGCCAGGGACAGGACAAGACACGGACCGGCCGTCGAAGGAGCTCTGCGGCTCGTCGGCGGCGGCGGCGCCGTCGTCAGCTCCGGGCGGAGCAAATAGGGCGTGGTCCGTCAGCAGCGACACCTGACCCGCCGAATTGGCTCGTCCACCGCGACGCAGGATGAAGCGCTCAGATACGGTGCGTCCGCTGCGCCGCCGCAGCTCCATGTGCACGACCAGCGCCCTCCTGTCGTCGTCGTCCATCGCCGTCGACTGGCGAAGGCCGATGATGGTGCCCTCGCGCTCCTCCCCAAGCCCCCACTCGGGATCCGGGAGGGCGCGGTTGCGGGCGTGCTGCCGCGCCACCTCATGCTCGAGGCTGGACAGGCGTACAACGGCAGTCGCGAGATGACAGAGAAGCGTCAGGGGCGCCGGCTCGTACTCGTTTGAGTCCCGCGGCGCCACCACGGGCACGTCGGTGTGGTAGCAGGCCACTAGCGATATTCCGGGCGCGAGGATGCTGGACAGGAAGCCATTCAATGCCCCCGGGTGCGCCGTTGCAAGGTTGTTGAGCGAGTCGATGATGACGACCGCCCCTGCCGTTGCGCATCAGCCTTCAGCATCCTGTGTCCGCAGGACTTGTGACGCGCACTCACTCTGTTCACTCTTAGTGCCCTTGCCCGTCGGCGCTGCCGCGTCCGCCGCGCCATACTGGCCCACTAGCTCGCTCCTGATCGTGGCGAGGCTCCGGCCTGCTGCCTTGATCAAGGCATTGGCGTGGCGTGGCTTCCTGACGGTGGCGAACGAGACAAAAATGACCGACCTCGACGTGCTTGCTGACTGCGGCCGAGGAAGAAGGGGGCCCAGCGAGGGTTTATTCGTTTCAGGGTCAGCGCAATTCCTTACCATTCCATATATACGTTGGATGTGCTTTTTGTTTTCCCCTCCTCGGCTTCTTTACATCAAGTGTATGCCCCGTATATGTTTTGCCGCGTATCTACATGTTGCTTTCATCTCGCACGCAGACACACACCTTGACACGCGCGGCGATTTCTTCGAGCACTGGGCCGGCCGCCTGCTCGAGGCTGTCGAGGACCAGCGTGAAGGGGCTGATGGCGTCGCGCAGGCTCAGGAGCTTCTGGAGCTGCAGCAGGCTGTGAGAGCGGGCTTGGGCATCAGGCATGACGTGCAGGCTGACCTGGCCTGGCGATGGTAGATATGTTCCGATGAAATGCGGAGGTGGAAAACGCGGAGAGCTGTCTTCCGCTGGAGATCCGTCACGTCTTGCGACCCAGAGCGGTTGCACGCATGATACATGAGTGGCTCTCAGAAGGTTGTTTTTTTCTCTCCTTGCGCACGCGTGAATATGGCGGTGGAAACTGCGGGGCCCGGCCACTGGACGTCAATCCCACCCACCCATCAACATAGCCCTGAACTAACAGAATTGCAGGCAAATTCGCTGCCGTCGGGATGGTTGACATGCAGCAATTAGTTCGCGGGACGAGCAGACGCCTGTCAACCAAGACGTCGGTATGGGCTTTTCTACGCGTCGAGCTCAATTCCATTCTCTTCCGGCTCCGACAGAGAATGACATCGAGTGGCAGATGCAATCTGATCTTCCGGGCTACGTGCGAATATCCCTAAGTCCAAGGAGTCGGGTCCGACACGGGTGCGGTCGAGAGGTGAGGGCGACGCCGTGCCGGCCGTACCAGTGAAAGCCTAAGACCTAGGTTGGAGGAAACCGGCGCGCGGTTTGTGGCCAGCATCCGGGTCCACTGCCGTCCACTAGCTGCGCCGACGGTACATTAGTCGCGGACCGTCGCGGGCGGCAGTGGAGCCCCTGACAGCTTTGCATACGTACTTCCATCTTCACGGCACAGGACTCGAGGGCCCCCGCGCTGCTGTCTGTTTCCAGGCGGGTGCAGGCGACCTTGCTGCGGCAGTAAAGGAATCGGCCCCTGCTTTCGTGGTCTCGGCCCGCTGGCTGGGGGCCCGAGACCGAGGAGAGCGCTTTCACACTTGACCCAGAAAACTCCTCAGACCGCCGAGGCTGAGAAGAGGGCGTCGGCTCTGAGCTTCAACCACCGTTATTACAGCCGTAGACGTCGTCCATGAGATGCTTGTGCTGGCTGCATCTATGGCCGCAGCGCTCTCCGCCCGTTGTTTACGGGCACTGGCCGTCATCCACGACTTTCAAGGTGAGGCGCGTCGCTTGGAGACATTCTGTCGAGCCAGGAAAAGAGTATTCAGTATTTCAAAGCACACTTTGATCAGTTGGGGATCAGAAGGTGACGGACGAAAGAGAACGGAGAGGAGGAAAAGGTGGGGAAAGCGTTTGTCGTTGTGATGCGTAACAATCCAATAATAGCATCATCAGTCAGCAAGGAGAACGTACATAATAGCCGAAAACACGTGCGCGCCGGCTGCCAGGTTGTTGTCGCGTCAAAGCGGACTGCACGCAAGCAAGCGCACGGGGCTCAAGCAGTGGCGGGCTTGGCGCTGGGTCTTGGAGAGGCGCGCGTGCGACGAGCACAGCGGCACCAGGCACACACACCAAAAGACACGCTGCAAAAGCTGGTTGGCCGTCGTCTCGCGACTGACTGCTTCTATTAAAACATTGAATTTATTTTGTTTATGATTTCGCGCGTGTGGATGCGTACGTCACCGACCAGGCGCATCATCTGCCTGCCTCGGCTAAAAGCATGGCGGAGCGGGCCCACGGGCTGGCATGCCGGGCGACCGGTACTTGATTAATTGCCCGTTGCGCCCCGCCTTTGCTCGTGCCTTCCTTCCGCCGGCGTTTTTCCTGCCCTGCCTGCCTTGCCAGGAACAGTACATACAGTACAACCTGGTAGGCCTGGCCTGCTTGGCGGGCTCCACTGCCTGGGACTCCCGCTTGGGCGACTTCAGTGGGGTCGCCCCCACTCCTCCTCCCCTTGCTCTGGCCCGGCCGCGCCTTCCCTCCTTAGCCCAGTGATACTGGGGGTCCAAGGCCGGCGCCGTGCGGCGCTGGTGTTACTGCTGTCCCGGTATCTGCGCAGGAACGGCCTAACAGGCCCCCAGGTGCTCTAACTGTTGGACGCTGCACACGACTCTGATCTCCTGGTTTTAGCTAACCCAAAGTGTCCTGCTGGCCGCCCCTGTACTTCGTATGCTGTCTCCATCCATTGCCCTGAATCTTAGCATATATTACTTGGAGCCTTAGCATCTTTGGAACCGAGCGCCAGGCGTCGCAAACGCTGCCCTCGTCGCTTCGCCGCTCCTGCCCCCGGCCCTCTCTCAGGCAATAAAGCATCCTGCTCCCTTTCTTCCCCCTCCTACCCTTCTTCCTCTCACTTTGACCACGCTACCTGTGTGCTTGTGCGCGCCTGGAGCGAGGATAACTAACTTGAAAATCGGTTAATGACTCGCGGCACTTATTTTCTGATCCCAAGACGCTGCGTCTCTCTTTTCTGCAGCTTCCCTGCTCTTGCCGCTCCCTATCTCCCACTCATTGCCTCTTCTCCTGCTCTCAGATCGCCCGCTTTGTGTCCATTTCACCGTCTCATCGCATCACACATCCTCAATCTAATCTGCCGCCTTTCCTCTCACTCTTCCCTCCTCTTGTTTCTTCCTAATCCGCCTTATACTCCGCCCAACTCGCTATTTTGAACCATTGACCGCTTGAGACGCCGAAATATGGTCCAGAAGCCCCGCCGTCGGCCGTTGAGCATTACCAGAGCAAGAACAAGCCCCGCAGGCGCGTATCGGCAGCAGCAACAACAGCGTCGTCACCATGTGTCGAATGCTCAAGTCCGCCGCCACTGCCCCTGCCACTCAAACCAAGGTTGAGGGTTGTGATGGCGATGATGCTCTAGCCCTTCAGTGCTTCACCTACCGGCCCCTCTCCAACTTGCCCACGCCTCCGCCTACATACAAGGAGCCGAGGTGGGCTGACGATGCCGCCACCGACTCGGCCGCCTTGACTGGCAGCCATGAGTTTGGCGGCGAGCTGCTCGAAGTCAGATTTCGAGGTAAACCTTTTTCCCTCGCTCATCAAATTTGAGCGTTGCTGGAGCTCATCTCGTTGACATTTGCTCTCAGGCCCCGCTATCCATCTCGTAAACCTCATTCCCTCGTCGGCTTCGCTAGCGACCGCATCTGTGCCTGTTGTCCAGGCCATGCTCTCCCGCGCTCAGCTGCCCTTGGAGACTGTTGCTCTCGCTGTTTGTATCCTCAACAACCTCGACTCCAAGTTCGCACGCGCCTGGCGCCTCTGCTGCCCTCTAGCCTCACCCTCACCTGCCGCCGCCGTCAACTCCTATTCCAAGCGCCACACCATGCCGCCCACGCCCGTCCATCAGGCCCAACAGCTGCAGATGCTGCACATCGATTCCGTCAGGCCTGAAGTCATAATCCTCGCCGCCCTTGTCATTGCTGTCAAGTTTACCCAGGATCCTCACCAGCCCACTCAGTATTATTGCCTTCAGTGGGGCCAGAATACATGGTCACATAGCCAGTTCAATGCTACCGAGCGCTGCATCATGGAGTCGCTAAACTACCGTATCATTCCTCTATGCGACGACGACTGCCTCGCCGACGCCATGGTGGACATGCAGCTCGCAGAACGTCAGGCGGGCGTGCACCCTCGTGAGCCCAGCCCTCCGGCAAGAATTCCCAGCGTCGACGACGATGATGACAATGCCATTTTCGTGCCAGGCCGCAGCCGTTCCAAGACCACTTGCGTGAGCACTCACTACTCGTGCGCGACGACGGACGCGCCGTGACTAGAATGCATCGACCCGCACTCGAACCCTCTTTTGCACATCATTTGACAATGCATTGGCAAGTAACGTTGAACGACTATGGTTCTCACCACGTTATATTTATTTTCTCGAGCCCGTTTGACTCGGCAAGCATCGCTGTGGTGTTCGGTTCGACTCCCGCCCTGTGCGGGGAATTGAGGACGGTACGGGCTATGATGAAAAGCGAACTGGATTTGACCCTTCAATACTCGAAGCGTTTTCTTCTATTTTTTCTTTTTACCAACATCAAGTGCCCTCTCTTGCTGTGCCTGTTGATTTTGGGACGTTGGGTCCGATAGTGGGATGGATAATGCAAGGGAATAACTGGATCGAGTGAGAGAAGATGATTTGAGATGTTAATCCACTAATGACGGCCTCTTTTTGCCGTGAGAGGGATGAATGGCTTTGGAGATGGGGGTGAGGCTTTAAGTTGGCACAGACAAAAAACCCTCAACTTCCCACGACAACGTTGAGCCATATGAGGATGCCTGATTCGAGGTCATGTACTGCGTCTTTGGATAAATTTCCAGATTAATAAGGCCTACCCGATGTCACTCACGCGACTTCGTGAGAGCGGCCCTTATTATATTGGCGACTTCGGGGCTTCGCGCCTGCAACGCGCAACGTGGTTGAATTTTTTGGGGCAATACGGTTGATTGCCCAAGAAAAAAGAGAACAAAGAGTTACATCTGCGACATTTTAGACATTTAATGATACAGACGTGCCTTTAATTTGCGAGGTGATCGTTGCTTCTCTTCCTGAAATCCACGGATCATCACTCGTGCCTTTAATCCGAATAAAACAATCACCTGTGACTTATCGGCACGACATAAGTTTTGGCTGGGTACTCGCATGGGTTGGTTAGGCTACCAACAGTGACAGTCTCCGACTACTGTTATGTATTGTGTCTGGGCCTCGGTATAAAATTACCTCGAATCGGTATAGATGAAACTACCACCTACTGATAAAGAAGAAGGGGAAAGATGATGTAAAGGCACAGCGGCGGCCACAGCCGTTCGCCCTGCTGGTCAGAGACGGTGAAGGCGTCGAGAGGATGAGTGGGTGAAGACGGTAATGAGGACACGGGAGAAGAGAGGTTGTGAATTTTTAGGTGGCAGGCACAATCCCGGCGCCCTGAGGCACGCCACCGGTGGGGTCGGGCTGGCGTTGTTAAGGGAAGCCCGAGGGCCTCCCGGCCAGCCTCGTCCCAGCCGCAGTACCGGGCCTACACTAAGCCACAACCAGATGTTGAATCCGACGGGCCTCGTTCCCAGTTTCTCCCCCGCTCCATCCCGATGCCTCCAGCTGGCCCTGCCAATGTCGATCCCACGAAAAAGAAAAACCCCAAAGTCCGCTTCGGCCACCACGCGCCCGGATCCTCCGCGCTTGACGCGC